>BSBN01001528.1:1200000-1655390 GCA_027924645.1 Cunninghamia lanceolata | reverse complement strand
AGGTATTTTTGGAGGAAAGAGTTATACAACCGCACGAAGGTTTTGTGTATCCTCTTCCTCTCTTTGCATCAATTAATTTCATTATCTTAATTGATTTTATTTTAGTTTTTTGTGTTTGTTAGATATCACTAGGTATGATTGTTGTCTGAATTTGTGTTGTATAGATGACCTGGGTCCGTACAAACTTGGAGATTTTTATTTTTGGTGCATTTTGGACTTCAGTGCCTAGCGCATACATCCTCCTAGCACACTGTCATCTAAGGTAGTGAGCTTCCCCTCTTGGCTATAGGTTCCACTTTCTTGCCTCTTTCCATTTCTATTTTTAGTTTCTTTGAATTATATACTTAGCAGTTCAATTTATGTAGTTATGTTGTTTTCCCTTCATTGTCAATCACCTAGTCACCTGTTGTATTACTTGGATTGGGATGCATAGTGGTTCTATTAAGACCTAGAGCAAGTTCTTAAACATATAACACCTTATATAATAGAACCTAAGTGTAGCATGTGGAGAATTCACTTGATTGAGGTTATATTCAATCAATGAGTAATTTTTCCTACACTACAGTTCCAAGAAATGAGATTTCCAAAAGATGGAAAGTCCAAATTTTTTCTATTGCAATAAATTTGGTCACAATGAGTATTAGTGTCATGCTAAGTATATTGATGATTTGAAACATATTCTCTAGGAGGATCACATTAGTCTACCATATTTCTATTCACATGGATCATCTACTCCTTTAAAATTAACCAAGGTAAAAGGAGATGCACTAGCTACATTAATCGACTCTTCTAAATAGTGGATACTTGTCTTTGGTGCTTCACATTACATTTTCTTCTTTAGAGCCTAATTTTGTGCCACATATTCTCATAGGTGATGACACAACAATATATGTTGTTGGGAGATGTTTGATTGACATGGATAAAGTTTTATTTGAGGATGTCCTTTGTGTTCCTAATTTGTCTACCAAACTTCTTTCCTTCTACCATATCACTCATCTTAGGAATGTCAAGAAGGTCTAGTTCACTCTAGATTCTGTTGTGATTCAAGATCTTGAGGATAATTACTTGATTGTTTTGGAGAAGACTGACTATCAGTCTTAGCTATATGCATTCTCCCACTTTGTGCTTGATTCTCCTTCCAATACATTGCTCACTTATTCTAACACAATGAGCAAACTATGGCATGTGAGTAGTTTAAACCATCTCAACTACCACTATCTTTAGTAGCACAACTCACAAGATATAATTATAGGAGTTTTTGTATCATTTTTTAGATGGTGTGTGTCCTAGTTGTGCCATAGACAAGCATCCAGAGGAGATGTTTGACAAAGAGAAGTCTTGAAGGGCTTCATGATTACTTGAGTTGATTTATAATGATCTAACATGTATCTTTCCATCCTCATTTTTCATCAAGGCTCACTATGTTCTCACATTAATTGATGAATTTTATAGATATATGGGTCTACTTCCTTCAATAGAAGGCTAAATTCTTTGATAGATTTCAATATTTAAAGACTTCAAGGTTCTCTCTAAGAAGCAATTTGGGAAGTATGTCAAGATTCTTTGCATGGATAATGGCCAAAAATATGTGAACCATAAATTTGAGCAATTCTAGATACTTTGGAGGGGATTGACTTTTAGCATATAGTTGCATATACACCATAGCAGAATGGTGTTGTAGAATAGAAGAATAGGTCCTTGAAGGAGATGGAAAGTTGCATGATTCATGCTTGATCTCAAGATCTAGAGTTTTGGGTTGAAACCATTAACTATGTTTCTTATATACACAATTACATTCCTCGTATGGCCTTGAAAGGTATCGCTAATTTTGAATTTTTCTATAGTAGGATATTGGTTGTATGAGATTTCTAAGTTTTTGGCTCACTTGCATGGTCACATGTTCCTTCAGAGAAACACAAGGTTTTGAAACCTTAACACCAACCTTGTATCTTTGTTGGATATCTTGATGGTGTCAAGGAGTATCAACTCATGGATCTTGAGACACACGAGTTCTCTTGAGAGGAGTGTTCACTTTAAGGAAATCTATCCTAGCTTGTCCTCTCACACTTTTTCATCCATGGTGGATTCCTTCATTGATAATGACATGATTTAGAGGATTCTCCTCTAGCACCTTAGCCTCATAGGTTTAATCACAATGCTTCACCTCCACCTTCATAGAGTTCACCTTCAAAGGCTTTGTACTCTTCTTCATCCCCATATTCTATATTGCCTCACTGAGATCATCACACACTCTAGTCAGTAGATACATTTGTTGGGTATCCTTTGGATACTTAGAGGGCATGGTCATAACACATGCATATTCCACATGTTTATACTACCTCCACTTTAGATCCATAATCTTTTCATGAGGCATCAAGTATTGCTGAGTGGGATTCAACAATGGAGGAAGAGTACAGTTCCTTGATGAGGAAAAACATGTGGGACTTAGTCCCTTTTCCTAAGAGAAGAAAAATGATTTGTTGTAAGTGGATCTATTGAGATAAATATGTAGTAGATGAAACTATTGATAAGTTCAAAGCATGACTTATGCTTTTCTCATAGGTTCTTGGTATTGACTACATATAGAACTTTACCCCAGTTGCAAAGATTAACTCCATTCAATTGACTTTTGCTATAGCCGTAGCTCATGATTGGGCTACACATCAGATGGATGTGAAGATTCATGAGGATCTTTAGAAGGAGATTTACATGGCGCAACCACATTGGTTCATATGAGATTCTTCAATGGTTTATAGATTTAGAAAGTCTATATATGGCCTCAAACAAGGCCCTTGGGCTTGGTATGCTAACATGGACTTCTTTCTTCTCTTTATTAGATTTTTGAGATGCCACTTAGATCTAAATGTCTACATCTTAAGAGAGGATGACTTAGCTATTTCTAGATCTATATATTGATGACTTGATCATTACATGGAGCTCATGATCCATCATTGGCAGAGTCAAATCTACTTTGCATGATAGGTTTTCCATGATAGACTTGGGTTTAATACACCATTTTCTTGGGATTGAGATCACTTAGTCTTATTCTAAGATTACTCTTTCTCAAACCAAGTAATCTCTTGATCTCCTAACTTAATTTCACATGCCTAATTGTAAGCCTACATCGAACCCCTTTTTGTTTGGAGTCAATCTTGAGGCTAAGTGTTCACTCCACTTGTTGATGCTAAATTGTATCATCAACTTATTGGTAGCCTCATCTGTTTGACTCTCATTCACCAAGAAATATCATATCTAGTTAGTGTGGTTTCATGATTTATAAAACAACCACATGATCTTCACTAAAAAATTAGCAAACACATCTTGAACTATATATAGGGCACCCATAGATATGGGATTTGTTATGTAGTAGGTACAAGTTTAGTCTTGGTTGGATATACAAATTTTGATTATGCCATCAATCTTGATGACCATAAGTCCACATATGGCTACAAATTTCACTTTGGTTATGGCCGCATTTGGTGGTAGAGAAAGAAACATTATGCTATTGCTCTTTCTTTAACTAAGGCTAGGTATCAAGGGTTGTTAAATCTAACACTAAGGCAATTGTTTCAACTATGTGCCTAATCGGTGTTGTCAACTGTATCTTATTCTATTACTTGTTTAGAAGACTTGTATGCTGAGGATATTGAGAAAATTAGCCTCTCCAGAAGAAAAAAGTGAGTTACATATCTCTTTGTTAGAGATAGTGAAGACAGTGCAGTTTAGTAAAGTAGATTGCTTAGTATTTCCAGTAAGATGAAGATTAGAGTCTGCAGACCAAAGGGTTGTGTAGAGGATAGTCTAAATCTGCTCTAGTCAAGATTTGAGACGTCCGCATGAAGGATTGGTGAAGTTATGGCCATCTAAGTAGAACTGGCTTTTGCAGTTGTTCAGAGGTGACAAAATGGCAGGAATTTGGTCTGGATTGCTCTGCATTGGGATATTATGGTCTATAGATCTAGAGGTATGTTTAGGATGTTGGTGTGTATCCTCAACTCAAGTGGTTCATATTTTGGAGGTCCGCAAGCAATCTTTCAATTGTGACAGTCATGACAGTTGGTGTTCTTAAGTTCCCGGATGAAGATGCAAGTGTTTTTGGTGATTTGAGGTGATGCGGTTGTTCTTGTTGATTTCATTGTGCTTATGGCGGTCTATGGATCATGTGCCTATTGTGTTGGTGGTCCGCATTGAGGATTGAGCTTGTGGTTAGAGATTTCTCCTTAAGTGTTACTATTCTTTCCAGTCTTGGCTGACTGGATGCTTGGTGCATGTTGCAAATGATCTAAGAAGAGTTCTATGGAGCATGGTGTGTTGATCAAGGAAGATTTGAGTCCCAGCTTGTTAGATTTAGGGTAGACAACTGAGAGGGGGGGTGAATCAGTTGTCCAAAACTTTTCTTCTTTCAACACTTGCATTCACTTTGTATTAACAATAAATCAATCATGAAAACTTAATGTAATTAACCAAGAGCAGAAAACACATCTACACATGAGACACCAAGATTTTGATGTGGAAAACCTGGTTAAGGGAAAAACCATGGGGTGACTAACCTAAGAATTTATTCTCTGTTAGAAGAATAGAAAGAATAAGATGGCACATGCCAATTAGGGCTCATTGCCCGAGCACACTGCTCACAAGAGGCTCACTGCCTACAAGAGACACACTGTCTACAATAAATGAGTATTACATACTTGAATTGGTAAATAGCATCATCACCATGCTTGAATCAGTTCCATTAAAGCCCAAATCCTTCTGCTCTTCCTTTCACTCCTCTCCTCGCTACCACACACTCATCTCCTCAAGTACACTTCTAAAATGACTTCACAAACCTTTATTTATACACGATATCAACTTAGGAACAAACATCTAAGTCAGCAAGCAACCACAAGAACATTCGCAAGGTGTATAATTCATCTGATCGGCCAGTTACAGAAAGAGCACCTTCATCTGGAAGTATTTCTTCAATTTCAAGCTCCAATTGTAATGCGGACCATCTACATGAACTAAACATAATCCAAGGACCTTCACAAGCTTTCTTGAATCACCAGGAACATTCGCACTTCCTCTACTTACTGAAATCCTTCTCTCCTACATCTGGAACCTCAAGAACACAGTCTGTTATCACTGTCACAAAGGAATAGGTTCTTCTGGACCTTCAAACCACAAATTGATCTACTTGACACTTCACAATGACATCCTAAACACTTCCTCAAATCTGCAGAGTGGGATAATGCATTATCAGACCTTACCGGACCTATCTGTCTCACTCTGTCACCACTAAGCACTTGTCAGAACTGGTTCTACTTGAGCAACCATAACTTCTTCAGATCTTCATGCGGATCCCTAAAAACTTGACTGGAGCATCTCAAGACTTATATCTACAAACCCTTTAAACCGCATCCTCTGATCCTCAACCTATCTTGGACTTTTACCTTGTTATCATCACTATTCTTCACTGTTCCTGATTGAGACTAATTTTCTGAATATCCTCAGCACACAGCTCATCCAATCCTTCTCATTAATGCAACATGAGTATGTTGACATCAATGACAACACCAGTTTAACCCATACTTGTAACAATCTCCCCCTTTGTCATTGATGGCAACATATTATGTGAAAAACCATCAAGACAAGAACTTCTCCTTATTGTCATAGCTCCCCTATCAACAACAACTATTCACATGTCTTCTCTTCCTGTATTGCTCCCCCTTTGATCATCAACCACTTGTTTTTCACATGTCTTCTCTCCCCCTTTGACATTAATGGCAAAGGGCCCATACTTGCAACTTTATAATCACACCTGTTGCTCCCCCTGAGTAGCAGCTCCCCAACACCAATCCCGACTACAAGAGATGACTGTGATATCCACCGAACTAGTGCACATTAATGCATCCTAGTTCATCACCGGAGGGGCAATAACCCCTAACTTCTCCCTGAGATACTCAAAAGAGTCCTTGGGAAGAGGTTTAGTAAAGATATCTGCAATCTGATCCTTGGAGGGCACATACTCCAATCTAACTTCATCCTTGTTCACTTGCTCTCTCAGAAAGTGAAACTTGATAGATATGTGCTTGGTCTTAGAATGGAACACCGGATTCTTAGAAATATTTATTGCACTTGAATTATCACAGAAAATTGTGAGAGGCTCCTCATATTCTACTTTAATGTCTCTTAGCATCTGCTTCATCCATAAGATTTGAGTCCAACTACCTGCTGCTGCAATGTATTCTGCTTCAGTTGTAGACAGAGATATTGCCTATTATTTCTTGCTTAGCCAAGAAACCAATCTTTCCCCAAAAAGAATGCTCCACCACTGGTACTCTTCCGGTCATCCACATCTCCTACCCAATCTGCATCTGTATATGCATGAAGAGAGAAATCATGATCTCTAGGATACCATAGACCATACTCAACTATCCCCTTTAGATATCTAAAAATCCTCTTGATTGCCATAACATGAGATTCTCTAGGATCAGCTTGGAATCTAGCAATAAGACCAATAGCCTGCATAATATCTGGTCTAGTTTGAGTGAGATACAATAATCCTCCAATCATTGACCTATATTTTGTCTGATCAACCTTGGGAGAGTCATCATCTTTGCTTAACTTGCATCCGATTGCCATTGGAGTGTTCATTGGCTTTGAGTCTTCCATCCCAAATTTCCTCAACAATTCTTTCACATATTTTAACTGAGAGATAAAGATTCCTTTCTTTGTTTAAGTAATTTGTAGACCCAAAAAGAAATTCATTTCTCCAAGTATTGACATCTAAAACTTACTTTTCATTTGACTTGCAAAAGTTTTACACATACTGTCTCTTCCTCCAAAAATGATATCATCAACAAATACTTCAACAATTAAGATATTTTTATGATCAATTTTAAATACAAATTACTGTCAGCAGTACCTTTATTGAAACCAATCTTCAAGAGATGCTTGTCCAATCTTTCATACCAGGCTCTTGGGGCTTTCTTCAGTCCATACAATGCCTTTTTTAATTTACAGACCATGTCACTATGATCAGACAATTGAAATCCATCCAGTTGCTCAATATACATTTCTTCCAAATTTCCATTTAGGAAGGAAGATTTGACATCCATCTGATACACCTTAAAATCCTTGAAGGCAGCAAATGCAAGAAATAATTTGACTGCTTCAATTCTTGCCACCGGAGCAAAAGTTTCTTCAAAATTAACTCCTATTTGAGAGTAACCTTTGCAAACTAATCTGGCCTTGTTTCTGATTACTTCACCAGCTTCATTCAATTTGTTCTGGAAGACCCATTTGGTTCCAATCACATTTTTGTTTCTTGGTCTGGGAACAAGATCCCAAGTGTGATTCTTCTCAATTTGCATCAGTTCTTCCTCAATTGCCTTAGTCCAGTTTTCATCATTGCAGGCTTCATTTACTATCTTAGGTTCAATATTTGAAATTAAACAATACTCATCTAAATTTTGAGCAATTCTTCTCCTTGTTTGCACCCCTTTGCTTTTGTCACCTATGATCTGATCTTCAGAGTGGTTTAGAGTTACATACCTTAGAATTTTGGGAGTCTCTTGCACTTCTAACTCTTGATCAGTCTCATTGGGACTTATCTCTTCTTCCTGTCTTACCGAATCAACTTGACTTTGTTTCTCAGAAGAGACTTGGATACCTTGAATCTGAACACCATTCTGATCATCTTCATCATGTTCAAGAATTCTTGAGGGTCTTTCAATTTCTTCATCAACCTTCACATTTATACTTTCTACAATCTTTCTCAGTCTCTTGTTGTAACACCGGTATGCTTTGCTTTGAGTAGAATAACCCAAGTGATGAGTGCCAAATAGCACTCATGAAATACATCTTTTTGCCTATCTTTTTCCTCTTTCTCAGTTCATCTTCCTTGTGTCTGCACTCAAATAAGTGAGCAAGATTGTTCTATTTTGTGATTAATTAAGATAGATTACTTAAGATTAGAATTTCTGATTAGGTAACTAATGTGCATGGGATTAATGGAAAAATGTAGAACTTCTCTCTCTTTTTGAATCAACAGGTGTAGATGCCAAGAATAGCGATTTTGTGCATCTCCAGAGATTGTCTTCAATGATCTCCGGAGACAATTACAAAGAATAGTGACACCTGAAGTTTTGAAGATATGGAGAATGACTCTCCAGAGCTCTACGAGAGTCTGGAGTATCTCCAGAGCTGCAGACAGGAACAGCTATCTCCGGCACCTCCTGAGAACAGGGCATGTTTCCAAGCAAAGCTACCAACCAGACACTTTCAGCAGTGATCTTAATACCCCCTCACTTCACTCAAATCATCACTTGAGTGGTGAAGGGTCAACTGCTGAAGTTTTATCTTTTCAAAGATTTTGCATGAATTACAAATTGAACTAATCCAATATCCTTATTTTCAGGGCTTTGATGCCCAAGTGTATTAAGACTTAAACTCAGACCTCTAAGTGGACTTTTGTTCCACTCAAGTCTACCTTTCTTGCATGGTGATTTTTCATAAGTTAGACAGTTAAGTACAAATAAGAGATGGTGTCATCTCCTAGAAAGACTGATAGATAAGTTCAGTGATATATCATCACTCATTTTTATATATACTCTTAGAAATAGTAATAGAACAACAATGATAAAATTATTCTGATTCTCAGAGATCTCAGTTCTATTATAGCCATATTTTCATGAATGCAGAAATGAATGGATTAGACTGAATTTAGTTTTGATCATCTTTTGTGATGATTTCCTGCTATAGCCTTCAGCCTCAACGGTGTGGAGCAAGGGCCCACTCTCACCACTCGGGCAGGAGGCTAGTATCACTGTTTTATTGTTTCAGTTTTCTCTTATAAAAGTGTTTCCTATTTTAATAGATAGATGCATGTTGTTGTTTCTTTGCTTTGAGTACATTTCCTATTTTATTCTATTTTCCAGCATTCATTACATTTATTCAACAAGCAAATAGATTAATCTATCTTTTTAAAGTTAGGACTAGCTATAAACTGGTAACTATAGAATCCCTAGTTGCAGACAGCCATGGACACAGCCCTGGTTCTTTGACATCTGAAAATAGATTAAATGATGAGGTACAGCGACACCTTGTTATTTTTGGCGCCATTGCCAGGGATAAGTTTGTGTTAATTAGGGACACTGAGTTAAAACAGTTTTTAGAATAGATCTGTATGGTTAGAGCTAGAGATCTAAAAGGAAGATATATTAAGCAGACACCCCAACAACACACCATAGGGGAAAGCATTGAGGTGGTACAAAATCTTGTTGAAGAAGGAAACCTAGATCTTAATTTGGAACCTGCACTTCAAAACAGAAATCCCTTAGATCCTCCAGACATTCCACTTGCCAATTACATCTAGGAATTATAACAAGAAGTTGAGGTAGATCCTTTGGTAGAAAATAATTTCCTAGAACCTCAGGAAGAAGAACCAGTACTAAACATGGAAAATGATGATCATGGGGAAGAAAATTAGGCTCCAAGAACCTTTTCTTATCCTATTGTTTTGGCTGCTGGGGAGAATGCTCCTATGAAGAATATCTCACCAGCACATCTGCCAAATTTCAGAGGACTTTCTTCTGAGGATCCAGATCAGTTCTTGTTTGAATTCAAAGTAGTCTGCCAAACTTATGATTATGGATCAGACAACCAGAAACTCAAACTATTCCCTTCAACCTTGTCATTTTTCTATGATGAGATGGTTTATGGGTTTACCCCAGGGTTCTATCCATTCTTGGGATCAAATGGAAACAGAGTTTTTAGAAAAATACCAAGATT
This sequence comes from Cunninghamia lanceolata, assembly GCA_027924645.1. Lineage (NCBI taxonomy): Eukaryota > Viridiplantae > Streptophyta > Pinopsida > Cupressales > Cupressaceae > Cunninghamia > Cunninghamia lanceolata. The sequence continues at coordinate 1,645,616 of BSBN01001528.1, read as the reverse complement.
ATTACAGATCCAGTAATAAAAATGAAGAATTGTTCAAAATTAGGCAGGGGGAGGAAGAATCCTTAGAGGACTATGTGGATAGGTTTAATTTTTCCTTGAGAAGGTTTGGCAATCCAGTGGATCACTCCTTGGCCAGAACCCTATTTATAAAAGGATTGGATAAAGAATCAAAATAGGCATTGGACCTAATGGGAAAAGGGAACATTAACAAAATAGAAATACCTGATATAGAGGAACTCTATAGGAACTATTCTAGAACCCAAGATGGAGTAAGGTCATCCAAAACTTTTAAAGGGAAGAATGAAATAGGACAGTCGATGGAGGAAATTGCAAATCTAAAAACAGACATTCTAGTCCAACTAAATACCACATTGGATGGGATTCAAGCAAAAACCAAAACAACTGATCAAAACAGAGCAACTGAACCGCTCTCCATCTATTGTCCTAGGTGTAGAAACAAACACCTGTTGAGAGAATGCCCCCTAGACAAATCAAAGATCTGTCAAATCTGTGATAGGGAACGTCCTACCAGTCAGTGTAGTCAACTTCTAGCCTTGAAAAGATTGAGTAAAAAGAATGCTGTGATCGAAGAGGAGTTGAACTATGTGGGACAAAAACAAACTAGAAATTTCCCTTATAATCAGTATCCAAACCAATCTTCTTACATAAGTCCTTCTAATTGGAGAAATAATCAGTGGAATCAAACTTGGCATGGCCCTCAAAATAATCCTCCTTGGGGACAACAGGATTGGCCAAGTCAAAACTGGCAAAACCAAAACTGGGAAAACCAAAATTGGCAAAATCAGCCTTGGGGAAATCAACAGTGGCCAGCACAATTTGGATCATAAAACATGCAACCTCAATGGGGTCCTCAACAGGGATATCAACAACAATACCAAGGACAACCTAGACGTTTCCAACCTCAACAGTAGGCTTTACTAACTAGATCCTCCAACACACAGGGTCAAACATAAAATGAACCAGTTAGTCAACCACCTTTACCATCTCAACCTATACCAAACCCACGGAATAAACAGGGAGCAACTGTCTACATGACAAAGCAAGAAAATCTGGCTGGAATTAATGCTATATATTCAAATAATCTCCAGTTGCGTTCTGGGAAAGCATTCCCAAGACCTTCTCCTCCAACTATAGTTGAAATAACCAATGACGAGGAACCTGAAAATCCATCCAATCAACCCCCAGTGGAGATTACTAACGAAAAAGTGCTAGAAAAATCATCCACAGACAACTCCGGAGTTACTCCTAAAAGGCCAGCTCCGGAGAATAGTCTTGAACACAATTCTGATAAGAGCTCCGGAGATGCTTCGGAGATGGAAAAGCTAGCACCATACCCAGAACGACTTAAACAGAATGCTCCCCAGAGAAAGATTCTACAAAAACAAATCCAAACCAATCAAGAATCAGAACTTTTACAAGAAATCAAGCAGCTAAACATTGAAGTTCCTCTTCTCCAGGCAATCAGAGATGTACCAGAACTAAATTAGTTCATCAAACAGTATTGCATCAAAACACAGGGCAAAAAGAAAAGATTTCCCTCCACAATACAGGTGGAAGGAAAAGTAGTGGATCTATTGATGGGAGAAATTCTCCTCCCAAAATATGGAGACTCTGGAAACCCTGTCATAACTGTTTTCATCTCAGGGGTAGAAATTTTAAATGTTCTAGTTGATTTAGGAGCAACAATTAATGTGATGACAATTCATACAATGGACAGGTTAGCTTTATCAGGTATCCAATCCACAACCACAATCCTTCAACTTACTGATCAGTCAGTAGCTGTTCCAAAGGGAGTGATCACTGATGTACCTGTTGTGATAGATTCATGGGAATTCCCAGTGGATTTCTTAATACTAGAACCTAGAAACTAAAGAAATGCTTATCCGCTGATTTTAGGAAGACCATGGCTGGCTACTGTAGCAGCATCTATTGATTGTCGAACTAGAGATATGGTCATTTCTAATGGGATAGATTTAAAGAAAATATCTCTGTATCCTCCAGCTAAACCATCAGTGCATTACACAGGAAGAGTATGGGTGGATGAACCAGAAAACATAGACAACAATGCCTCATTAGCTATGGTAACCATTAGGGAACATCTGGGAGAATTAGAAGAAGAAGTATACTATGATACAATGGAAGACTTCACTCACATCCTAATCAATAAAGATGTGTTGGAACTCGCCCAAGATCCTCAGAGAGAACTTCTTGTTTCTTCTCGTTGTACCCTTGCCAATATTATTCCTTGTGGGGAAACCTTTTACAGGGACTTAGCCACCTTCCACATGTTACTCCCACACTCTTGTCCTCTCAATGCCATGACACCAATGTATGGATCTACCACATCTATGGATCAAACAACAAAACAGTTCATGATTCTGCCAGGGAAAACACTTAATATAAGTACTCAGTTAACAGCAAGTCAGGAAGAAAAACTTATCCAGCTTTTGGTCTCCCACTCAACATCTTTTGCTTGGGAATACCAAGACATGAAAGGCATACCTCCTGAGATCTATACCCATCATATCTACATTGAGGATATTAAACCAGTCAGGCAACCACAAAGAAGATTGAATCCTGCTTTAAAGGACATTATCAAAACTGAAATAGAAAAATTACTCCAGGCAGGGTTTATATATCCAATCTTAGATAGTCAATGGGTCTCACCCCTTGTCATTATGCCTAAAAAGAATGGGAAATGGAGGGTGTGTATTGATTATAGAGAACTCAACAAAGCCACAAAAAAGGACTACTTTCCCTTACCATTTATTGACCAAGTTTTGGACAATCTTGCTGGGAGAAAGTATTTTTCTTTTCTTGATGGATTCAGTGGGTATAATCAAATTCAAGTAGCACTTGAAGACCAAGACAAAACCACCTTCACATGCTCTTGGGGAACCTTTGCTTACAAAGTTCTTCCCTTTGGGCTATGCAATGCTCCAGCTACATTTCAGAGACTGGTTCTAGCCATCTTTGCTGAACTGGCTAATGAATGCATGGAGGTCTACATGGATGACTTTACTGTGTATGGGGATAACTTTGAAGAAGCTCTCACAAACCTTGGAAAAGTACTAAAATGCTGTGATAAAAATTGACTGTCCCTTAGCCATGAGAAATGTTTTATGATGGTGGAGGAAGGAATTGTTTTGGGACACCATATTTCAGAAAAAGGGATTAGAGTGGATCAGAACAAGATAGAAGTAATCACACAGTTGCCTTCACCCAAAAATTAGACTGATGTCAGAAGTTTTCTGGGTCATGCAGGCTACTATAGGAGGTTCATAGAAAATTTTAGTAGAATAGCTGCCCCCCTGTTTACCCTGCTTAACAAAGAAATAGAATTTCTGTGGACAGAAGATTGTCAATCAGCATTTGAAACTTTGAAGGAGAAGCTCACTGTCACACCAGTCTTAAGGGGACCTAATTGGACTTTACCATTTCACATACAAAATGATGCTTCAAATGAATCCATTGGGGTAGTTTTAGGACAAAAGGAGGAAGGAGAGAGTATGCATGCCATTTATTACATCAGCAAAAACCTTACCTCTGTAGAAAGAAATTATACAACAACTGAAAAAGAATTCTTGGCAGTTATCTATGCTATAAACAAATTTAGGGATTATATCACTGGATATAAAATATTTGTGCACACAGATCATGCATCCATCAAGTACCTAATGAATAAACTAGGAGTAGGTGCAAGGATCATTAGATGGTTATTGCTATTGCAGGAATTTGATATTACCATAGTTGATAATCCAGGAAAGTTTAATTTGGTTGCTGATTTTCTGTCAAGATTGCATATAGGAGGAGAAGATCAACTAGTGGAGGACAAATTCTCAGATGAGCATCTTTTTGCCATATCCACTACTACACCTTGGTTTGCTAACATAACTAATCTTTTAGCTACAGGCTTGTATCCATCCCATTTTACTTCAAAACAAAGAAAACGTTTGGTTAAAGAAAGTTTATCCTACAAATGGTTGAATGGTTTACTATTTAAATGTGGTCCTGATTTCATTCTACGCAGGTGCTTAAAAGCTGATGAGACTTTTGATGTGTTGAGAGCATATCATGATGAACCATCTGGTGGCCACTACTCCTTCCACAGGACAGTCCACAAGATCCTTGGAGCTGGTTACTACTGGCCTTCTCTTCATAAAGACACAAAGAAGTATGTGCAACACTGTGACCAGTGCCAAAGGATGGGGCAGCCAACCTTTACCTAGGAAATGCTGCTACATCCTCAAGTCATGATGGAACCGTTTGAGCAGTGGGGTCTAGACTTTGTGGGACCAATTTCACCACCATCATCAGGCAAGGAGTATATTCTAGTGTGCACAGACTATGTTACTAAGTGGGCTGAGGTTCAAGCATTACAGTTTGCAAGAGAAGAAAAAGTTGCTGATTTCCTCTACAATAAAATTTTCTTGAGATTTGGAGCCCCAAGATCAATAGTTTCAGACAGAGGAGCTTAGTTTACTTCACAGGTAATCAAGGCATTCACAGATTTATACCAAGTCAAGCACATAAAATCTTCACCTTACCATCCTTAAGCAAATGGGCAAGTAGAAGTAACTAATAGAGAACTTGAGAATATCCTAACAAGGACAGTGGCAATGAACAGAAAAGATTGGGCTATACTTGAAGCAGTTTGGGCTTACAACACCACTTGGAAGTCCACAATGAAGTTTTCACCATATGAATTGGTTTATGGGAAAAAGCCTATATTATCTATAGAATTTGAACTCCAGACACTTAAAACTGTATTAGTGTTGGTCTGCCATTGTCTATAATTTAGCAGAACAGAATTCTTCAACTCAATGAGTTGGATGAGATTCGGATAGAGGCAATTAAACAAATAGAACGGTTTAATACTAGAGGAAGCAATGGCATGACCAACATATTAAGAGGAGGACATTTCAACAAGGAGATTGGGTTCTTCTTTATGATTCCAAATTCAAAGAATTCAAAGGAAAATTGTAGACTCATTGGCTGGGTCCTTATCAAATAAATGACGTGTTTGAAAATGGAACTGTATTATTGCAACCAATTGATGGGAGCACAGACACATTTCTAGTAAATGGTCACCGGATAAAACTCTACAAAAGACCATCTACTAAAGAAGAGTTTTTGAATGATCTATGTTTTGATATAGGGGATACCTCCTCTGTCACGGTGCTAGATTGAATTATTCTAATTCAGAAAAAAAAAAAAGGAGGTTGAAAACCAACAATGGCTACCTTCTGAAAAAAAAAAAAAAAGAGGTTGAAAACCAGCAATGGCGGCCTTCTAAAAAAAATAGAGAAAGATGGAAAACCAGCAAATGGCTATCTTTCTCAACCAAGGGAGTTGAAAACCAATAAAATGGTGGTTCCCTTCTTCAGGACAGTTGAAATAATTGAGCTCCGGATATGATTCAGTTGCCAGAAATTGGCCCAATGCATCTCTGGTGCTTCTCAAATGGGAGCATCTCCGGCGCTTTCCAATTAGGAGCACCTCCGGCGCTTCCCAATTAGGAGCACCTCCGGTGCTCTGTTAATAATGCCATCAATTTCCATAATAAGGGAGGGACCCACCTCTCCATGTGGTCAAGTAGATAACTCATATGATGAGGTCATCATGACTCATCTTCTACTTCATCGCAAAGAATAATTAAATTAGAATACTAATCATTTGCAGGAGTGTTCGCGAGCTGGCGCTGACATCACCCAAGGGCGTGGATTTTTGAACCACTCCATGCAATGATTGCAGGTCGCGTACAAGTGGGAAGTGGACGTCATCTCAAGCCGCTACTCAATTGCCACGACGCGTGCAGTTTCCAAAAACAGCGCAACATTTCCCATGTACATCGCCTCATCATTAAAACTGATCCAGGTAAATCTATTTTTAATTAATTATTAATTAGTAACTGTCCTATCTTTTTGTTTTGGGTGCTGCCATGATGCCACATCCTCCCACCATCATTTCCTTCTTCACATCCAAGCATGCCGCCATCTATGCCTTAATACCACCTTACCTCCGGAGTGCCTTGTTAGTCTGTTACATCTATGGTTGCCTTAGTCCCTTAACCCATCTACATAAGCACAACCTGAACACAATAGCATCCCTCATTCAAACCTCCAGAATAGACTGAAGCATAAAGTAAATTAAACAATCCTCCGGAGTCTACAAAGCAATTTGAACAATACTCCGGAGCCCATAGAGATAAGAGGGAAAAATAGACTACAGATTAGGGAGGTAAAAGAATAAAACACAGAAGGTGCCATCAATTCAGCAATGGGGGTCAAGAAAAAGTCTGAGCCAGAAAATACTGCGGGTCTTCTGAAAGATGCAGCTGTAGCAAACATTTTAAGGGTTGCTGGATGGTTAGATTTCCTAGACAAGTTCGAAGGGTTTTAGGAGGATATTGTGGATGAATTCCTTAGGAATTTAAGAGACAACTAGACAACTATGAGAGGAAATCAAATCAGTCTCTCCTCAACAATTATCAGCCACATTTCTGGACTTCTCGAACAAGGTGAGAGGTTCTACCACCTGAAAACCTTATATACTAATTTAATTAGAACTTTTTTTGTTCATGGTGAACTTGCTATTCGATTGCATATGAATAAGAATGAGGTCAAAGGAATTTTTGAGGTCCACTCTCCCAAACCCTTGGGCAACTGTTACTACTTAGTTAATGAAGTACTTTACCTGTGATGGCCAATTCTCCATAGTTTTAGGGCCCATAATGAAAATACTGATTTTTCTCAGACATGGAAATAGGCACCCTGAATATAGCATAAATATCCCCAATTTCCTATATTTTGCCATCAGGGCAACTGCAGAGAAATACTAGCAGGGTAAGGGACCCATGAAACATCATGGCCTCATCTTCCTGATAGTCAAGCACCACTTCCTATCTCAGGCCAATGGAGAAGAACTATTATAGAACTTTCTTGAGCACAACCCCCAGGTCAGAGAACTAGAGATAACACAACTAGAAGGTGAGAGTTCTCCCTCTCACTAGGATGAGGAAACTGAGCCTTCAACCTCCTCCACAGCTGTTCACAAAGGGAAATCACCCTCACAAGAGGCTACATCATTTGCAGCCCCTATTCCTGACAAAAAGAGGAAAGACAAACAAATTGCAGAACCTTCTGCTACACGACCTCTATACATGACTCGGTCAGTCAGGTGAAAAATGACTCTACCTAAAGAGTTTGGGCCTAAGGAATTAATAGGGGAAAATTCAGGACAGGGAATTGAGGAAAAGTGGTGGGTTGATGAACCATCCCATGACTCAGATGAGATCCCTCTGGTCAGGAAGAGGAAGCAAAGTGAAAATTCTCCAGCACCATCTGTTCATGAGGAATCAAGTCCAGTTTCAACACCACCATGTGCTTCAGAGACAGGGAACTTACCATCTATTACTATCTCCTTAGATTTTGAGGAAGGGAGACCTGCTCCAGAGGCACCAGTCCCACCTGTGCTCCGGAGGAGCAAAAGGAAGAGGCAGCTCTCACAAGCTGAGAAGGATACTGCCCTGCTCGCTGAGGCACTCCTGGAATTAAGAACATGTGAGGACAAAGTAGGACCTTCATCAGTGCCAGCAACAACAGAGGATCCTCAAGATAGAAACACTGCAGAAGAAGGAACAGGGCAAATGGATGCAGCCATAGAAATAGGGCAGATGGCCATGGATAACATTGATGATCAGCCAATAGCCACAGAAACAGAGGCAGAAACTCTATCGCATCCCTCTGACCAAGAGGATATAGAGATCTCAATAGAGCAACAGTTAATGGAAGAAATTGAAAATTTAAAAAGAATGCTCTAGGGAAAGAATTTGATTATTACTGACCTCAAGAAGGTCAGAGTAGAGATGGAGATGGAACTGAAACAAACTATTGCAAATATCCAAATAGACCTCCAAAACAAGGACAAAATCATCCAGGAGAAAGAGGCAGAGCTGGAAGCACAAAAATGTGAGGTAGCCAAAGTGATGGAAGAAAAAGAAAAAGAAACAGCACAGAATGTTTCTGAGCTCACCATGGCCAGAGACAATGGCCTCACAGTGATGGCAGCACTGATTGAAAAGGTACAAAGCCAGGATAAACAGTTAACTTGGGCCAATAATAGACTGGATGACCAAGAAGAATATATTCAAAAATTGTTTGGCCCAAGGGCAACCAATGAGCAAGAGATTCAGACAGATGCCTATGTGGGTCCAATCCCCATTGACATTCCCAAAGCGTTGTTTCATTGGGAGAAAAGGTGTAGGGAATTTGAGGCCTCCAAACCAATGTTGTAATTACAAAGGGTAGTCATTGCCAGAGCAGAAAGAATAGCAACTTTGGAAAGTAAAATCATTCAAATGGCCTCCCTTTCCTTAGAAATTCTATCCTGTAGGCCTCCAAGTGCTAGCTATTCAATGTTCTTACAGGAAAAGGTACTGCAAAGGAAACTCTCCTTAGTCCTGTCTGACATAACTGAGGATACTGAGATAGCAGAAGGATTCATGGCAGCTTACACCAGAAGCAATGATGAAGACAAAAACTTCCTCTGTGAATTATACTTACATGGGTTTTGCATTAATGATATAGCCTTCATGATTAATCACTTTGTGGGAGAATGCTAGCTTAAGGCATTCATGTCCCTAATGAGAAATCACCAGATCTGGAACGAAAGGATGGAAGATCATCTTCAAAAGGATTTAAAAATAGATCTCTTCATCAAGAAAGAATGTCCCAATCCTTTTGCTTTTCAAATCCAATTCAGGTCCCTTATCTATCATCCTGCAAGTGCAACCAGCATATTGCCATTATACCTGAAAAGTTTGCAGGAATGCTCCATTGACTTTGGTCTTTTTATGATTAATTTAGCAAATTTTGTACTTACTGTAGCAAAGAGTAGATGGAATATTTTGACCCCAGAGCAGAAGCTTAGAGAGGTGGTCACCCCTGCAAACCTGAGATTATTCGTGAGAAATGCAAAGTTGATATCTAAACTGATGGATAAACATAAACAGGAATGGATAGGTGGACAGTTCAGACCTCCTCTGATAATTGAACCACTCCATGTATGGACAGAACAATTGGAAGATGAAAAATTGCAAGACTGGATGAAGCAAGTTGACAAGTACAGAGGAAATGGTAACACCAACAAAACCACTTGGACCACCTATCTCCAGGAGTATAGACTGACTGATAGGCTACTTCACCAAAACAAATCCAGATTGTGAAAGGTAGGAGGACCTACCAAACCTGATGATGAGTGCCAAATAGCACTCATGAAATACATCTTTTTGCCTATCTTTTTCATCTTTCTCAGTTCATCTTCCTTGTATCTGCACTCAAATAAGTGAGCAAGATTGTTCTATTTTGTGATTAATTAAGATAGATTACTTAAGATTAGAATTTCTGATTAGGTGACTAATGTGCGTGGGATTAATGGAAAAATGCAGAACTTCTCTCTCTTTTTGAATCAATAGGTGTAGATGCCAAGAACAATGATTTTGTGCATCTCTGGAGATCATCTTCAATGATCTCCGGAGATAATTACAAAGAACAGTGACACCTAAAGTTTTGAAGATATGGAGAATGACTCTCTGGAGCTCTGCGAGAGTCTAGAGTATCTCCGGAGCTGCAGACAGGAACAACTATCTCCGGCGCCTCCTGAGAACAGGGCATGTTTCCAAGCAAAGCTGCCGACCAGACACTTTTAGCAGCGATCTTAATACCCCCTCACTTCACTCAAATCATCACCTGAGTGGTGAAGGGTCAACTATCAGCTAAACTACTGAAGTTTTATCTTTTCAAAGATTTTGCATGAATTATGAATTGAACTAATCCAATATCCTTATTTTCAGGGCTTTGATGCCCAAGTGTATTAAGACTTAAAATTAGACCTCTGAGTGGACTTCTGTTGCACTCAAGTCTACCTTTCTTGCATGGTGATTTTTCATAAGTTAGACAGTTAAGTACAAATAAGAGATGGTGTCATCTCCTAGAAAGACTAATAGATAAGTTCAGTGATATATCATCACTCATTTTTATATATACTCTTAGAAATAGTAATAGAACAACAATGATAAAATTATTCTGATTCTCAGAGATCTTAGTTCTGTTATAGCCATATTTTCATGAATGCAGAAATGAATGGATTAGACTAAATTTAGTTTTGATCATCTTTTGTGTTGATTTCCTGCTATAGCCTTCAGCCTCAAGGGTGTGGAGCAAGGGCCCACTCTCACCACTCGGGCAAGAGGCTAGTATCACTGTTTTATTGTTTTAGTTTTCTCTTATAAAAGTGTTTCCTATTTTAATAGATAGATGCATGTTGTTGTTTCTTTGCTTTGAGTACATTTCCTATTTTATTTTGTTTTCTAGTATTCATTACATTTATTCAACAAACAAATAGATTAATCTTTCTTTTTAAATTTAGGTTTAGCTATAAACTGGTAACTATAGAATCCCTAGTTGCAGATAGCCATGGAGACAGCCCTAGTACTTTGACATCTAAAAATAGATTAAATGATGAGGTACAGTGACACCTTGTCACCAAGAATATTCCTTCATCACTTCTAGCATCAAACTTTCCTAGATCTTCATCCCTTTTAATGTAACATCTGCTACCAAAAACTCTGAAGTATCTTACAGTGGGAGTAATGCCAAACCAGAGTTCATAAGGACTCTTACCGGTATAGTTTCTAATTTGAACTCGGTTGAGAGTGTAGATTGCAGTGCTGACAGCTTCTCTCCAATAGATTTGACGAACATTTGCTTCCATCATCATGGTCCTGGTTGCTTCCTGGATGGTCCGGTTCTTTCTCTCAATAACTCTATTTTGCTGTGGAGTTCTAGGGGTAGACAACTGTCTCTTTATTCCATGTTTCTCACAAAAGTTTATGAACTCACCAGATGTGAATTCTCCACCTCTATCAGACCTCAGACACTTCAATTTTAATCCAGTCTCATTTTCCACCATAGCCTTGAATATTTTGAATTTCTCAAGAGCTTCTGATTTCTCTTTCAGAAAGGTTACCCACATCATCTGGGAATAGTCATCAATTAGCAACATGAAGTATCTATCACCTTGCACACTCCTGATTCTTACCGGACCACATAAGTCAGTGTGAACCAAGTCTAATAATCCAGTAGAAGATTGTTCCTTGCTTTTGAATGAGATTCTTCTTTTTTTTCCCAATTGATATTCTTTGCACAAACTATTTGTAGGTTTTACCAATCTTGGAAGATCTCTTACAGCCTGAGTATTACTTTATCTTGATGATATTATCAAAGTTCACATGACACATTCTTCCATGCCATAACCAACTCTGATCAATTTGAACAAATAAGCAACTTTTACTAGTACTAGCTAAGTGAAACATGTTACCTTTTGTTTGGGTACCTGATGCAATCTCTGTTCCAGAACTTTCAAGGATTTTGCACTTTCCATTCTTGAATTTGAGATCATAGCCTTTGTCCACCAACTGTCCCACACTGAGAAGATTGTGTTTCAATCCTTCAACATATAATACATTACCGGTTTTGTTCTTTCCATCAAAAGAAATAGTTCCTCTACCTCTGATTCTACCTGCAGAGTTATCACCAAACTTCACCGCTCCTCCTTCATACCTTTCCAAATCTATGAACTTATTTTTGTCACCTGTCATGTGGTGAGAGCAGCCACTGTCAATGACCCAATCATCCTTTTCTTCAACTTGGGCAGCCAGAGCTTTATGATTTACAGATTCAGAGGGTATTGGATCTTCTTCCTTGATGGCAATGAACACCCAGTCACTTTTGGATTTGTCTTCTTTCTCTGATTCATCATCTATTACTCCTTCAACATCTCCTTCATGAGCATAGTAACAATTCTTCTGGAATCTTGGTCTATTACTGTTTGGCCTAGAAAAACTTTCCGGACACCTTGATGCAAAATGACCAATCTTGTTGTAATTAAAACACTTAAAGGGCAATTTTCCCTCATACTTACCAGATCCTCGTGGTAGTCTTTTTGCAATAAGAGCTTCAAGATGAGCAGTTTCAACTTCTTCTTCTTCCGAGTCTTTTCTTGCATTTTCATACCATGATGATTTCCTTGAAGAGTTTTCTCCTGGATCAAACCTTTGTTTTCCTTTTACCAAGGCACTTGCTTTGAATGCAGATTTAGTCTTTGGAGGATCATCTCCAAACTCAGCCATTTCAAAAGCAGCTAGCTTACCAACTAATTGATCCCTTGTGACTGTTGTGTGAGGTTTGAATTCTTCAATTGCAAAAGCTTTAATTTTATAAGACTCGGGAAGGGATCTGAGAACTTTGCCAACTATCTCATCTTCACTCAGGGTTCCACCTACATTTCTGATTCCACAAACCAGCTCATTCACTCTTGGCATAAAAGAGGTAATATTTTCATCATTTCTCATTTTCAGTCTTTCAAAATTCCCTTTTAGACTCTGTAATCTTGCACATTTAACAAACTGGTCTCCTTCATGCAAAAGTTCCAATTTCTTCCAAATCTCAAAGGCAGTTGGTAGATGAATAACATTAGAGAGTTCTGAGTCAGATAATGTGCTTAAAAGAGCCTCTCTAGTCTGCAGATTGTTTTCAACATCTGTGATTTCATTTAGGGTTGTCGGACCACCCTGTGGAGGTACATAAGACTTTGTCACCATGGACCAGTATGCAAATCCCATGCACTACAAGTGACATTCCATGTGACCTTTCCAAAGAGCAAAGTTAGTTCCATCAAACTTTAGACTATCCTTCTTGTAGGATGACATCCTGGATCTCCTCAAGCAGTTAAGCTCCTTTCAGAGGAACTTGGCTCTGATACCAATTGTTATATTGAGGGCAAACAACTGAGAAGGGGGGGTGAATCAGTTATCCAAAACTTTTCTTCTTTCAACACTTGCATTCACTTTGTATTAACAATAAATCAATCATGAACAATTAATGTAATTAACCAAGAGCAAAAAACACATCTACACATGAGACACCAAGATTTTGACGTGGAAAACCTGGTTAAGGGAAAAACCACGGGGTGACTAACCCAAGAATTTATTCTCTATTAGAAGAATAGAAAGAATAAGATGGCACATGCCAATTAGGGCTCATTGCCTAAGCACACTACTCACAAGAGGCTCATTGCCTACAAGAGACACACTGTCTACAATAAATAAGTATTACATACTTGAACTGGTAAATAGCATCGTCACTATGCTTGAATCAGTTCCTTTAAAGCCCAAATCCTTCTGCTCTTCTTTTCACTCTTCTCCTCACTACCACACACTCATCTCCTCAAGTACACTTCTGAAATAACTTCACAAACCTTTATTTATACACGATATCAACTTAGGAACAAACATCTAAGTCGGCAAGCAACCACAAGAACATTCCCAAGGTGTATAATTCATCCGGTCGGCCAGTTATAGAAAGAACACCTTCATCTGGAAGTATTTCTTCAATTCTGGGCTCCAATTCTAATGCAGACCATCTACACAAACTGAACATAATCCAAGGACCTTCACAAGCTTTCTTGAATCACCAGGAACATCCGCACTTCTTCTACTTACTGAAATCCTTCTCTCCTACATCTGGAACCTCAAGAACACAGTCTATTATCACTGTCACAAAGGAATAGGTTCTTCCAGACCTTCAAACCACAAACTGATCTACTTCACACTTCACAAGGACGTCTTAAACACTTCCTCAAATCTACAGAGTGGGATAATGCATTACCAGACATTACTAGACCTATCTGTCTCACTTTGTCACCACTGAGCACTTGTCGGAACTGGTTCTACTTGAGCGACCATAACTTCTTCAGATCTTCATGCGGATCCCTAAAAACTTGACTGGAGCATCTCAAGACTTATATCTACAAACCCTTTAAACCACATCCTCTGATCCTCAACCTATCTTGGACTTTTACCTTGTTATCATCACTGTTCTTCACTGTTCCTGATTGAGACTAATTTTCTCAATATTCTCAGCACACAACTCATCCAATCCTTCTCATTAATGCAACATGAGTATGTTGACATCAATGACAACACTGGTTCAACCCATACTTGCAACACAACTATCTTTGGCTGACAATGTAAAGATTCACATGTAGCATTTTAAGTCTTGTGATTGTAATTGCTTGTAATGCCTATCTTGGAGAATGTTCCAGATAGATGATTATTTGGCCAACTTTGATGTTCATTCCAAAGTCGATGACATGTATAAATAAGTGTTGTGAAGTCCTGGAAATGTGTGGATGTGAGTGAAGATTTGGATATAGTGAGGAAGTGAGTGGGGGAAGAGCAGAGGTGTTGTGCGCTTCAATGGAACTGAATCTTGCATGAAGAAGATGTTGTTTCTCAGTTCAACCTTTCAGTGTTAACCTTGTGAATGTTCTTGTAGGCAGTGAGTCTCTTTTTAATAGTGAGCTCTGGGTAGTGTGCCCAAAGGCAAGTGCCTTCCCATTTTTCTATTCTTTTAATAGAGAATAAATCTTGTGGGTTAACCCCCACCATGGTTTTCCCTTAACTGGGTTTCCACGTAAAAATCTTGGTGTTATGTGTGTTGATTATGTTTTTTCTCATGTGTTGTTGATTCTTTCTTTTATGGTTATATCATTAATCTATTAATGAGTGGTAAAGAAGATTTAAGGAAGCAAAAGTTAAAGTTTTGAGACAACTAATTCACCCCCCCTCTCAATTGTCTTCCCTTATTTCAACAATTGGTATCAGAGCGGGTTCCTCTCAAAGAATCTTAACCACTTGAGGAGATCTAGGATGTCGACATACAAGGATAGTCTGAGATTTGATGGAACAAATTACTCTCTTTGGAGAATCGGATGGAGTGTCATTTGCAATGCATGGGTGATCCTTATTGGTTGATAACTAAGGATGTGTATAAGCATCTGGAGAAAGGCCCTTCAACTCCAGATGAACTCAAGGAAGCTGAATACAAAATTCAAGCTAAAGAAGCATTGTTGAGTGCTCTGACTGATATAGAAATGACAAATGTTCTAGAATTCAAAACTGCTCATGAAATCTGGAAGAAGTTGGAAACTCTGTATGAAGGCGATGCATATGTCAAATGTGCCAAGCTACAGAGCTTGAAGGGTAAATATGAATGTTTGAGGATGAGTGAAGATGAAAACATCACTTTCGATATGCAAAAGGTGAATGAACTTGTGAGTAGTATTAGGAGTGCTGGTGGAATACTGGAAGAATCAGAGATTGTGGCCAAAGTACTTAGATCCTTACCTGCTTCATACAGACATAAAGTTGTTGTTGAGGAGATTAAGATTGTGACAGCTGTTTCAAGGGATCAGTTGGTTGGCAAGCTTTCGACATTTGAAATGAGTGAGTTTAGTGATTCTCTTCCTAAACCAGAATCTTCTTTTAAGGCTAGTATTTCTGGGAAGAAAAGATTTGATCCAGCTGAAATCTCTTCAAGAAGACTAACCAGTTATGAGAAGGCAAGGAAGGAACTTGAAGAAGATGAAACGGAGCTTGAAGAACTTGAAGCCCTTATTGCCAAAAATTACCAAGAGGATCTGGTAAGTATGAAGGAAAGTTGCCTTTCAAATGTTTTGCTTGCAATAAGATTGGTCATTTTTCTTCAAGAAGTCTAAAGAGGGTTTCAAAGACAAACCCTAATAGACCTAGGTTTCAGAAGAAATGCTACTATGTCTAAGAAGATGTTGATGAAGGAGTTACAGATGATGAATCTGATAAGGGAAGTAGCTCTGGAAATAAATGGGTGTTCATTGCTATCAAAGAAGAAGATCTGGCACCAACTGAATCTACTAGTTGTGTGAATGTGGAAAGTGCCTTGGATGCTTAGGTTGAAGAAAAGGATGAATGGGTGATTGATAGTGGATGTTCTCATCATATGACAGGTGATAAGAGTAAGTTTGTAAGTATGGAAAGGCATGAAGGTGGAATTGTGAAGTTTGGAGACAATTCAGTTGGTAGAATCTGTGGCAAAGGATCCATCTCTCTTGATGGTAAGAATAACACTAATGATGTTATGTATGTAGAAGGGTTGAAGCATAATCTTCACAGTGTTGGATAGTTGGTTGACAAAGGGTATGATCTTAGATTCAAGGATGGAAAATGTAGAAGCTTGGAAAGCTCTGGAACTGATATTACATCTGGTACACATACTAGAGGTAATATCTTTCATTTAAGTGGTATTGGTAAAAGTTGTTTGTTTTCTCAGATTGATCAGAGTTGGTTATGGCATAGAAGAATGTGTCATGTAAACTTTGATAATATTATCAAGATAAGTACTACCCAAGTTGTGAGAGATCTTCCAAAGCTTGTAAAACCTGCTAATACCATGTGTAAGGAAAGTCAATTGGGAAAACAAAGCAGAACTACATTCAAAAGTAAAGAACAATTTTCAAGTAGATTGTTGGAACCTGTGCACACTGATTTGTGTGGTCATGCCAGAGTTAGGAGTTTGCAAGGAGACAGATACTTTACATTGCTAATTGATGATTACTCCTAGATGATGTGGGTCACTTTCTTGAGAGAGAAATCAGAGGCTCTTGACAAATTCAAGGTGTTCAAGGCTAGGGTAGAGAATGAGATTGGTGTGAATATAAAGTGTCTGAGATCAGACAGAGGTGGAGAATTTACCTCTGATGAGTTTAATGCATTTTATGAAAAGCATGGAATAAGAAGACAATTATCTGCTCCTAGGACTCCTCAGTAGAATGGAGTTGTGGAAAGGAAGAACCAGACTATTCAAGAGGCTACTAGAACCATGATAATGGAAGAAAATGTTCCACATGTCTATTGGAGAGAGGCTGTGAGTATTGCTATCTACACTCTTAACCGGGTGCAGATCAAAGGTAATATTGGTAAAACTCCTTATGAACTATTGTTTGGTAATGCTCCTACTATGAAATACTTTAGAGTTTTTGGTAGTAAATGCTATATCAAAAGAGATGAAGATCCTAGCAAGTTTGATGCAAGGTGTGATGAAGGAATATTTCTGGGTTATTCTAACCAAAGCAAGGCATACCGATGCTTTGAAAAGAGATTGAAAATGATTGTTGAAAGTGCTAATGTCAAGGTTGATGAAAGTAAGGAGAGACCTTCCAAGTCTTGTGGATATGAATCAGATGATCAAAATGAAAGTCTTCAAAATCAGACTCAAATTGCTCTGGAAAATCTAGTGACTCAAGAAGCTAGTGCAAATGTTGAGGAACAAGTTCAAGAATCACCCAAAACTCCTAGGTATGTGAGGTTGAATAATTCTGAAGATTAGATTATAGGAGACATAAATAAAGGTGTTCAAACTAGAAGAAAAATTGCTGAAGAACAAGAAGAGTATTGTTTGATTTCAAAGATTGAACCAAAATCTGTGAATGAATCTTGTAATGATGAAATTTGGGTAAAAGCAATGGAAGAAGAATTAATGCAAATTGAAAAGAATCATACTTGGGATCTTGTTCTTAGACCTGAAAACAAAAATGTGATTGGAACTAAATGGGTCTTCCAGAATAAATTGAATGAAAATGGTGAAGTTGTGAGAAACAAAGCAAGATTTGTGTGCAAAGGATATTCTCAGGTAGAGGGAATTGATTTTGAGGAAAATTTTGCTCCGGTGGCAAGAATTGAAGTAGTCAGATTATTTCTTGCCTTTACTACTTACAAAGATTTCAAAGTTTACCAAATGGATGTCAAGTCAGCATTCCTAAATGGAGATTTGGAAGAAGAAGTCTACATTGAGCAACCAGAAGGATTCTAGTTGTCTGATCAAGGAGATATGATCTACAAGTTGAGGAAAGCATTATATGGACTTAAACAAGCCCCAAGAGCCTGGTATGCAAGATTAGATAAGTATCTGCTAAAGTTAGGTTTTAGCAAAGGCACAACTGACAATAATCTTTATTTCAAAATTGATCATGAACACATCTTGATTATTGAGGTCTTTGTTGATGATATCATCTTTGGTGGAAATGAGAGCATGTGTAAAAAATTTGTTGATTAGATGCAAAGTGAATTTGAGATGTCCATGCTTGGTGAATTGAATTTTTTCTTGGGTCTACAAATCATTTATTCAAATAAGGGCATCTTCATATCTCAGTCCAAGTATGTAAAAGAGTTGTTGAAAAAGTTTGGAATGGAGGATTCAAAACCAGTAAGTACTCCTATGATAACTGGATGCAAGTTGAGTAAAGATGATGATTCCCCTAAGGCAGACCAGAAAAGGTATAGATCAATGATTGGAGGAATGCTTTATCTGACTCATGCTAGACCTGATATTATGAATGCAATTGGCCTTGTTGCCAGATTTCAAGCTGATCCTAGAGAATCTCATGTTGTAGCAGTCAAAAGAATTTTCAGATATCTGAAGGGAACATCTGATTATGGCTTATGGTATCCTAAGGATGATGATTTCACTCTTCATGCATATACAGATATTGATTGGGCAAGAGATGTGGATGACAGGAAGAGTACTAGTGTGGTGCATTTTTATTGGGAAAGAGATTGGTTTCTTGGTTGAGCAAAAAATAGGAGGCAATATCTCTGTCTACTGCAGACGCAGACTATATAGAAGCAAGAAATTGTACTCAAGTTTTGTGGATGAAGAAAATGTTGAAGGATATCAGAATTATGTTTAAAGATCTTATTACAATCTTCTGTGATAATTCAAGTGTAATAAACATTTCAAAGAATCTGATGTTGCATTCAAAGACAAAGCACATATCCATCAAGTTTCACTTTTTGAGAGAGAAGGTAAATGAGAATGAAGTCAGATTGGAGTTTGTTCCTTCAAAGGACCAGATTGTAGATATCTTCACTAAGCCTCTACCTAAGGACACTTTTGAGTATCTTAGAGGGAAGCTAGGGGTGATTACCCCTCCTATTCAGAACTAAGGTGCACTAGTGTGCATCAGTTCGGTGGAACTCATAGTCATATCTTGTGATCTGGATTGGTGTTAAGGGGATGCTACTCAGGGGGAGTAGTCAGTATGTTCTAAGTTTTACTAGTCTTATCTAAGAAACAAAAAGGGTGAGATGATTGCAAATATGTGCCCTTTGCCATTGATGTCAAAGGGGGAGAGAAGTCATGTGAAAAACTTGGAAGTAAGTAGTTTCTAGTGAAAGGGGGAGCAATGAAGAGAGTGGTTGTAGTTGTGATAAAAGAAAGGAGGAGAAGTTCTTGTCTTGATGGTTGAAACAATTTTTCACATCATATGTTGCCATCAATGACAAAGGGGGAGATTGTTGCAAATATGTGCCTAATCGATGTTGTCATTGATGTCAACAAATCCTTGTTGTCATTGGTGTCAATTGTATCTCATTCTATGACTTGTTTAGAAGACTTGTATGTTGAGGATATTGAGAAAATTAGCCTCTCTGGAAGAAACAAGTGAGTTACATATCTCTTTGTCAGAGACAGTGAAGACAGTGCAGTTCATTAAAGTAGTTTGCTCAGTATTTCTAGTAAGACAAAGATCAGAGTCTGCGAACCAAAGGGTTGTGTAGAGGATAGTCTAAAGTTGTTCCAATCAAGATTTGAGAGGTCTGCATGAAGGATTGGTGACTTTATGGCCATCTGAGTAGAACCGGGATTTGCAGTTGTTTAGAGGTGACAAGATGGCAAGAATTTGGTTTGGATTGCTCTGCATTGGGATATTATGGTCTGCAGATCGAGAGGTATGTTTGGAATGTTGGTGTGTATCGTCAACTCAATTGGTTCATGGTTTGGAGGTCTGCAAGCAATCTTTCTAGTGTGACAGTCATGGCAATTGGTGTTCTTAAGTTCCTGGATGAAGATGCAAGTGTTTTTGGTGATTTGAGGTGATGCAATTGTTCTTGTTGATTTCATTGTGCTTGTGGTGGTCTCTGGATTGTGTGCCTATTGTGTTGGTGGTCCACATTGAGGATTGAGCTCGTGGTTAAAGATTTCTCCTTGAGTCTTGTTGTTCTTTCCAGTCTTGGCCGACCAGATGCTTGGTGCATGTTGCGGATGATCTAAGAAGAGTTCTATGGAGCGTGGCATGTTGAACAAGGAAGATTTGAGTCCCAGCTATGTTTGGCTAATAGTGTAAAGATTCACATGTAGCATTTTAAGTCTTGTGATTGTAATTGCTTGTAATGCCTATCTTGGAGAACATTCCAGATAGATGATTGTTTGGCTGAATTTGATGTTCATTCCAAAGTCGATGACATGTATAAATAAGTGTTGTGAAGTTTTGGAAATGTGTGGATGTGAGCAAAGATGTGGATATAGTGAGGAAGTGAGTGGGGATAGAGCAGAGGTGTTGTGCACTTCAATGGAACTAAGTCTTGCATGAAGAAGATTTTGTATCTCAGTTCAACCTTTCAGTGTTAACCTTGTGAATGTTCTTGTAGGTAGTGAGCTCTGGGAAGTGTGCTCGAAGGCAAGTGCCTTCCCATTTTTCTATTCTTTTAATAGAGAATAAATCTTGTGGGTTAACCCCCACTGTGGTTTTCCCTTAACCGGGTTTCCACGTAAAAATCTTGGTGTTATGTGTGTTGATTATGTTTCTTCTCATGTGTTGTTGATTCTTGCTTTTATGGTTATATCATTAATGTGTTAATGAGTGGTAAAGAAGATTAAAAGCAGCAAAAGTTAAAGTTTTGAGACAATTGATTCACCCCCCTCTCAGTTGTCTGCCCTGAATTTCAACAACTACTTCATTTAAGAGTATTCTTACTAAGTTTGGCATCTCATTTCCTCATTCATTAGTCATATTTTGTGACAAAGTGCCAGTCATATCTTAAAGAACCCAGTTCATCATCAATGAACCAAACACATCAAGATCCATATGCACTACATTAGGGAGTTGATACAAGATCATGTCATTGATTTGTGGTATTGTCCTAAAATAGAGAACATTGTAAAAATAATGACCAAAACCTTCATTGAGAGAAAGTTTTATCTTTTGTGGGTTCTTTTGGAGGTGTAGAACACTATTCCTTTGGGGGGTCACATAGATGTTGTCTATTCATCCTCTCATGAGGGGAGTTTTTTCCTACAAGTTTTGTCCTTCTCTTATTTTTGGGGGGATCATTTTGAACATGGGTACCTAATATGGCTACACATATATTAAGACCCATCTATCTATCTTTACATATCCACCTAAGCTATGCTTATGGGGGTATTGTTCCATTACTTTATTTTTCACATTTAGTTTATTTACTTTATTGCATTATATGCACCCAAGATAGGATAAGATTACTTAGGTAGGTATCTACTTGGGTGGGTTGTACTCACATATTTTGGTAGTATATCCTATATACCCACCTCTTGTACTCTTGTATCTCATTCATTCTATTACATTCTTTGATTGGAATATAATTTATTCTTATAATTTTGTTCTTCTAAGTTTTTTGTGTTTTCCATATGCATTATTAATCTTGAATGGATATCTCCACAGACAAATCTTACAAGATCCTAGAGATCCTAATCATCCAACCTCCATCTATCTATGATATTTGCGAGGCTCTTTCTATCATTCCTACCACCCAACCTCACAATTGATCTTATCATAGAAATCTTGGCCCTCCACTATCCCAACCAAGGGATTAGTCTCATCCTCCCACTACTCATCCTTGACATAGTCTGCTTCCACCACTTTCTAAAAATCTTACCTCCTCTATCCCATTAGTGTCCACCCTCTCCTACACCTTTCAAAAATAACAAACACCACTCCACATCTCAATCTCAGCCATCTTCAACATGTTCTCCATATAAAAACCTTCCTCCTACAATTCCACCTCTCTTACCTACTTCCTATACTTTATCCATTCCTTCTTTCCATATTCCTCCCTAACCTCTAGTCATTATTCTACCTATACCTCTAATCAAATCCATTATCCATCCTCCCACCCATTACCATGCCAAACCACAAAAAACCAAACATGACCTACATCTAAATTCTAAAGCACATTGGGAAAAGGTGAACCAGTCTTCTTCCAATCTTTCTACTTCTCTCACCTCCATTTCTATATATCTTAAACCATTCACCTTCCATTGTTTGAGATGATCCCACTCCACCTTATTCTTAGGCCATGCTTATAGATGAGACCTTGACTACTCACCTTGAGTCCCTCTCCATTCATAGACCTTCTTTTTCTCCTTCCTCTACCCTTGTGGCCCATCTTCCCATTCCTCCATTATTGCTTCATGTCATCTCACCTCCTACTAACACTATATTTGATAACATCATTGGCATTCCACTCCTTACTTCCCCTTTTAACCCAAGTATCGATGCGAATGATTTTGTTGATCTCTTTTTCTAATGATGATGTTATGGCCAATGAGCCTTCACATTATGGTTCTTAGATGCCTCTTTTCTAAGTTATTATCATTTTTCTATACCTATAGATTCTTTGTACTTATTATCCCCTATCTATGTGGATGAGATATTATGTCAACATGATTATCCTCATTATCTCTTTTCCTTTAATCACTTGGGGGCATGAATCACATGTTCCCTTTATGCCTCATTTTCTCCTATCGTCATCTAGGGGCATGACCTAAATGTCCCCCTCCTTGGATTTTCCTATTATAATCTCTTTAAAATCATTGGAAATGCTTTCCTTTCTCCCCTTAACCACTTTACCTTAAATTGGCTAGATCTTTACTCTTTCTCTTGTCGTCAATCAATTTAAGGGGGCATGTTGTTTAAATAGATAAACAAATGTAGTGGTAGTATAAAATTAAGTGTTTAAACATGATTTAGATAATGTGATAAGCCATTACAAATTTGAAAAATAACTTGGAGAAGCATGGAAGAATTACAAACAACAAATTAAAATAAGAAAGCACATATAAATAAATACATAATACTAGATGTATGTGGAGAATCCCTTTTAGGAAAAAACTTCACCATGAAAGAGAAGACAAGTTTGTATTAATAGAATAGAGGTGTTACATCAATACATCCAACTTTCTCCCTTCAATTTGATAGCATCCTAGTAGTGTAATAGTGCTCAACTTTCCAAAGACCCACGAAACAACTATCCAAGGTGTTGGCACCTAGGTTTTCAGCATCATTTTTGTACCATCTTGTCAAATTCCTCAAAATTTTCCTAAGGGGTCCATGTGCTTTTACCCTAGTGCATGTTGCTAGACTCTTGATTTTGGCTAAGTTTTAAACCCTAAAAACCCTAAAAAATAGATCCTCCAAATTCTAGTTTCGGCTTCTCAATTCCTATGGATCCAAAACCCCTCTCAAACATCATGAAAGTATATTTTAAAAAAATTTAAAGTATACTACCACTTATACTTAAATATTATTTTAAAATATGCTGACCTAAGGGCATTTTGGGACCTGAGGCAATTTTGGGACTTGAGGGCATTTCGGGCCCTGAGGGTATTTTGGAACTCAGGGGCATTTCAGGACTTGAGGACATTTCAAGACCTGAGGCCATTTCAGGACATGAGGCTATTTCAGGACTTGAGGCCATTTTAGGACTTGAGATAATTTCAGGACATGAGGGCGTTTCGGGACTTGAGGGAATTTAGGGACCTGAGGGCATTTCAGGACTCCCGGGCCCGATGGGGCTTTTGATCCTGGTCCAAAATCCCTTTGTGCCCCCATGACCCACCAAAGGTCCAAAATCTTCTCAGACCCCCTAAATTTTCAAGGCGAATTTGGAGGTGCAAAAAATTTAGTTTTCAAATATTCTTTTGAGGAAAGGGTTATGTATTTCATGTAGTTTTGGGTCAAACTTTCAGTTTTGACTTTCGACACTTTTGGTCCCATTGGAATTTCTGGACCTGCCAAGACTTTTAGACTTTTTCCAAAATGGTCCAAAAGCCTTAAGTCCTCCTGCGGACTAGACACCCACTGAAGGCCTAGAAACATGCAGGAACGTGCCAACTACTCTTCGGATCGCCATTAATGCAAAGTGGGTGGTTGAAATTTATGTTTTTATTGTAGTTGGTGGGGTTTTTCCCACCCATTTCATCCTTAGATCCAAGCTGCCAGGGCTATAAATAAAAGATTAGAATTCATTTCAAAGGTTGGTCGATAAATCAATTGTCTGGTCTGCAAGTGCCTTAGGTTGATTTTAGGGCTTCAAATCATGCCAGTCTGGGTAGTGAATGGAAGAATGCATATGATACAATGTAGGAAAGGATTGCAATGCACATCTTCATGTAGTGGTGTGTCTCCATGGCATAATGTGATGATTTAGGGGGATATATGAACCCAATTATGTATTTTCTCATACCACACTTGCTGGTATGTTGTAACAGGGATTTGATAATGTATGACAACATTTAAATCAATACAAGCTTTGAGTTGGGTCATTTCTTTTGTTGCAAGTAGATCATTGTAATTTTCTCAGGATTAATATGTGTGCGCATTGCCCAATGTATGAAATGTAATATGAGAAATGTATGTGAATACATTTTAGTTTTTTGTTAATGCTGGTTCGATCTATTTCCTTCCTCTTTATTGTTTATGACCTAGTTTCCTAATGGAGTAGGCACTGGTCCATATTGGGGATGGATCAATCACTATTTTAATCAAACCCTCATCTTGTTAGCTGTAAGAGTAGGAGTAGGTTTAGTTTAGGGTTTCTCATGTTGTTCATGATTCAGTGTAATAACCAGGGATAGATATGAAGTGATGCAAAACTGTTTGTCTTTTGGAATCATGTACATGTATGCCTACACTATGTATCTTGTGTATGTGAAGTTAAATGGATTCATCTCAAGGAATGTAATATTGCCATGTTTGAGTGCAAATGCATAGTGTAGTAATCAACTTAATAGAGAGGCATATGCAACCAGTTTGTCTTGACCTAGTGACAACTTTGGGGGTCAAGTGTACATTGGGTATGGCTGTGATGTTCATTTGTATTCTATTTCACACCTCTAGGAATATCCCTCCTAGGTCTAGCTAAGCCCAAAGTGCAAAGGAGCATACTCACTCCTGTTAATTGGCCAAAATCACCCTTGACTTGTTGATGAACCTCTTTCAATCACCTTGATGACACCCCTGGCCTAGGTGATTGTGAAATGTTTTAGGGTTTTGGGTTGTAGTGATTTTGGGAACCAACACAAGGCATCCAATTTATAGTGAATTAGAGAGGGAAAACTATGAATGTTTTTTCAAAACCAAAACTACCAAAACACATGGTATGAAAAAATCCAATGCCTCCATCCCCAATTGATCAATGTTCTATAAATAACAACTATAAATAACATCTTTGAACATGTGAAGAGTGAGCACATATTCTATGGTGCTCCAAAATGGAGTGGCCAACTAATGTAGACCCCACTTGTCATAAAAAATGCTCCACTCTCTCTCCTAGCACCTAGGATTAGGAAAGTGGTGTAAATTAAGTAAAATTACTTTGTAACTACCATTGTCATAAGAAACCTTCCATATTAATGTTGCTATAACTAATATTACAATTTAAAAGGAGAAATAATAAAATAATATCTCTCAACAATCTACATGGGCTTCCAAGAACCCATTCCCAAGATGTTGGAGATCCTACATTAGTACATTTGCAAGGTTAATATCACTTTATCCTAATAATCTCCTACTTGATATTATGAAATACAATGACATGAACATGAAACATAAAATGAATCAAGTACATTTAATGCAAGGCCTGTGGCCTTGTCACACTAAAAAAACTTATTTATGCTTGATGGTTTTGTAAGAGAATCTGCAACATTATCTTAAGTGTCAAAATTTTGAATCATGACCTTAACACTTTCCACCATATTGCAAAAAAATGATACTAAAAATCAATATGATTCATATGCGCATGGTACATGGGATTTTTGGCCAAACAAATATCATTATAACTATCACATTTGACCTAAACCACCTTGCAATAAAAAACAACTCCTAAACACAATCTTTATAACTAAATTGATTCTTTAAAAACATGTATAGAATATTGGATTCAGGATAGACAACTGAGAGGGGAGGTGAATCAGTTGTCCAAAACTTGCTTCTAATTCAAACACTTAAATCCTCTTTGTTATTTAATAGTATATCAATTAATCATTCATGAAAGCATAAAGCATAAACACCAGAGCAGATACACATCAACACATGAGACACCAAGATTTTGAAGTGGAAAACCCGGTCAAGGGAAAAACCACGGGGTGATTAACCCAAGGATTATTCTCTGTTAGAAGAATAAGAAAAATAGATGGCACATGCTAATTAGGGCTCACTGCCCGAGCACACTGCTCACAAGAGGCACACTGCCTACAAGAGACACACTATCTACAAAGTAACAAGTATTACAAACTTGAACTGGAGATTGACATCTTTACCATGCTTTGATCAGTTCCATTTAAGCCCAAAAACTCCTACTCTGCCTTTCACACTTCTCTTTGCTATACCAAACTTCTCCGCTCCAAGCCACACTTCAAAATGAATTCACAAACCTTTATTTATACAAGGCATCGACTTAGGAACAATCATCTAAGTCGGCAAACACATACAAGATCATTCGCAAGATGTGTAACACATCCGGTCGGCGAGTCTCAAGAAGAACACCAATACCCGGTGGTAATTCTTCAAAAGCAAACTCCAACTTCAATGCGGACTGCCAATAAGAATTGTACACGATCCAAAGATCACAAAAACCTTTCCTAAGTCATCAAGAACATCCGCACTTTTTCATCTTATTGGAATTCTTCT
Organism: Cunninghamia lanceolata; assembly: GCA_027924645.1. NCBI lineage: Eukaryota > Viridiplantae > Streptophyta > Pinopsida > Cupressales > Cupressaceae > Cunninghamia > Cunninghamia lanceolata. Next base: position 1,618,937 of record BSBN01001528.1, on the reverse strand, counting down.
CTTCTTCATCCAAAACTTCAAGAACATAGTCTGTCATCACTGTCATAATGAAAAAGGTCCTTCCAGACCTCCAAACCATGAACAAATCTAGTTGTCACTTCACACGGACTTCTTCAACACTCTCTCCAATCCATAAAATTAGATAATGCAATTCTGGAGCTCACTGGACCAATCTGTGACATTCTGTCACCACTGAACCTCTTTCGGAACCGGTTCTACTAGAGTGACCATAACTTCTTCATATCTTCATGCGAACCTTTGAAATCTTGACTGGAGCATCTCAAGACTCATATCTGAAAACCCTTTAAACCGCATCCTCTGATCTTCATCTTATCTTGGACTTTTACCTTAATGTCATCACTGTTCTTCACTGTTCCTGATTGAGGCTAATTTTCTCAATATCCTCAGCACATAGCTCATCCAATCCTTCTCATTAATGCAATATGAGTATGTTGACATCAATGACAACACTGGTTATCCTCATACTTGCAACAATCTCCCCCTTTGTCATTGATGGCAACATATGATGTGAAAAACCATCAAGACAAGAACTTCTCCTTTCTGTCACAGCTCCCCCTATCAGCAACAAATTTTCACATGTCTTCTCTTTCTTTACTGCTCCCCCTTTGATCAACAACCACTTGTTTTTCACATGTCTTCTCTCCCCCTTTGACATCAATGGCAAAGGGCTCATACTTGCAATTTTAACATATCAGAATCATACCAGCTACTCCCCCTGAGTAGCAATTCCCCATCACCAATCCGGATCACAAGATATGAATGTGATATCCACCAGACTGATGCACATCAGTGCATCCTAGTTCATCACCGGAGGGGCAATGACCCCTAACTTCTCCTTGAGATACTCAAAAGAGTCCTTGGGAAGAGGTTTAGTAAAAATATCTGCAATCTAATCCTTGGAGGGCACATACTCCAATCTGACTTCATCCTTGTTCACTTGCTCTCTCAGAAATTGAAACTTGATAGATATGTGCTTGGTCTTAGAATGCAACACCGGATTCTTAGAAATATTTATTGCACTTGAATTATCATAGAAAATTGTGATAGGCTCCTCATATTCTACTTTAATGTCTCTTAGCATCTACTTCATCCATAAGATTTGAGTGCAACTACCTACTACTGCAATATATTCTGCTTCAGTTGTAGACATAGATATTGCCTCTTGTTTCTTGCATAGCCAAGAAACCAATCTTTTTCCCAAAAAGAATGCTCCACCACTGGTACTCTTCCGATCATCCACATCTCCTGCCCAATCTACATCTGTATATGCATGAAGAGAGAAATCATGATCTCTAGGGTACCATAGACCATACTCAACTGTCCCCTTTAGATATATAAAAATCCTCTTGATTGCGATAACATGAGATTCTCTAGGATCAGCTTGGAATCTAGCAACAAGACCAACAGCCTACATAATATCTGGTCTAGTTTGAGTGAGATACAACAGTCCTCCAATCATTGACCTATATTTTGTCTGATCCACCTTGGGAGAGTCATCATCTTTGATCAACTTGCATCCGATTGCCATGGGAGTATTCATTGGCTTTGAATCTTCCATCCCAAATTTCCTCAACAATTCTTTCACATATTTGGTCTGAGAAATGAAGATCCCTTTCTTTGTTTGAGTAATTTGCAGACCCAAGAAGAAATTCATTTCACTAAGCATGGACATCTCAAACTCACTTTTCATTTGATTTGAAAAAGTTTTACACATGCTATCTTTTCCTCCAAAGATGATATCAACAAATATTTCAACAATCAAGATGTTTTCATGATCAATTTTAAAATATAAGTTACTGTCAGCAGTACCTTTGTTGAAACCAATCTACACAAGATGCTTATCCAACCTTTCATACCAAGCCCTTGGGGATTGCTTCAATCCATATAGTGCTTTCTTTAACTTGCAGACCATATCACTATGATCAGACAATTGAAATCCATCCGATTGGTCAATGTATACTTCTTCTTCCAAATCACCATTTAGGAAGGTAGAGTTGACATCCCTCTGATATACCTTGAAGTCTTTGAAGGCAGCAAAAGCAAGAAATAATATGACTGCTTCAATTCTTGCCACTGGAGCAAAGGTTTCTTCAAAATCAATTCCTTCTATTTGAGAGTAACCTTTGCAAACTAATCTGGCCTTGTTTTTGATTACTTCACTGGCTTCATTCAATTTATTCCAGAAGACCCATTTGGTTCCAATCACATTTTTGTTTTTTGGTTTGGGAACAAGATCCCAAGTGTGATTCTTCTCAATTTGCATCAATTCTTCCTCCATTGCCTTAGTCCAGTTTTCATCATTGCAGGCCTCATTTACTGTCTTAGTTTCAATCTTTGAAATTAGACAATATCATCTAAATTTTGATCAATTCTCCTCCTTGTTTGTACCCCTTTGCTTTTGTCACCTATGATCTGATCTTCAGAGTGGTTTAGAGTTACATACCTTGGAACTTTGGGAGTTTCTTGCACTACTGTTTCTTGATCAGGCTCATTCAGATGAACCTCTTCTTCCTGATTTACCAGATCAGTTTGAATCTGACTTTCAGAGGATGATTAAGCTCCTTGAACTAGAGAACCATTCTGATCATCTTCATCATATTCATAAAACCTTGAGGGATTCTCAATTTCTTCATCAACCTTCACATTTGTACTTTCTATCATCTTCCTCAGTCTCTTATTGTAACACCGGTATACTTTTCTTTGAGTGGAGTAACCCAAGAAAATTCCTTCATCACTTCTAGCATCAAACTTTCCTAGATCTTCATCTCTTTTAATGTAACATTTGCTACCAAATACTCTGAAATATCTCACAGTAGGAGTGATACCAAACCAAAGTTTATAAGGAGTCTTATCGATATTGCTTTTGATTTAAACTCAATTGAGAGTATAGACTGCAATGCTGATAGCTTCTCTCCAAAACATCTGGGGAACATTTGCTTCCATCATCATTGTCCTGGATGCTTCCTAGATGGTCTGGTTCTTTCTCTCTACTACTCCATTCTGCTGTGGAGTCCTAGGAGCAGATAACTGTCTCTTTATACCATGCTTCTCACAAAAGTCTATGAATTCACTGGATGTGAATTCACCACCTCTATCAGACCTCAAACATTTCAGTTTTAATCCGGTTTGATTCTCTACCATAGCCTTGAAGATTTTGAACTTCTCAAAAGCTTCTGATTTCTCTTTCAGAAAGGTAACCCACATCATTCGGGAATGGTCATCAATCAGTAACATGAAATATCTATCTCCTTGCATACTCTTGATTCTTATTGGACCACATAGATCAGTATGAATTAATTCCAATAATCTAGTAGAGGACTGATCCTTGCTTTTGAATGAGACTCTGCTCTATTTACCTAGCTGACATACTTTGCACAAACTATTTGTAGGTTTCACCAATTTTGGAAGATCTCTTACAGCCTGAGTATTGCTTATCTTGATGATGTTATCAAAATTTACATGACACAACCTTCTATGCCATAACCAACTCTGATCAACTTGAACAAACAGACAACTTTTATTAGAACCAACTAGATGGAAGATATTACCTTTTGTTTGAGTACCAGATGCAATATCAGTTCCAGAGCTCTCAAAGATCTTGCATCTTCCATTCTTGAACTGGAGATCATAACCTTTGTCCACCAACTGTCCAACACTGAGAATATTGTGCTTCAATCCTTCAACATACAGTACGTTACCAGTTTTGCTTTTTCCATCAAAATAAATAGTTCCCCTTCCTCTGATTCTACCAGCAAAATTATCACCAAACTTTACCATTCCTCCTTCATACCTTTCCAAGTCTAAGAACTTGTTTTTGTCACCTATCATATGGTGAGAGCATCCACTATCAATAACCCAATCATCCTTTTCTTCAACTTGGGCAGCCAAAGCTCTTTCTACAACCTTATGATTGACAGATTCAGAGGATATTGGAACTTCTTCCTTGATGGCAATAAACACCCATTCATTTCTAGATTTGTTTCCTGTTTCTGATTGATCATCTGTTACTCCTTCATTATCATCATCTTCATGAACATAATAAAAATTCTTTTGGAACCTTTGTCTATTAGAATTTGACCTTGTAGATCTTTCCAGACATCTTGAGGCAAAATGACCAATCTTATTGCAGTTGAAGCAGTTAAAGGGTAATTTTCCTTCATACTTACTGGATCCTCTTGGTAGTCTCTTTGCAATGAGGGCTTCAAGTTGAGCTGTTTCTGCTTCTTCCTTTTCCAAGTCTCTTCTTACTTGATCATACCATGACAGCTTCCTTGAAGAGTTTTCTCCTTGATCAAATCTTTGTTTACCTTTCACAAAGGCACTGGCTTTGAATGCAGATTTAGTTTTAGGGGGATCATCTCCAAACTCAGTCATTTCAAATGTAGCCAGTTTGCCAGCCAATTGGTCTCTTGTGATAGTTGTATGGGCTCTGAATTCATCAATGGCAACAACCTTGATTTTGTAGACAGCAGGAAGGGATCTAAGAATTTTGCCAACAATCTCATTTTCATCCAAAACTCCACTAGCATTCCTAATTCCACACACCAGCTCATTTACTCTTGGCATAAAGGTAGTAATATTTTCATCATCTCTCATCTTGAGTCTTTCAAATTTCCCTTTGAGAGTCTACAACCTTGCACTCTTAACATACTCATCTCCTTCATGCAGAAGTTCCAGTTTAATCCGGATCTCATAGGCAGTTGGTAGGTCAATAACATTTGAGAGTTCTGAGTCAGTCAATGTGCTTAGAAGAGACTATTTGGTCCGCATATTGTTTTCAGCATCTGTGATTTCATTTAGAGTTGTCGGACCACCCTATGGAGGTACATATGCTTTTGTGACCATGGACAAGTACGCCTTTCCCATACACTCCAAGTGACATTTCATACGACCTTTCCAAAGAGAGAAGCTGGTTCCATCAAACTTCAGACTATCCTTCTTGTATGATGACATCCTGGATCACCTCAAGTGGTTAAGCTCCTTCAGAGGAACTTGGCTCTGATACCAATTGTTGGATTCAAGATAGACAACTGAGAGGGGGGGTGAATCAGTTGTCCAAAACTTGCTTCTAATTCAAACACTTAAATCCTCTTTGTTATTTAATAGTATATCAATTAATCATTCATGAGAGCATAAAGCATAAACACTGGAGCAAATACACATCAACACATGAGACACCAAGATTTTGACGTGGAAAACCCGGTCAAGGGAAAAACCACAGGGTGATTAACCCAAGGATTATTCTCTATTAGAAGAATAAGAAAAATAGATGGCACATGCTAATTAGGGCTCACTACCCGAGCACACTACTCACAAGAGGCACACTGCCTACAAGAGACACACTGTCTACATAGTAACAAGTATTACAAACTTGAACTGGAGATTGACATCTTTACCATGCCTGGATCAATTCCATTTAAGCCCAAAAACTCCTACTCTACCTTTCGTACTTCTCTTCGCTATACCACACTTCTCCGCTCCAAGACACACTTCAAAATGAATTCACAAACCTTTATTTATACAAGGCATCGACTTAGGAACAATCATCTAAATTGGCAAATACCTACAAGATCATTCGCAAGACGTGTAACACATCCGATCGGCTGGTCTCAAGAAGAACACCAATACCCAGTGGTAATTCTTCAAAAGCAAACTCCAACTTCAATGCGGACCGCCAATAAGAATTGTACATGATCCAAAGATCACAAAAACCTTTCCTGAGTCATCAAGAACATCTGCACTTTTTCATCTTATTGGAATTCTTCTCTTCTTCATCCGGAACTTCAAGAACACAGTCTGTCATCACTGTCATAATGAAAAAGGTGCTTTCGGACCTCCAAACCATGAACAAATCTAGTTGTCACTTCACACGGACTTCTTCAACACTGTCTCCAATCCGCAGAATTAGATAATGCAATTATGGAGCTCAACAAACCAATCTATGACATTCTGTCACCACTGAACATCTGTCAGAATCAGTTCTACTAGAGTGACCATAACTTCTTCATATCTTCATGTGGACCTCTAAAATCTTGATTGGAGCATCTCAAGACTCATATCTGAAAACCCTTTAAACTGCATCCTCTGATCTTCATCTTATCTTGGACTTTTACCTTAATGTCATCACTGTTCTTCACTGTTCCTGATTGAGGCTAATTTTCTCAATATCCTCAGCACACAACTCATCCAATCCTTCTCATTAATGCAATATGAGTATGTTGACATCAATGACAACACTGGTTATCCTCATACTTGCAACATAGAAGACATATACTTGGCTTCAATAGTGGATAAAAAAACCATAAGATGCCTCTTACTCATCCAACAAACAACACCACCAAACAAAGAAAACACATAGCTACTGGTGGACCTTTGACTAAGTCACCTACCCAATATACATGAACAAAGACCTGCATGACCAAAAACTTGCCCACATCATTAGAACCATGATAACATAAGAAATAATTACAATTCCATCACAAATATTTAATACCCTCTTAACAAAAGTACAATTCTCTCTACTAGGGTTATGTACATAAAATTACTAAGAATTACCACTACATAGGCAATATATGGTCTAGTACAAACCATTGCATTCATTAGGCTACCAATAACACTAGAATAAGACACATTATACATATTCTCAAAATCATCATCTAACTTAAGATATTTATCAAATAAAATTTTAGATCCTACAAGTAAAGGAATACTTATTGGTTTACAATTGTGCATAAAAAACCACCACAAAATAGTGTCAACATACTTTTTCTAGGTCAAAGATTTCTATGAACTCGGTCCTTGCCGATTTCCATTCCCAAAATGATTTTTTCTACCCTTAAATATTTTGTAAAACACATTAGAAAGATAAGTTTTAATCTCCCTAATCATCACCTTGTTGTTTCCAAGAAACATGTCATCAACATACAAGACCCAGATTAGGATTTGATCATAATTACATTTAATGTAAACATAGTGATCCTCTTCACTTCTAACATAACCTTGAATGTAAAATCATCAAACCTTTGAAAACACATTTGAAGCAATTCTTTCACACCATACAATGACCTTTTTAACTTGCAAACCAGATTTTATTTTCCTTTTACCTCAAACCCATTTGGCTATTGCATATAAATTTCCTCATCAAGATTTCCATGCAAGAAACTAGTTTTTACATCCATTTTCTCTACTTCAATGTAACAAGTATCAACAATAGAAAGTAGGAATCTAATGGAAGTAAATTTAACATTAGGATAAATTTTACCAAAATCAATTCCCTTTCTTTAAGAATATTCCTTAGGTATCATTCTAGCTTTGTACCTCACTTTAACTTACTGTCTACTATGAACTTTTTGGAATTCCCACTTGCAACCAATGGGCTTCCTTCGCTTGAGTAAAATCACAAGATCCCATGTGTCATATATATCCAAGGCCATTATTTCTTCCTTCATGGACTTTATCTAAGAATCACACTCATCTAAATAGAGAGCTTCCCTAAAAGATCTTAATGAATACACAATGGAAATTTGGTGGGCTATCCCTATCAACTAGGTTCCATTATGTCATGGGTCATCTTAAGGGTGGAGTAAGTGGATATACATATTCCTCTACATGCTCAACCTTATCAGAACTCTCACCTTAATCCTCTTTTTCTTTCCATCTTCTAATCTATCATTATGTTCTTCAACATGTGCATCTTCTGTTTCTTGACCTTAGTCTTAAAATGCACTATTTTCTTTCCTTTGGTTGCACATGAACTGGAAATATTTTAAAATCCCTAAAAATCACATCCTTAGAATAAATAATTTTCAATTTTATTGGAATCCAAATCATATAAACTTTTACATTCTCACTACAATCAATGAAGATGCATTTTTGTGCTTTTGGATCTAATTTAATCATTTTTTTCCTCAGGCATGTAAACAAAATCCTCACAACCAAATACCCTTAAGTATGGAATAGAAAATTTATTACCTATCCACACTTCATAAGGAGTCTTTTCTAGAAGAGTTGATCAATCAGATTAGTTTATCAAGTAACAATCAATAATCATAGCTTCTAACCAAAATAACTAATTCAACTATGTACCATTCATCATACTTTTGGCTCTTTTCATTAAGGCTTAGTTCATCCTCTTTGTGACCCCATTCTATTGAGGTGTATAAGGGGTAATATTTTTCCAAATAATACCTTCATTCTATAGAAATCATCAAATTCCTTGGAGTAATATTCACCACCATTGTTAGTTCTCAACACTTTTATTTTCTTATATGAGTATTTCTTTACAAGTGCCTTAAAATCTTTAAATTTGGAGAAAAAAATATATTTAGAACATATACAATAAATAAACTTAGGTGTATCTAGAGTAAGCATAAATGAATGTAACATAATAATGAGATTTACCCATTGAACCAACATCCACTAGATCAAAAACATATGAGTGACTAAATTATAATAATTTCTTTGATTTATTACTTCCAACATTAAATGAAACCCTATTCTTCTTGCCAAACACATAATGCCCACAAAAATAAAAATATTCATTAGAGTAAACAAAAAATTATCAACCATATTTTTATTAATTAGGGGTCAAAGACCTTTTTAACCATTGTGGCTTAAACATTGGTTCCATAACATATGCATTTTTATAAGTGTCAGTTACATTGGTAGAATCACAAAATGTGGAGGCATCAAGCCTAAACAGTCCCACATTATGAGCCTCTTGCTACCACAATATTTCCTCTAACCAAATTGTAATCAAACTTGTCAAATGTCACATGCAATCTAGAATCATTTAATTTGGATATAGAAAGAAGATTTATCGCAAGTCTTGGAATTTATAAAACACCATAGAGAGTTTTCACCCTCTTATCACTGAAACACAATTGTACCTTTCCCTTACTAACAATCTGATGTGTAGTGTTTGTCACCAAGAAAATAACCTTCTCCATCATAAGCTTGGTATGATGCAAACCAATCCTTGTGAGGAGTCATATGGTAGGAGAAACCTAAATCAATCAACAAAGAGTCATCATTAGTAGCATTAGAAAAAATAAACAATGCATCATTATCACCATCATTAGAGGATTTCTCTATGGAGGAAGATTTTCATCAAAGCTTTTCTTCATGTTTATGCATTCCTTCTTCATATGTTCTCTCTTTCCATAGTTCCAACACTTTGGTTTTTACTTCTTAGGGGTTTTGGACCATCCTTTTTACTTGGACTTACATTACTTCCATTCCCCTTTAGACCCACCTTTTCCCTTGGGCCTTCCTCGAACATGCAAGACATCATTAGAACCTTCATCATTAGACTTTCTCCTTATCTCTCAAGATTTAGGCAAAGAACAAAACAACACAATATGTTTATCTTCTTCAAGTTTAACATCTACTGAACATAGCTAACTTAAAATCAAATTAAAGACATTTAAATGTTCTACAACATAATCACCTTCATTTTTAAATTATAAATGACTTTTGAGATATAACTTATTAGTCAGACTTTTAGTTCGATAAATATCACCTATCCTCTTTGACAGTGCAAATGCAATGATCTCCTCTAAGACATTCAAGAGGACAAAATTTGCAAGACAACTGAATGGTTCCTCGTGTATTTTTGTCCAACTTTTTCTAATTTTCATTAGACATTCCACCAGGTTTTCCTTCCTTTTCCACTACTCTCCATTGATCCTTTCATTCCAAGATATCCTCTATTGAACTTCCACAACTTGAACCTAGAGCCACTGAACTTCTCAATATTTGAAAAAGAAGTACATGCCATGGCTACAAGAACAAATATATTTACAATGCCTACTAATTTAAATATCCCCACTAAAAAAACCTCAATACTTTTAGAAATGAATCCATCTCTAATCACAACTGTAAGCTTTGATACCAAATGTTGATTAAACATGTGAACACATGCAATAATAGTATAAAATTAAGTGTTTCGATATGATTTAGATATGTGAGTAACAATGCTCAACTTGTAAAAGATCCATGAAAAAACTATCCAAGGTATCCAAATTATATAAAGATAGAGGGGCAAAACTATGAATGGTTTCTCAAAATCAAAACTACCAAAACCTATGGTATGACAAAAATCCAATGTCCCCATGCTTAGTTAATCAATTCTCCATGAATAACAACCATAACTAACATATTTGACCTATGTTAAGAGTGGGCACTAATTTCCAAGGATGGAACTCCAAATTGGAGTGGACAACTCATGTGAACCTTACTTGTCATAACAATATGCTCCACTCTCTCCTAGCACCTATGATTGGGAAAATGGCTTAAATGAAGCCAAATCACTTTGTAGTCGCCACCGTCATAAGTAACCTCCCCTCTTAATGCCACTACAACTAATATTCCATAATATAAGGAGAAATAATAAAATAATAATCTCTCAACCATCTATATAGGCATCCAAGTACCCATTCCCAAGATGTTAGAGATTTGATATTAGTACATGGGATGGCAAGGTTAATATCACCTTATCCTAACAGAGCACATGTCATATATCTCTCATTTCCTCTCTTTTTCCTATCACTATGGTAACATCCAAACCAATCATAGCTTGGACCTTGCTTGGTCTTTTATCGAATCGGGTGGGTACCATACAACCATTGATGACATCATCACTTTTACCATCTACCTTCTTACTTTTGGGTATCAACCTCAAAGACAAGGGTGGCAATCACAAAGCTAAGGGCGACAACCTCAAAGCTCTTTTTTAATGGGTGGAAACTACAAATCCAAGGTTGACAACCTTAATGTTGTTTATACCATTTATCATTTTACCCTTTTTATTATCGCCATCAGTACCTTTACCTTTTTTGCTTGGCTTGGACTTATGTTGGTTGGATACCTTACATAATTTATTGTAATGACTAGTTTCTAATATCTATTTTCTAGTTTCCATTTTCCATTCAAACTTTGTCAAGGTCACATATTTTTAACATGCAACATGATGATTTATATTAGCATATTTTTCATATTGGCATGAGAAATATTGCATTTAATTAATAAATTACTTTTGGGTAATGACTTAAGTCCCCAATCATATTCTTCCCTAGTTGTGATATTAGCTTTTTAGTTTAGGCATTTCATGATTAAAATTTTACCTATGTATAGTATATTCCTAGTATGATACTAGATTATGAGAAACCCTTGGTAGATAACTCTATATTATAAATTACCACGTGGTTGTAGTATTGATCACTATTGGATTATTGTAACCATGATGTTTGTTTGGGATGATGATCTATCTCCTTGTTAGTTGTGATTATGTTTTCATTAGATTGATTATGATGTACTATGTGAGCACCAATATATTAGTGTAAGAGAACTCCCTACTTGTTCCTATCTTTCATGATTTGTTGATTTTGAGAAAATGAAACTATGGCAGGATAGCAATCTACTTGTTATTTTTCATTCTTTTGTGACACCTTGTTAGAAATTAATCTTTACTTAGTGAAGATTATATTTTGTATTTTATTATTTGGTGTATTATCCTCACACATGTATGGATAATTCACCTCACCTCTTTTATTCCTTCTACAGGAATAATCTATTTCTATAGATTCCTCCTTAAGAGGAAACAAGTGGCACACACCTTATGCAAGATGGCATATGTGAGTTAGGGATAACTCCCTTGCTCACCTGTATTTAAGAGGTGTCTCCTTCTCTCTTTAATATATTCCTCATCACGGATATCTCATTCCTTATTCTTCATCTTCATTTCTTCTCATTTCACTCATTGAGAAGCTCTCTCTCTCTCTCTCTCTCTCTCTCTCTATAATCTTTATTAGGCTTCATGCCATTTGTATAACACAGGGGGTTTTTCTTTGTTTTTCCCCATTCACAATCTTGGTCTCCATTGGTGCATGCTCGTATATTTCTTTTATCATTTATTTATTTAATCTACATGTTTGATTAGTAGTTTGTTGATCCTCTAATCTTCTTTACATGGTATCAAAGCCATGTACTACTAATCTTTCTATGAGTGAATATTGTTGAAAGTTCAGCCATTTATCTGTGAGCAGCATACACCTTGGAGACTTCAGTTGGGAGCTTGAGAGAAGAGAAGAATTTATTTGTTGTGCAGGGAGAGGGGTTTTAGACCCTATTTTATTTCATACTAACCCCTTTGCATGCAAGGGTTTACAAAAAAATCTAATTTTTTTTCCATATCTAATATTAAAGAAAAAGGGTTTTAACTCTTCAAATCGGTTCTTTTCTATTCTATTCTGTCATATATAATTAGTTCTTTAAAAAATCATAAGTTCTCTGCCAAAAAAACTCTATCCTTTTTATTTCTCTTCAAAAAAAAATTTCTGCATGCTACATTTAAAAAAAAAAATTCTATAGCATTTCTAAATATTTTTTATTACAAATTATAAATTAAATTCTACAAAATTTTAAAAAATTAAACAAAACTTAATAAATAAAAAATATATAATAAAAATTTAAATTCTTTTAAGGGGCTTTGGCCCTAATTCCCTGCAGTTTTTTTGGCATAGTTTTAATAAAAATATTTAAGTTTTTTAGGGCCTCATCGGCCTCGGCCTCAGCTGAGCCTCAGCCCCGCTTTTGTTAAGGCATTCAATGTCACCCTCCATTCTCCCCTGGTAGTGCTCTCAATCCCTAACTACTTGCATCCAAAATAATTTTTATTAACCCGTGCCCTTCTATTTGCTTTTCCCTATATAAGCTAAAATTAGAATTAGATTTTCCCTAAAATTATTAGCTTTTACCTTTATTTTTTTATAAAGTTTCTAATTTTTGTCTTGTTTTAGTTTAATATTAATTTTTAATTTAAACTTTTTCTTAGAATCTTTTTTAATATAGTTTAATTTCTTAAATTGCTTTTTTAAAAAGTTCTAATATATCTTTTTAATAAGCTTTTTTTATATATAAATTTTAATTTATTTTAAATTTCCTTTAAAAAAGTTTTTAAATATTATAAGCTTTCATTTACATTTTTAAAATGTATTATTTTTTTTGGTAGCCATTTATGTTAATTTTTCTTTTTTTTGCATTTTATTCATCTAATTCGGTCTTTTTTAAAAAAAAAATTGCCTTTTCTTTCCGTAATTAGGTAAATTTTTTCATAAAAAGGTATTTTTTTTCAATTTTTTTTGTAAAATGTTTACCTTAATTCTTGAAATCAAACTAAATTCAACTAATTATCATTTATGGAAACAACATATTAGTTTGATTTTTTGATTTAAACATCTTTTGGATGTAGCTACAAATCCCAAAGCAGAACTTGGTGCTAGTGCAACCCAGGATAAAATAGACAAATGGATGGTAAAGAACGACGAAGCTCTCAGCCTGATAGGTATTTCAATGTCACCTAAACTGTATGTTCACATATGGGCATGCACAAAGTCCACTCCGCATGGGAGATTCTTAAAAATATTTACGACAGTGCAAATGAATCTAGGAAGATTCAACTTCAAGTTCAACTCGAAGATCTCAAGTATACAGATTTCAAAACCATGGATGAATTTCTTCTTAAATTTAATGATATTAATGCTCAATTGACTAATTTAGGAGTTAAGCTTGAAAATCTTAGATTTATTCATATCATTTTTAAAAAATGTTTACCTAAACCGTTTCAACAATTTATTCTCAATTAGTTATTCCTACTTTAGCTACTCAATTATCTTTTGATATATTTCAAAATTTGTTAAGACAAGAAGAAGCTAAGTTGATTCAATTTGGTACTCTTAAAAATAATGAGCATGCTTTTATGTCAAAACATAATGGTAAACTAACTCTACACCTAATAAAAATCAAAATTACAATCCAAAGTTTCATAACAATAACAATAGTTCTAGAAATCATAACAATAATACTTATGATAGTCGAAAGAATAATCCTTCTAATAATCGACAAAATAATACTCCAAAGAAGCCTCATTGTAACTATTGTAACAAAGACGGTCATTGGACTAGTGATTGTTTTAAAAAGCCAAATGCTGATATGAAGCAAAATCATAGGCACAATAATCAACAAAATCATAAGCCTCCACAAAATAATCAATCAAGGCGTGCTTTTACTTGTGCCTTCTTTGGTTCTCAACCACTTGAGTGGATTATTGATTCAGGTGCATCTCAACATGTTACTTCTCATAAAGAGGTATTTCAATCCATGCACCCTGATAATACTAATATTCCTCTTCAACTTTCAAATAATCATAGTTGTAAAGTAGAAGCAGTTGGAGATGTGAATGTTCCAAATGGTAAGCTACATGATGTTTTATATGTTCCTGAATTGAAAACAAATTTGCTTTCTGTAGCTAAGCTCTGTCAAGATTACAAGATAGAGTTTTACAAAGATATGTGCTATGTGATTTATCCAAATCAAAATGATAAAGTCATTGCTAATGCTAAATTAGACAATGATAATTTATTCAAGTTCTATGAATTTGCTTCTTCTAAATACTCTTTATTATCTACCATTGATTTCAATATTTGGCATGAAAGACTTGGTCATATCAATGCTGACAAAATTGCCTTGATGCAAAAATGTAATATGGTAGATGGATTGTCTGGTATTGTTCCTTCTAAAATTGTATGCATAGGGAGCCCTTTCCTAAAGGTCAAGCATGGAGGGCAAAACATAAGTTGCACCTCGTTCATAGTGACCTTTTGGGACCCATGGAAAATACATCCATCCAAGGATCAAGGTATGCACTTACTTTTGTTGATGATTTCTCAAGAAGGACTTAGATCTATTTTCTAAAAAGCAAAGATCAAGTTCTTGATACTTTTATTGATTTTCATAAATTTGTTGAAAGACAATCTGGTTTTAAACTTAAAATTTTAAGGTCTGATAATCGTACTGAATATGTGAATAATGCTTTCAATAGCTACTTAAAGTCCTTTGGTACTAAGCATGAGCTAACCATTCCCTATACACCTCAACAAAATGGTGTAGTGGAAAGGAAACATAGAACCATTGTTGAAATGGCTAGATGCATGTTACATGCTAAAAACATGTCTTATAAATTTTGGGATGAAGCTATGTATTGTGCTACTTATATTATTAACAGAACTCCAACCATAGCCTAAAGTGATCATACCTGAAGAGGCTTGGTCAGGTAGAAAGCCCAACCTTAAATATTTAAGAATTTTTGGTTCTATTGCTTTTGTTCATACACCTAAACAAAGAAAACAAAAGTTAGATTCTAAATCTTCTTCTCAAATTTTTGTTGGCTATGATGAACAATCTAAAGCATATAGAGTTTATGATCCTGTTACAAATAAAGTTGAAGTTGCTAGAGATGTTTGCATTGCTGAAAATGGGGTTCATGATTGTTCTAAAGTTGACAATGATTCTTCTTATAAGAATGTTCTTGTTATTGAGGATGATCCTCCTTCCTTCAATCCTCCTTTGAACCCTCCTAATCCATCTCTTAGCCAAAGTGATAGTGATCATGATGATAGTGAACCTTCTTTTCATGATTCTTCTTCAAGTGATGATACTCCTACATCTAAAAGAATGCTTAAATGGTTTAAAAATCATGTTCAAGAAAGTGATGATATTTTAACTAGAATGGATAGATCTAAGGCTAGAAGAGAAGATTATTGTAATTATGCCTTGATGTCTAAGATTATGGATACTAATGATCCTCAAACTTATGAGCAAGCTAAACATCAACCTCATTGGCAAAAAGCTATGCAAGATGAATATGACATGTTGATTGCAAATCAAACTTGGGAGCTTGTTCCTCTACCTCAAGGTAAAAATCTTGTTTCATGCAAATGGTTGTATAAAACCAAGTTTAATACTAACAATGAGATTAGCAAATTCAAAGCTAGATTAGTAGCTAGAGGTTTCTCTCAAGTAGAAGGCTTAGATTATAATGAAACCTTTGCTCCCGTGGCCAAAATGCCAAATATTAAATTAGTTTTAGCTTTATCTTCTCATATGCATTGGCCTATTCATCAAATGGTCGTTAAAAGTGCATTCTTAAATGGTGATTTGCATGAAGAAATTTATATGTCTCAACCTAAGGGTTTTGTTCAAAAAGGTAAAGAACATCTTGTATGCAAATTGAAGAAATCAATTTATGGTTTAAAACAATAACCTAGAGAGTGGTATGTTAAAATTAATGCTTTCTTTACTTCTAAAGGGTTTACTAGGAGTCAAAATGATCCTAATCTTTATATTAAACATAGTGAAAATGATATTGTAATAGTTATTTTATATGTTGATGATTTGATTCTTATAGGTAGTTCTAATAATTTGATTTGTGATACTAAGTCTCAACTAAATCATCAATTTCAAATGACTGATTTAGGTTTGTTACATTATTTTTTGGGTATGGAAGTTTGGCAAACTCCTAATGGTATTTTTCTTTCTCAACACAAATATGCTCGAGATCTTTTAGAAAGATTTAAAATGAATTTTGCTAATCCTGTTTCTACTCCTTGTGAATTAGGAACACAGTTAATGGTTGATATGGGAACTCCTTTTGTTGATTCTACTTTATATAGGCAACTAGTTGGAAGTTTGAATTATTTAACTCTAACTAGACCTGATATTTCTTATAGTGTTGGTTTAGTCCCTATATTTATGTCTACACCACAACAAACTCATTTTAAAATTGCAAAAAGAATTTTAAGATATATTAAAGGTTCCATTAATTTTGGTCTCTTTTATAATGCAAATAGTAATTTTTTGTTATATGGTTATACTGATTCAGACCTAGGAGGTGATCCCAATGATGGGAGATCCACTTGTGGTTATTGTTTCTTTGTTGGATCAAGTGTCATATCATGGAATAGTAAGAAGCAACAATCCACTTCTCTCAGTTCTACTGAAGCTAAATATAAAGGTTGTACTAATGCATCTAAAGAAGTATTATGGTTACAGAGATTGCTTGAAGAATTTGGTTTACCTCAAAAGGATCCCACTCCTTTGTATTGTGATAATCAAAGTTCCATTGCCTTAGCAACGAATCCAGTTTTTCACGCAAGGACCAAGCACATTGCTCTTCAACATCACTTCATTAGAGAGCAAATTGAAGACAAACAAATTTCTCTTCTATATTGCAAGGGTGAAGATCAAGTTGCAGATATTCTCATTAAACCCCTTTGTAAAGACAAACTTCTTCATCATTCTAAATCTCTTGGCTTATATCCCATTGATGGGTTTCATGTAAATCTCCCCAAGTAAAGCTTAAGGGGGCGTTAGAAACTAATCTTTACTTAGTGAAGATTATAATTTGTATTTTATTATTTGGTGTATTATCCCCACACATGTATGGATAATTCACCTCTTTTATTCCTTCTGCAGGAATAATCTATTTCTATAGATTCCTCCTTAAGAGGAAACAAGTGACACACACCTTATGCAAGATGGCATATGGGAGTTACAGATAACTCCCTTGCTCACCTCTATTTAAGAGGTGTCTCCTCCTCTCTTTGATATATTCCTCATCATGGATATCTCCTTCCTTATTCTTCTTCTTCATTTCTTCTCATTTCACTCATTGAGAAGCTTCCTCTCTCTCTGTAATCTTTATTAGGCTTCATGCCATTTGCATAACACAAGGGGGTTTTCTTTGTTTTTCCCCCTTCACAATCTTGGTCTCCATTGGTGCATGTTGGTATATTTCTCTTATCATTTATTTATTTACTCTAAATGTTTGATTAGTAGTTTGTTGATCCTCTAATCTTCTTTACACACCTTTCTTGTCATCTTTGGTTAGTTTTGGGGTGTTGCATATGTATCTTGTGTTTATTAATTATATTTAGATGCATTGTGATGCTCATGGATGTTGTATTATGATTTATTTTATTCATGATTAGAAAGGTTAATTCTAACGACAATGATATTAAACTTTTAGTTAGCCTTGTGACATTTGGTTGTATGATGTTAGGTTTAAAATTGATATATAAATGTAAATCATATTCTAGTTATGTATTAAATGTGTTTTAGATGCAAACTTGATTTTGAATTATTACTCTCTCCTATTTGGTTATTATGAATGTGAGACACTTGAGATAAGTTTTGAGATGCCTTAGAGGGCTATTAGTTTGAATCTAAATTGTTAATTGATTCATTGTCAAATAAGTGTCTTTATTAATTCCTCTTGTAGTGTATTTTGAAAGAGAAGTTTGATGTGCATGAAAAGCCTTTTTTGAGTTTATTTAATATGATTAAGGTATTGATTATCATGAATGGATCCTATTACACTTTATAATTCAAGTTTCGTAATCCCTTGTTGATTATTGAAATAGTTTGGAAAGGAGTTCCTAAATGCATAATTGATTGCATGTATGGTCATAGTGAATTGAAACAATATGTTGCATGAGAGAACTATTTGTAAAATCAAGAAATGAAATGGAAATGTGTTGTGTTTCATTATGGATACATATACCCCTATGTGAATTTATATCATATGTAGCTTGATGTTTCTAGAAAGATGTATGATTAATGAGTGATGTATTGTGAACATCCTATGAATTTTGTGTGTGTTCTTAAGTATTTGATATGAAGTATTAAGATTTGGGAATGGCTATATTGCTTTTGATATTGGTAAGCTACAAACAAAGGTGCAGATCCCTTTTACAAAAAGCCCCAAGGGTAGCAAAACAAACCAGCAGGCCACACACAACAGAGAAACAACCGACTAACAACTATAAAGCATATTAAGGAATTACAAGACCAATACCAAAAACAAAGGCAAAACTAGACACTACTTGAGTAGCATATTCCACTCCTCCATGATGAATCCTAGCAGTTCATTCTTACTAGTAGAGTTACCTTCCTTATCATATTTACCATCTTGGATATCTTGCAAAACAACTAGAGAAATCACAACACGATGGGTCACTTTGGAGAAAAGGGTAGCCATTACCCTCATTTTATCCTCAAGGGAGGACATCCTGGACTTCAGGTCTTCCATATCCTTGTTATCTGATTACAGTTGGCACAATTCACCTCACTATCCACCTCCTTCCCCAAAGACTTCATAACCTCCACCTCTTCCTCCTCAGAGTCATAGAAGGAATTATTCAATTCCTCAAACAAGCAGACACCTTCTTCCTAGACCACAGGTTGGTCGGGGGTAGATTTGATCTCCTTTATCTCCACCTCTTCCTCTGGATCAGAGGCTGAAGAGTAGTCGACAATCTTCAGCATAGGGGTACTAACGTCTACCAGTCTACTTGAACGACGGATGCTCAAACTTCTCACAGTGTTCCCATTAACCTCTTTCTCTTTATCTTTTGCAACAACTTCCTCCCCTTGCGTTTAGAAATTAGTACGGCCCTTTTCTATAGCAGGCTCAGCTAAAAACCTCATCAACAGTAGTAGGTTTCTTATCCTTCTTCTTGCCAGGCTTTCTTGGTTTAGAAAGCACACCAAGGTCTCTTTTCCTCTTCTTATTGCCAAAGTGGGTAGGGCTCTTTTTCCAATCACACAAACCCTCCACAACCACCTTCTGGGCCTGGCTAGGGGACCCAGCTACACCACCAGAGGTGGTGGCTAAATTAGAAGGACCCAGCTATCAGGTATATCCTTGATAGCTTGTAGTAGAGGGACTTAAATATTTATTTTTTAGAGCTCCTTAACTAGTTAAGAATCTTGAAGTGCATTTTGGAACTTTCTAGAGCTCTCTAGAGCCGCAGGAATTTGTCATAGTTGCTTAGGAAAGGGTACCAATACTAAGCTAGGAGTTTCTCCAGAGTTCTCTAGTTTTGATGTCTCTTATTGAGGTTTCCCCTCTTGAAGGTCGTCATGCATAATTATTCTCCCCCTAGATTTATCTGTGGGAAAGGAAGAAAGTTATGTCAATATATCTCCAGAGCGTGGTTGAATGTCATTAAGTTCTATGACACTCAAGGTTGTGAGGTTTTTATTTGCATTGTAAATTAGTTGTTGTGGTTGAATATTCTTTGGATTGGGTACAGGTTGGGCAAGTAGTTGTGGCTAGTTTACTTGTTCTCTAGGATTCTGGGATGATGGTTGAGATGGTCCAAGTAGAAGGGCTTATGGTTGATTTACATAGCATCTTTTCCCTTGGTTTGGTTGGGGTGTCTGTGGTTGTTGATACTAGTTTTAGTTTTTCCATTGGGGGTAGTCCGTAATGGATTTACCCATTCAAGTTGAGGCCATGGTGATCCCCATTGGGTGGCATTTTTGGAAGTGTGCCCCTATGATTATGATATTGACTTAGTACCCAGTTTAGAGGAATTCATGGTCTAAATTATCTAAGATATTGATTAAAACTATAAATTGGTGGCTTTTGTTTGATGAAGTTTTGCTCCTCCTTAACTTGTGGTACCTTTTTTAGCTGATTCTTAAATTTAGGCAGCAAGTTGCATTCATTTTTAGGAAGGCTCTTCTCACAAATTCCACATAAATCAATCTAATTTAAGGGGCATTCTCTAAGTAGATGCTTTTCCTTACATAATGGGAAATAGATATCTAAAGGTTTATTTGTCTTCTTCCTTGCTTGTATTTCATCCAGAGTAGTGTTCAGATGAAGTAAAATATCAGTCTTGAGGTTGGCTAATTCTTCCATTACTTTAGCGACATCATTACCACTATTTTTCCCCATTTTTAGTGTCTTATTACTTGCTCGAGTATGGGAGTAATTCTTGCTAAACTCTATGATCTCTCCAAAATCTAATTTGTTGATATCTCCTCGCCCCATAAGGTTCAAAGCTTCTTGAGCATCTTTATCTATCCCTCCCAGAAAAATAGTTTTATTGAGTTCTTCATCTAGACTACTGCCACACCTCCTCTAAATGAACAAAAGTGATCTACATAATCTTCCAGGTTTTCATCTTACAGTTGTTTCATTCTAAATAGTTCTTCTTTTCTATCCTAAACTCTACAGTAATCTTGATATTTGTCAAGAAATGAAGTTTCCATCTCTTCCCATGTATGTATAGAATCAATAGTTAATCCCATAAACCAGTATAAGGTTGATTCCTTTAATGTGGAGGGAAAAAGTTTTAGTTTCTGGTTGTTCATCCCATAGTCATAGGTTTGACAGAGGACCTTGAATCCAAATAGAAATTGGTTGGGGTCTTCTAAAACATTTCCTCTAAAGGTTAGAAAGATTGACGGAGAGATATTTTTCATGAGAGGTTCATTTCTTTCAAGAGTCAAGGAAATTGGATAAGAGAAAGTCTAATTGTTTGGGCCATCATCACCCATAATGTTGGCTCTTTTTGCCATAGTGGTGGAAAGTCCAAGGGTTGTGTGAGATACCTAATATAATTGATGGTTTGATGTTTCCCCTAGGATAAATCTTGATGGTGAATGCAATTCTTTTGGTATTATAACTAGGGGTTTCTTTATAAAGTGGCCTAAGGAGTCTCTAGGCCTACTCACAAATTGGAAGAATCCTAATGCTTCAATTGACAAACACTACCAACACCCTAACTTACAAGACTTTGTAATTTACCTTCCCTGACAATGGCACCAAAAATGATAAGATCATTGTAGATGTCCAATTACCTATCATTTAATCTTATCAATCTAGGTGGTGTTTGGAGCTATCTACCACAAGGATTTTAAGTCTCAAAGTTGTGATTCTACTCCTATATTTCTATGATAAAATTCAAATCAAAATTAATTGTTGTTGAAAACCAAACAAGTTCTACATTACTTTGCTTGCAAAAGTAAACATTCATGCTTGAAACAACCATCTATGCTAAATATAAAGAGACACACACATGCTAAAATTAATGTGGAAAAGAACAAATGCTGAAAACTAAATGTGTGAAAAGTAGATGTTTTTGGTTTTATGACTTGTATGATGACCAGCAGGCTTTTGTTTAACAAAGGCAAATGAAATTATCGTAGTCACACAACAATAAAACAATATTTTTAACACACAACAAGGAATTCAACATAAGAAAAGAAATACCATAGAATCACCTCCTTCTGGTGGAGTGGTCCCAACTCCCCTTCTGGAAGGATCTCTTATGCTAACACAGAATTAGAAGAATTTTCTTTCTATTTTCATCAAATGGGACCTCATATGGTCTTGCTACATATTTGATAAAAGGAAAATGAATGTATCCCTAAAAATGCTAAAAAGAATGTTATCCTAATATATATTGGATCTCCTTCTTATACATTTGAGCCTTATTCTCTAAACTAAATTGAATTGGACTGAATTGAATTGAATCTCCCTAATTTTATTGTAAGACTAATAGTATTTTATTTGAACAAGAGATGCTATTGACCCTAACCAAGAGATATCATCGATTAAAGGTGTGAGGACATGTAGGTGTGACCTAAATTAATGGAAAACTACCTGAAGAAACACTTCAGTTATTTTCATAACTCAAATATCAAACTGGGAAGAACAAGGCATGGAAAAAGGAAGTTGAAGTTACTCAAGAGTTTCATGACAACCAGCTAGAGTTGTTTGGGCCCATCCTACTCCTCATGAGGTGCATACCAGGACTGAAGTTAGACACTAAAATTGTTGAATTAACATCAATCTTGAAGAAGAGTGAACAACTGTGATTCAGCGTCCCACTCTGGAGCTCTGTGATCCACTCTGGAGCTAGTTGTCTTTCCTATATGATTGGCTCTAAAGAGATCCAAAATGTTCAATTCTTGGATCCTACGGTTATTTTTTTCATAAAAATACAAATATATATGAATTGAGATAGGAAATTATAGAAACATTCAAGTAGATCCAACAATTCAGAAAATGAGTACCACAACACATTATTCATCCATTCTTAAAATAGTTATAGATATTTAGTCATAAATTAAATATACCAAGTCCATAAAAAGAAAGAAATTCAGCAATATTTGTATAAAAATAAAAGATAGCATCAGGCCTCATCAAATTGAAGGAAGAAGGGCCTACAAATCTAATTACTATGGTATGGTCCTACAGTCACGTCCATTAATATTAGATAAGATAGAAGGGATGCAGGAAGAAAAAGGTAGAGGTTAAGATGGAAGGGAGACATGACAAAGTGAATGGTTGAATGGAGGAGGTAAAAAAAGGGAGTTTTGCTTTTCCTCAATGGTTGCTCTATGATATCTCTAAAAGGATGTCATGATTAGCTATGGTGTAACATAAAATGGATATGAGAAGCAATGGTATCGAGTATTATGGTGCTACAAGTGCATTCCCTTTTATTATAGGAGAATTTAGTGTAAAGAGGAGTAGAATGAGGCTTCCTCTTGGGCCATTTGCACTACCCCTGTAAGGTCATATTCATCAACTTCAACCCAACCTTGATGAATGTATCTACTCTTTTACATCAATATGGGCCTCCCATGACTCTCAATTGTGGCACAAAAACATTAGTCACAGTATCCTCTTCTACGATGGCAAAAGAAATCATCAAAGACAATGACTAGACTTCTACAAATTGACTCATACATGTGGTACATAGATATCTTGCATATGAGGGTTCTAATATTATTTGGAGTCCTTATGGACCCAAATGATGCTTCCCTAGAAAATTCTATGTGAAAGAGTTTTAATGGAAATGAGCATGGATGCATTACACCATCAAAGAAGAGAAGAAATGTGCAAAACAATTGGGGATATATTGCCATTTAATTTGACAGTGTTGTTGAGATTTAGTTAAGAGATAAACCAACTATAATCATAGTGTATAACATCTTACCACTAACCATTAAGGTCATATTTAGTATGATTAGCATGTGTGAATATCATCTAGATTGTGAATTGGACCATTATAAGAGTATGCGATTGCATCATAGGATAAATGAACTTAGAAGGTTAAGAATATTAAATATTAAAATTGCTAAACTTATTGGGTGTATATCTTCATATGATGACCTAATAGATATAGTGTCACCCAATGTCTTGAGTATGACTTAGGTATCGATCATGCTTAAAGAAAGTTTATAATTACTATTAAATGTTTTTTTGAAGTTTAGAGGATTCTTATGTGGCCTTGTTGATGCATGTTGGTGTATATGTGTGTGTATGTATGTATGTAGGTATGTATGTATACAATCCTAGATCTCAACATGGGATGATAGGGTAATTATCATATAAATTGGCATCAATAAATGTATCAGTCCACACCCAGTGAGAAATCTAAAAGGAGTTTTAGGGATCTAGTTTGACTCTCTAGTTATCCTAATGGGTATGTGCAAAGACTTGAAGGAGTGATTACTGTAGTTTTGTAAGCATTATGTGTTTTATGAAATGGTCACAATATGGTTGTATCTTCTGGATAAGTAATCAGCCTAGCCTATGTCTAATGAGATGATCTCATAAGGGACTTTAGGAGGTTCATGTTCAACTTAAGGACCAATTGGCTAAATTGGGAACTTGGTTGGGTTTCTCTATATACCATTAAGCATTACTAATTGTTGGGAATCATTTAGAGGAACCTTATTGGAATAGGGAATAGTAATCCAAGAATTTTGAGTTTTGTTATTAATCCTTGAATTTGGTGAGTCGTGGTTTGTTTAAGAATGGGTATTGATAATGATGAATTGCTACCCTATTTGGTCTTAAACCCTTCTAAGGTTTTCCCTTCTATAGTATTTCTTCTATTACACTTCCAGTTGAGGAAAGTTACTTTAGTGGTTTTGAAACCCTAAGGGTAGGAACCTATGTGAATAACCCTTGAGAGATTAAGTGAGGAGAACTACATGTGAATTTGATCCCATTTAGAACTAGTTATGTAGGTACTTCTTGGGTGAAGGATTCCCCTGGACCCAAAGTCCATAGGGCAGGGTTTAGGGAATGATTCCAA
The DNA here is from genome assembly GCA_027924645.1 of Cunninghamia lanceolata. Classification (NCBI taxonomy): domain Eukaryota; kingdom Viridiplantae; phylum Streptophyta; class Pinopsida; order Cupressales; family Cupressaceae; genus Cunninghamia; species Cunninghamia lanceolata. The sequence continues at coordinate 1,594,173 of BSBN01001528.1, read as the reverse complement.
TGCATGGGGTGTTCCTAAACTTGATCAACCTTCCCTCTTTGGTATGTTTCATCTTGAGTTGAAACTACATAAAATGGTTATGAACTTACCTTCCAATTAATAAGCCCTAACTATATAGACTTGAGTCAATAAAAGGCACTTTATTATCATCGAGATTACCTACTTTGAGCCGTGGATTCTGGCTTCCATAATCTACTCTAATCTTGGATGAACTTTTAGAGTCTCAATCATCATGGTTAGTCTCTAATGTGAATGCATGAGAATGCCTCTAGACTTGTCGAGACTAAGATTATTAGAGTTTTGGGTGATGAACACTATAGCATTGTGTCTGGGCTTAGTGATAAGTATAGGAAGGTACATGTTAGACTCAAGACTCTAGAGAAGTCTATTCTTCTAAGAAATAAGGGCATGATAAACTTGGCCATGTCAAGGTTATGAATGAGTTGTGGGAATGTGCTAGCTTTGCATTTAATGTTGATGTTGAACTAACCCATTATGGTCTAATGGTGTGAACAAATCTTAATAGGTGTGGATGATTTGCCTACTCTAGATATGTGCCTAGATTTGTACATTGAGTTAGGATGAAATTCCTTATGATTATCTTTGCCAAATGCAATCAACTAACAATAAGTATTATCATTTAGAAGATATGGCGGTTTACTTTTATATCGATTTGGTGGGTAGTTTTATGTTAAGATTTATGATTGGTAATATGCAAGTGTTACATACTTAGAAGTACAATGTTATATAATTAGTACTATTGTGGGTTTGAGTTTCTATCTAATAAATACTTTGAATTCAAGTAACAATGGAATGATGTAAATGGTCTTTGAGATTACTCTATGAGTTGTTTTTTATGTATATTTGACCCAACTCCTTTTGGTATAATGTGTTACTTGCATGTTGGTAGTTTTGACCTCAAGATTTATGACTGTGTGTTTTAGATCCATGTTGATGCAGGAGCATCCAGTGGTGTAAGGGCAATATTGCATCACCCAAAAAGATGTTGATTCAAAATTATTGTAGTTGTTTTCATTTCTTTCCATAATTAGTATTTTTGGTTCCATAATCGCTTGAATAATGATGTAGGACTTTCAGTTTTTCCAAACTACTAAAAAAAAGCAAACTGCTATTTGTGGAAAGTTTAACTGTCATTTTAGGAAACTTTGCATTTGGGCATGAATGGAACCAAAAATTTACAGGAAGCTTCATAAATGAAATATAATACCTTTGGCAAAGGAATTAGGCAAAGATCATTCGTGAGCTAAAAAATATTAAAGTTTCTTTTTTCCAAAAATTCTTTGAAAATTTCTGAAACTGGATATGAGGCACTAAAACATCCCATAACATCCTGAAAAGTTGATGGAAATCCATATACAAGTTACTGTGTGATAGTTCACTTCGTGAGCTTTTTGACGCTTCAAATGGTTTGTCAATCGGACACCCGAATCAAAAGTTATGCTTCCCAAAAGTTGACCTACTTTTGGAGGGAGTTGCAAAATTTGAAATTTAGCTCGAGGCCGCCAAAAAGTGCTATTTATGACTATTTTTGGGAACCTTGGGTAGTAGGAAAGTCAAGGGGGAAGTCTAGAGTCAATAATAGGTGGGAAAACAAAAACCCTAGATGATTTGGGGTTACATAAGGCAGAAGATTCCAGAGTCTTGAGATAGGGAGTTGTAATGTGTTGCAGCCTGTAGAGGATTGATTCCTTGGATGGCATTTGAGCTTCTATAATGTAAAGAGTTGTCCAAATCAATAAAATAACATTCTATTTTCTGTGTACAATTTCTATTGTTGTGTGTTTTATGATTTACCCCCTTCATCAAGTGGTATCAGAGCAAGGGTTCCAGAGTGTGTAAATAGATCGTCGACCATGAGGCAATTTGCACCAATACCTATGGTTGTGGGTTTGCTGTGGAGATCAAGATGCCTCCACAAAGAAACTGTATTGGAAGAAATGCTTTGACAGAAGAGGGTTTTCGAGCCCTAAAAAGGAAAATCGATGCATTGCAAGAAGAGTTGTGAAGAGGGTTTGAGCCAAGAATGAGAGAAGGAAGCGAAGATGAAGCTGAAGAAGATCTATCTGAGGAAGAACAAGAGGTTGTAGGAGATCCTGCAGAAGTTAGGTTGTTGAGGGCCATTTCAAAAATTGGAAAGAGGCCCAGGATCAAATTTTCTACATATTCTGGATATTTGAATCCGGAACAGCTTATTGATTGGATCAATGACATGGAGGAGTATTTCGAGTATGAAGATGTGGAGGACCCAGATCAGGTCAAGTTTGCAAAAACAAAGTTGAAGGGTCATGCCAGTATTTGGTGGAAGGAGGTCCAGTTGGAAAGGAATAGAAGAGGAAAAGGAAAGATTACCAAATGGGATCGGATAGTGGAAAAATTAAAGAAGCAGTTCATTCCTGTGGACTATGAGATGGAGTTGTTGAAGAAGCTACAAGGATTGAAACAAGGTAACAAGTCTGTTAAGGAGTATACAGAAGAGTTTTATAAGATTACTATCAGGATAGGCCATGCAGAGGCCAATAAGGAGAAGGTACCCCATTACATTAATGGGTTGAGGCCAAGTATTCAAGAGGAGCTGAGCCTGGTCAGAATGACCACCATAGAAGATGCATACTAGTTTTCCTTGAACGTGGAAGAGAAGTTGAATAAAAGATTTGACAGCAAGTAAAGGGGAAGAGGTCAAGGAGGAAGGACTGGTGGAAGACCCTATGGAGGCCATTATAAAGATCAAAAGAAAAGTGAAGAAGTTGGCACCAGTTGGAATCAAAGAGGAGATAATGCCTACCACCCTCATGACCAAAACAATGGTGAGCAAAGAGGAAGAGGAAGAGGCCGACCGAGGCAAGGACCGGGAAGAGAAGGTTTCAAAGGAACATGTTTCCAATGTGAAGAAGAAGGGCATCGAGCATATGAGCGTCCGCAATATCAAGGAAGGACAAACAGAAGACTTGAAGGTAATGCATGAGTTGCACATGTAGATGAAGATGCGCAGTCTGAGTGTTCTAAAGATGTTGAAAGGGGAGAAACCCTAGTTGTCAGAAGAACTTTATTGAATGAGGAGAAAGAACCCAATCAGAGGAAAAGTTTATTCCGCACAAGGTGCAAATGTGAAGGTAAGTGTTGTGATATTATTATTGATAGTGGAAGCACAGACAATCTTGTTTTAGAGGAGATAGTTGACAAGTTGAAGTTGACAAGAAGAAAGCATCCACATCCATATCGGATTGCATGGTTGCAGAAGGACCATAGAGCTTTGGTCAATGAGCAGTGTTTAGTGAAGTTCAAGATTGGGGACTACCATGATGAGGTGCTATGTGATATCATACCAATGGATGCATGTCATATGTTGTTGGGGAGGTCGTAGCAGTATGATAGAAGCGTTGTCCATGATGGTCGTGCAAACACATATTCCCTATCAAAGGATGGAGTTTGTCATAAGTTGAAGCCCTTGAAGGGGGTGGAAGAAAAGGTATGTAGTACTGCTAGAATTTGCTTGGTAGATGGTAGAAAATTTTTAAAGGGTATGAAGCATGAGCATCATTGCTTTGCATTGATTCCTAAGATTAGTCAAGAGAAATGTGAATATGTCCCAGCAGAAGTCTCAGATCTATTGGAGGAATTTCAAGATATTGTCTCCGATAATGTACCAGAAGGTTTACCACCAGTGAGAAAGATAAGTCATCAAATGGATTTGATACCAGGAGCTAGTTTATTGAATAAGGCAACCCACAAAATAACCCCTTTAGAGAATGAAGAGCTGAACAGACAAGTTCAGGAGTTGTTGAGGAAGGGACTGATAAGGGAGAGCCTAAGTCCATGTGCAATACCTGCAGTACTAGCACCAAAGAAAGATGGAGAGTGGAGGATTTGTACAGACTCTCAAGCCATCAATAAGATCACAATCAAGTATAGATTTTGATTGCCTAGAATGGATGGCATAATAGATTTTTGAGTGGAGCCAAGTACTTCATGAAGATTGACCTGAAGAGTGGGTATCACCAGATCTAAATCAGAGAAGGAGATGAATGGAAGACATCCTTTAAGACAAAGGAAGGCTTGTATGAGTGGTTAGTCATGCCATTTGGGCTAACCAATGCACCGATCACATTCATGCGGCTCATGAACGAGGTATTGAAAGAATTTTTGGGAAGTTTTGTTATTGTTTATTTAGATGACATTTTTATTTTTAGTAAGACTTGGGATGAGCACTTGATGCATATCAGAAGGGTTTTAGAGAAGCTGAGGGAGCAGAAGTTGTTGATTAATTTGAAGAAATGTAGTTTTGTAAAGAAGGAGTTGGTGTACCTGGCATTTGTTGTCTCAGAGGAAGGTCTTAATATGGACCTAGAAAAGGTAAGGGCTATCATTGAATGGCATATGCCAAGGAGTGCTACGAAGGTAAGATTTTTTCATGCTTTAGCAAGTTTTTATAGAAAGTTTATCAATAATTTTAGTAGCATTTGTGCACCCCTAACGGAGACAATGAGAGGGGATAGAAAAGAGTTTAGATGGACTACAGAAACAAACAAGAATTTTGACACGTTGAAGCAAAAACTCACAGAGCAACCTGTTTTGGCACTTTTAGATTTTAATAAGGTATTTTAGGTAGAATGTGATGCTAGTGGGAGTGTTATAGGAGCTGTTGTGAGTCAAGAAGGTAAGCCCATTACCTATTTCAGTGAGAAGCTTAATGATGCCAAGAAAAATTATTTTGTTTATGATCAGGAGTTTTATACTATAGTTCAGGCTTTGAAGAAATGGAGACATTATTTGTTGCCAAAAGAGTTTGTTTTATATACTAATCATCAGGCTTTGCAGTATCTTAATAGTCAAGGAAAGTTGAACCAGAGGCACTTAAAATGGGTTGAGTTTTTGCAAAGATATACTTTTGTTTTGAAGCACAGGAGTAGGAATTCCAATAGGGTTGCAGATGCCTTGAGTAGAAGGCAAAATTTGTTCACAGAAATGAAGATAGAGGTTGTTGGATTCGATGAGCTCAAAAGTTTGTATCCTGAGGATCCAGATTTTGTAGAGGCTTGAAAAGCTTGTTTAGAACCTGTTACCTTGGATAGGACAAAATGGTTGGATTTCATAATTCAAGATGGCATGTTGTTTAGGGGAAGCCAAGTTGTGCATTCCGACGAGTTCCATGAGAGAGAACCTGATTAAGGAGAAGCATAGTGGGGGATTGGCTAGACACTCTGGTTGAGATAAGACCATTGCTATTGTTGGTGAGAATTATTATTGGCCACAGTTGCAATAGGATGTGAGGAAATTTGTGCAGAGTTGTAGAGTGTGTTAGATGGAAAAAGGAACAAGTCAAAATATAGGGCTATATCAGCCATTACCTGTACCAGAGAAGCCCTGGGATGATATTACTATGGATTTTATTCTTGGTTTACCAAGGACACAGAGAGGACACGATTCTATTTTTGTGGTGGTTGATAGATTCTCGAAGATGGCACATTTTATTCCTTGTAAGAAGACTAATGATGTTGTTCATATTGCTGAGTTATTTTTCAAGGAGGTGGTGAGACTACATGGTCTACCAAAGAGCATAGTTTTAGATCGAGATACCAAGTTTGTTGGTTATTTCTGGAGGACATTGTGGAAGAAGTTGAAGATAGATTTGAAGTTTAGTTCTGCACATCATCCACAAATTGATGGACAGACAGAAGGGGTGAATAGGAGTTTGGGTAACCTGCTACGATGCTTAGTAGGAGATAAGCCCAAGGAATGGGATTTGATTTTACCACAGGCAGAATTTGCTTACAACAATTATGTCAATAGGAGCACTGGTAAATCACCATTTCAGATTGTATATGGCAATAGTCCAAGAAATGCTTCAGAGTTAAGGAAGTTGGACAAAGGAGAAAAGACAAGTGTCGAAGCCGAAGACTTTGCAGAACATCTGAAGAATTTGCATGAAGAGGTGAGAAATCATATTAATAAGATGAATATTCAGTACAAGGCTAAGGCAGATCAGAAGAGGAGATATAAGGAGTTCCAAGTAGGAGATGAAGTCATGGTTCACTTGAGAAAAGAGAGGTTTCTAGTTGGAACTTATAATAAGTTGAAAATGAAAAAATTTGGACCATGCAGAATTTTGAAGAAGCATGATTCAGGAAATGCATATGAGGTAGAGCTGCCAAGTGGGATCAACATTTCCCCTGTTTTCAACATTGTTGATTTATCAGAAGATAATGAAGGTGGAACAGAGCATGGACCAACATAAGAACAGTGGAGTATTTTGACATCTACTTCAACGAAGGAGATAGAAGAGATCTTGGATAAACGTGTGGGAAGAAGTACTCGGAACATGCAATATGAAGAATATCTGGTGAAATGGAAAGGAAGGCCTATTGAAGATTCTTCTTGGTTGTCTAAGGTAGAGGTTGACCATTTAGGTTTTCCTCAAACAAACACCTGAGACGTGACAAGGTCACTTCTTAAATTACCTTGGGTGTCTGATGCAGGAGCATCCAGTGGTGTAAGGGCAATCTTGCATCACCCAAAAAGATGTTGATTCAAAATCATTGCAGTTATTTTCATTTCTTTTTATAATTAGTATTTTTGGTTCCATAATTGCTTGAATAATGATGTAGGACTTTTAGTTTTTCCAAACTACTAAAAATAGCAAACTGTTATTTGTGGAAAGTTTAACTGCCATTTTAGGAAACTTTGCATTTGGGCAAGGATGGAAGCAAAAATTTATAGGAAGCTTCATAAAAGAAATATAAGACCTTTGGCGAAGGAATCAAGCAAAGATCATTTGTGAGATGAAAAATATTAAACTTTTTGTTTTCTAAAAATTCCCTAAAATTTTCTGAAACCAAATATGAGGCACTAAAACGTCCCATAACTCCCGAAAAGTTGACATAAATCTATTTACAATTTTCAGTGTGATAGTTCACTTCGCGAGCTTTTCGATGCTTCAAATGGTTGTCAATCGGACACCCGAACCAAAAGTTATTCTTCCCGGAAGTTGACCTACTTTTGGAGGGAGTTACAAAATTCAAAATTTAGCTGGAGGCCGCCAAAAGTGCTATTTATGACTATTTTTGGGAACCCTGGGCGTAGGAGAGTCAAGGGGGAAGTGCAGAGTCAAGCATAGGTGGGAAAATAGAAACCCTAGCTGATTTGGGGTTACAGACGATAGAAGATTCTAGAGTCTTGAGATAGGGAGCTGTAATGTGTTGCGGTCTGTAGAGGATTGATTCCTTGGATTGCATTTGAGCTTTTGTAATGCAAAGAGTTGTCCAAATCAATAAAAGAACATTCTATTTTATGTGTGCAATTTATATTATTGTGTGTTTTATGATTTACCCCCTTCATCACATGTCCTTAAATACCTTTTAAATGTTAAATTGTTGAACTAAGATCAACATAGGAGCCAACTTCTTGGCATCACATGATGGTTGGAGTAAGGGCTCTATGAGGGAATAGGTAGGTGGTATGCAATACCTCCTAGAACATAGCTTGTTCTGCTCCTTCTGTGGTGATCACCAACATTATAAATCCTATGAGCCACCTATAGATAATCTTATCATTGCTCCAGCTTGACAAGAGTCAGTGAGCATGCTCTACCTAAAGAAGCATTCGACTATATCATAGGGTTAGTAGGCTTTCACCAGTAGCATGCAAGTGATAGATGCTAGGATCTTCCCATTTTCATAGGGTTTAGATAGGCTTTCACCGGTGGCATGCAGGTGATAGATGCCAGTACTAGTCCAACTTTTGCCAGTGGTATGCAGGTGATGGATGCCAGTATCTACCCATCTCAAGAGTTCAATGTTGGCATTGTGGTATCAAAATGATTGTGTGTGCTTCCTATGTTGTGTCTACCTGAAATATGTTTCTAATGGTTTTGATTATTAAAATAGTCCAAGTGATTGATAGTATAGGCACAAGTTTTAGTTGAGGTAAAACCATAAGATACTATGATCATGTTTATGTAGTTGTAAATGACTCAAATACTTAGTGGGCTATGGAAATCCTATTAGTACCCTCATGTGTTGTAAATGTTATACTTATATCTTTGCCTTTGATGACAACAAGTAGTATGGGATGCTTGATTGTCATAATACTTGGCAGTGAACCAGGAAAAAGGATGGGACCCATGGTGTAGCATGGGATGCTTTGACATTCCTTTTTTTGGCTAGGATATACTTATAGGCTTATATGTTAGTGATCCAAGTGAAAGGAAAGTTACTTGTAGTGATGGTTGTAACCTCTTCATTTAGCTAGTTAGTTACTATGTGTACCTGTGATGTACGTATGAGCTAATCACACTATGAAGGTGTGACACATGCATAAGCTAATAACCTGGAGTATATGTGATGTATGAGTGAACTAATTGCATTAGATATGTATGTTGTATGCATGAGCTAGTCACATTGTGTGTATGTGATGCATGCAGGACTTAATCACATTGCGTATATGTGATGTATACTTGAGCCACTCATTAGGTGTGAATGTGTGATGTTTTTATGAGTAAGTCCCTAAGTGGTGTTGTGTGTACTTGTCCACTGATGTTGGCATTGGACTAGCATTAAGTTGGAATGCTTGCTATTCTACTATTGTGTATGGAAGGATTTGGAAGCACAAGATCAACTAATGGTTGTGATTTAAAAGTGAGATCAAAGATCTCATATTAGAGGAGAGAATGAATTCTCTCTATTAAGGTGTACAAACTACTGAGCCTCTGATTTTTAGGAGGGGATACGTAGGCAGGGCCATTATGAATGAACCCTTGAAGTTTAGGTCTTGGTCTAGGGATGACCCTAACATTGGGAGTTTACCATGTTCTAGTATGAATATGAATTGTGGCACAGAGTTAATGCCACAACTTTAATTTGTAAGTTTGTGTAGCTGGCACTTCTAAATCAGGAGAAGATGCTTAAACGATTAAGTTAGTACTTGATATGTAAAAAAATTAAATTAGTAGTCACTGGAGTGATTATTACAATTATTAACATCAACAAGCACGGTGTGAAAAAAGAACCAAACCAACAAAATTCAACGAACTAAACATAAGTGTTGACAATATTGATAATGTGAAAGAGGTAATTTAATGACACCTTAACATCAATCTAGACATAAAATAAATAAAATTAAAGTTTCAAAGTTAAATTCAGATTAAATGTACTAAATTTGCTTTTTTAAAGAAAGGGATGATATGGAATAAGAAAAAATACATTGCACTTGAGGCTGAAGGACATTGATCAACAGAACAACAGTCTTAAGGATTTAAAAAACCCAGCTAGAACAAAGACCGTATAGAAAAGGATAACCAGAGAAAACATGTTGAGACCAAATCAAGGGAATATCCTTTAGACTGAGAAGATGGCGCATCAGTTGGACGTTGCATGGAGGAGCACTCCTTGCTCACAACTTGATGCAGACCACAGCACTGAGAATCAATCCCAACCAAACAAGAAATAACAAAAAATACTCGATAGCCCTTTTAATCTCTCTATCAATATTCTTTTTGAAACCAGGGGAAGGAATGGAAGCTTTCTGATAGACAAGAGAGAATTCACATGTCAAAAAGTAGTTCCCTTCAAGACAAAAACCTGAAGACAGAAAACCCTGCAACTTTTCTACACTATTTGTACCTACCTATGATGAATGGATGATGGATGTAGTAGTGATCATGTGTGCCAAGGATACAAGCTTTATGCTTCGCTTCAATACCTACAATTAATTGAAACTACCAAGACTACGAATAAAGGTTGCTAAATAGGATTGACAGGAACATAAACTTTTCTGTTCTTGGAACAGTAACCATAGGAATTTTGAAAGGACAAAAGTAAGAAACAAGTGCATGGGACTCATCAAAAGGATTGCAGATCCCAATGCTTTGGATTTACAGTTGCATGTGACTGATACCAAACTCTAAGCATATGATAAGCATTGACTATAGCATGACACTGCTAAATTATTCATCTTGACAAGTTGATAGCAACTATAATCTCAATTTCATTGTCCCAAAAGTTATTAATAGTATAAGCCGAAGTTCTAGGGCTTAGATTGTCTAGACTCGCTCCATAGTATGGATCACCACAGAACAATGATGGTATATTGAAATCAGAAAAGTAGACTGAGTGAGTAGCGGGGGGCATTTCAATAATGGAATAACTAATCCCAATGATGGAAAGAATCCAACTTGGTAGAATGTTACAATAAGGGAAATTTGACTAGGAGGAGACGGGACCAAGGCTCAAGCACAACAAATATAGAAGGTCAAAAATAAACAAGAGAACATAAAGCATCTAAAGGAGGAGACATAAGGAATATCTAAAGTTAGTAACATGAAGCTAAAACTATATCTCATGAAAATTTAATGGTTCTTTCATATAGAATTTTTAAGGTGTCCACGCATGCAAAGGTAGATTCTAAAATATGATACTTTACCCACCTAGAATAAGAAGAGGATGTAACATAATTTATATAATTGTAAGGGTAAAATACAACTCACATTATTATCTTGGGTAAGTAAATAAATATAATTATAAAAAGTACAAATTAATTTAGATTAATTAAAATTGGGTTAATAAATTGAAATGTTATTTTTAAAAATCAAATGTAATGGATAGAGGTACTTAGCTTCAGATACATACAATGGTGAAGAGACTTTATTGATGTAATGCTAAAATTATTCGCCATAATACAAAAATTAATGTTCTTAGTTTGGAAGATGTTTCAGGCTCCATGTAGTCTCAAAATTACTATGGTTTAGATTCAAGTACCTTTAGTTTGAACTCAAGCACCATGACCTTGATCTCATATGTGAGAATGAACTTATCATTACATGAATGAATTGATAGTGTGTGTATGTAGAGTTTATTTCACATTCACCTTGCCTGATGACAATGTTTACAACCATCTTTGGAAAGACTGCCAGATTGCTAGGGTCAAGTTCTTCTAGTTCAATTCCATAGATAGACTGGCTTTACAACTCTAAGAAAAGATTCAAAGACAAAATTCTCAACCATGCAAATGGCCTATATGATTTTGATGTAATGGGCTTCTTTTAAGCTTCAAACCAAAATACTCCTAAAATGATTAGTCCTTATTTTTAAATATCACTTTCACATAAATTAATTGCACAAATAGATCTAGTTAAATATCAAAACATAGCACCAAGTCACTCAAATGTGTACCAAGTTTAAGTTCATAATTGCCCTAGTAGAAAAGTGTAGGAGTTTGGGAATTTGAATTTTAAATTTAAGGCTCAATTTTGAGCACCTTAGGATTGATCTTGAGTGGCGTGGGATTGGACCTAAGAATGAAGGTGCTAAGCTTGAGGTGGGGAGCAAATGTATAAATGTGGGAGAAAATATATGTGCAATAAATGATGTGTAAGTGATGAATATGTGAGAATAAGTGCAAATTGGGATGGGATAAGGTTGAATGTATAGAAATAGGTGTAAATAAGTATGGAATGGATAGGGATAAGTATTGGACCATGAGTGAAACTTAGCACAAGAGTGTGCCACTTGCTGATATGTAATTGTATTAAGACATTCTATCAAAATAGGCCCAAACTAAATGGGAATTGGCATAGGTATGCTAATTTTGTGATTACAATAATGCATATCTTCTTCTTATTTAGAGTAAATGAATTAAATCAATAATATTTATTTTCAACAAACTAAAATTATGTGGATACAATATTGATAATTTGAAATGGAGATAATTTAATAATACCTTAACATCAATTTAAATGTTCATGAATTTAAAACGAATAAAAATACAAAAGTTACAAAATCAAATTTGGATTAAATTGATATTGATTATTACTTGGGCATGTTATTTATTCTAGTAAGATGAAACTTGATAAAAGAGTATTACTAGTTTATTTATTTATTTATGAGAGTTTTGGCTTCAACTAAAAATAACCTATAGGCCTCTAGGATTCAATCAGTGGAGTGCCTATTTAATTATACTTTAGGTTATAGGAACCCTTTGAAAACTTTGTCTTGTACTGGTTGAAAAATCTATAAATTTTACCCTCTTTAAATGTCATTTAACAAATGGCTATCTTAGCATGCATAAAATTGAGATTTAGTGAGATCACGAAGTGCCCTCACTCTTTTAGCCTTGTTGGAATGCTAAGTATAGAAAGAGTGAGTTTAAGTAAAATGAAGATTTTTAATTTCCTTTTATCCTTCCATTCCAAAGACCAATGTAGGTTCTCCAAATCAAATATTTTATGTTTTTCAATTCCCTTCTATTCCCAAAAAGTGGTTCCTATAACAAAATGGAAAAATTTCTTTGTTTATATATCAAATCAAGTCCAATTTTTTTCTTTTAATAAAACATTTTTTAAATATCTTTTTAATATAAACATTTATTTATTCATTTTTTAAAACAAGAGATATTATGCATGAAATAAAACATGTTAAACATCTATTTAAATTAATTTTAAAAAATTAAATAAACTTTTTTTCTAAAAAATAAACATTTTATAGGTTTGTACATTAGAAAATTATGATATCACAAATAATTCATATCAACAAGTCACTACTCTAACATAGGTTACATCTAATTACTCTAAACAAAGGTAGAATAAATAACCACACACATACTAATTCAACCATCTCTAAATTAAGTTTTCATTAGTCAAATCCAATGCTTGCACACTCATTTGAAACATTAAATGCCCCTACACAATACATATAGTCAAAGATGCATAATACAACCCAAAGGAAAATAAAGTCAAATTAGGCATATATACATCTTGAAATCATGTCATATAAAAATTGAAACTTACTATGAGCCTTTTAATTCAACATAATCTCAAAATGCAAAATTAATCTAATCACACATAATCACCAATCATCTTATGTAATATTGATACTATGGAATTAACTTACAACCAACATACATTAATAAAACTAGTGAAATTGAATAAGTCAATTAGTCTCAATTTATATGACAAAAATCACATAAATGTCACAAAATACACATTGAACATCCACATTGCAATACAAAACATCATCGAAATAGGGATGGTATTAATATCAAGCAATAAAATATGATATGTATGCTTGGGGACCTTATGGACACTCCTCTTATTAGATTACCTTTACTTTCCATGTCTCATCTTCTCCTTTTCTTTAATTCCTTGTACACTTTATATGCAACCAATTGGAGGGGTCATATATTATCACTAACGTTCCTATGTTGAGATTTCAAACAACACCTTATGCTAAAGACTTGTCATCATACCTGTTGATGGTCCTTTTAACACACATGCAAGATGAGATTCAACATGCCTCTCCTGAAAGGACAACTGATCCAGAAAAGGATCAACTATCCCCAAGGTCTTGGGAGTTGGGTCACAACTATGCTATGCAAGCACAAGGTAAATGTGGACAGTTTAACAAGGGGTCTTGGTTTTCATCTAATTATTCAAACTAGATTAGAATGGAAAACTCAAAAGATCATAAGGAATGCAAGAAATGATTGATGCAACACTTATACTTTATGCCTTATATCAACACATCTATCTAAGAAATTCACTAAATGTAGTATTAAAATCAATTATAAACTCCATTGTTCATACCACTAGTGTGAGATTCAAAGGATTTCAAGATGATAACATGAATTATATTTTTTATTATTGTATTCCACATGCAAATTAGAAATAAAATCCAGAATTTAAGCTCAAATTCATAATTTCTCAAACATATATGGAAGTAAAGATTGAAGTTTAAAGCACTACACCAGATGCATGAAGATGAATCCAGAGAAATTGACAACCATGTTGCATTAATTTCTTCAAGTTTGAGTACAAGATATAAATCTAGCAAAAGCACACTGAAATTATAGATTTTCTTCCAAAAGAACAATCTCCTCTAAACTAAAATGTTGTAAAAACTAAGTAATCTACTAAAAAGCTTGAAAATACAAAGTATGGACCGACAACCTAATTCTTCAACTTTCAGACCCTTGAACAAAATAGTTACCTCCCTTATATAGGCGTCCAAAAAGCACAACACGACGGTCTTAAAATACATGCAATACCTTTGTCCCTTGTTTCTATCACTAATAACTTGCAACTCAAAAAGTAATTCTAACAATAGAATTGATTATGCATGTTAATCTTTAAGTTTGACTTTTCAACTCAAAGACATGCAAAAAGGAAAACAAAAAAGTTCTGTAGGGCCTAATTTATAAAATAATGGTTCCCTTTTTACAAAATTTGGATATACTTGAGATTCCTTAACACAAAAATTATCCAAGTCTAAAAATAGACTTAATGGGAACTAGTCGCTCCTGTAGAAGACTGTGTCTTTTTATACTCGGCAAAATTTGACCAAAGTTGATCCACTTTATCCACCTCAAGCCCATCCAACCATTCAATCATGAATTTGAATGTATCAAAACATTGAGAGATATGTTCACATTTTCTTTCCATCTTAGTCACATCCACCATTGCCAATTTAAAATGAGCTTTAGATTCTACAAATTTATCGAGCACATCTTCATCAAAACCTGGAGCATTCATCCAACCATCCATTTTCACTTGAAGACTTCTTTTATTCTATCCTAAGCCTCTAGTATATGCTTATCATGTGAATATACTTCTGAGTCAGCAACTGCCTTGATAAAAGTTTCAAAAATAATGATATATTCATATATTTCTTTTTGCAAGGTCAATAATGCGGGACTATATTCAGTTATCTACTCTATCTTGTATTGAGTAACTTTTACACACAGCTCAACAAAACCAAGATCTTCATCCTGTAGAATGCCAGATTCTAACAATTCTTGTTGACTCATGCTTTAATTTGTTTCATTGTCCTCAAAATATGTTCCATTTTTCCATATTTGCTCTTGGAATTTTCCACGAAGGTGTCTATCTCTTGCTCTAGCCTGCAAGCTTCATTATAATGCAGATAATACTTATCAAAAATACCTAAAGCTTCCTTTGAAAATATAGACACCCACCTGTCAATTACATATGACTTTTCTTTAATTTCCTGTAAAGCATCAACTTCTTGTTTAGTCATTAGCACGAGAACATCTGTCACAGCTGGTTGTTCTAAAATAGGTGCTAGAAGACCTTTGACAAATGATTTCATTTGACTTAATTGTAGTTTCTGACCATCTTTCGTCTGCTTATCCTTTTGCATTTATGATTTTACCGTACTGGAAGTAGAGTCAAATGAATTATCTCTTCAGCACGAGTTTGTTTAGCTAAATTCACTCTTGTGATTTGGTAATCATCAACCAACAACTCCTGATCATCCTTATCATTTGTAGGAGTAGCAATCTCAACAATCCTTTCCCTTTGATCATTTGTTCAAAAAGTTGATAGAGTCTTTGGTTTCTTTCTTGGTTTTTCCTTTTCAATTTCTACCATTATGTCTTAGAAACTTAAAGGCTTAATGACTACTTGTTCTATTGATGGTGTTTTTAGCACACAGCAACACAGATGAAATATAGGGTACCTCACCTCTCTTGAAATGAATCCTATCCCAAAACCTTAGAATAGGACTGCCCCAAGGATTATACAGCTAGGTCTTAGCTTGCAAGAATAACTTCAGTGGAATGTATCAGCTGTACCAACAAAGGGGACTTACATGTAATGCAAACAAACTTTAGTGCATTAGGACTTGATTGCACATGACCTTGATCAATTTTCTGATTTGACAATGCATAAACAAACTGATATGTATACCTAGATTGCTATAGGATATGTAATTTCAGCATGTAACTAGCAATCTACTAACTTGCATTCACCAAGTATGAATTCTGTGACAGTACCATGCAAGTTTATGAAACCTAATCTAACAGGATCTAACAAAGAAAATGTAAAAGGAAAAGGGGAGAGAGAAAGGGGTAAAGAGATCCTATAGACAATTGCAGAAATGATCAACTAACAAATAGACAGATTCCCAACAATAAAAAAACAAATCTCTGCTTAACCAGGCAGCCCACAATACCACAGAGATTATGCAATCTTCTAAGGAAATGCAATCGTTTTCAAATTGTGGAGGGTTCATCAAACACCCAATCCCTAGCACAGCTTAATGAAAGCACACAATTGAACTTATCTCATATAGATATGCCCAGACTAACCATGCACAATGACATACAATCAGCAAGCCATCAATGGTATGGACATGAAATCCATCAAATATCTGAATAGTTAAATCATAAGTGCAATTGAATAACTAATTTTAGATTGACATGAACCATGAAATCCAAAATAAGACAACACAGAAACACAAATTCCCAGCAACCTACAAAACTTGCTTTGTATTAATTAGAATTTTGGCATAGTCTCAGCAATTCACTATAAAATCTTACCATGAGAGAAAATGATGGCCCTTTTTATAAAGGAGGCACCATACCAAGTTATTCAATGGACGGTGGAGATTTACTCAACACCAAGGGTCCAGATTACATGGCATTTAATGAAATATAAAAGTTTGTTATATTTTCATATTTGCATTTGTCCTTTAGGAAAAAGACAAAATATAGCTTGCAAATACATTGAATCTAGACAAAATGAGTACCCATTTGGATGTACATGACAAAGAGCCAATTTCTAAGACAAAAAGAAGTCAAAGGAAGGTCACTTGTCATGCGAAAACAAGTGTTAATGTAGTATGGTGGGATTCCATGTGTTGACTAGATCAAGAGGAGTATGTGGCACATTTTTGATGAAGGTATATCCAACTGGATGCTTGCTTGATCAACATTTGATGACTAGACTGTTGGAATAAGTGTAGACAGTTGTAAACATGTCCTGGATATTCAATAGGATCTGCAGGAACAACAGTGATGTAGGCATGATCTTCAGCGTCTTCTATCTCCTGGGACTTATCTCCATCATCTTGGACATCATACTGACTTTCTCTTGTAGGTACAACAATAATTTGGTTGACAAAATGACAATTATGCATATCTGGGTCAGCACTGCATCTCTATGTGTTCGTCCTTCTAAGACAGCTCCATCTAGCTCCTTTGTCCTCTTAGACCTACAATTCACAATGCTAAGTATCAATTTCATCATAAACAACTCATTTTTTATCAATTTGAATCAAAATATATCTATTTGCAGCCATGGATCAGTCTAGGACAGCGCATTGTCAATGTCACTTTCTTAGGAACAACTTCACAAATCCAGTGATTTTCACATGATTTTCTATGTTTTTCACCATTTTCAATTACCCATTTGGCCAATATAATGATCTAGGATGTTTTGTGGCCATTTGAATCCATTTGGATACTTTTATTTCATATTTTTAGCCCCTTTTTTTGTAAAAAGTGGGATTTTGGGCGGTCACTGGATATTCAGGTGCAGTGACATTAATTAATGCAAAACATGTTCAAAATCCACACAAACCTGATAAAAATACTCATCATGATGTAATAAATGAATGTGTAATTTGAATTCATCAAGAAAATCCAAGTTTCACCTTCAAAAAATGAGTTTTTTAGCCCAAAATGTCAAAAAGCAGGGTTTTTAGCCCTCACTGGATATATCATGTGACATGCAAATTTAGCGCTAAGTCTTCTTTATACCACCAGCGGGGATTTTATGGATCATTGGATGCAGAGAAAATGGTGGTCACTGGAGGTGGCGGGGATTTCCTTTCTCACTGGACATGTGCAGTGAGGACTAGTTTCAGCACCAACTCTTCTTTACACCTTTGGCGGAGTTTTTGGTGCTCACGTGATAGGTGGGAATTTAGGTCTCATAGGATATATGTAGTGCAGTTCAAATTTAGCGCCAACTTGTTCTAGCACTACAATGGGGATTTTCCTCCACAATGGATCAGTGGGCTTTTCGCTGCTGACCAAATATATCATGTTGAGGTGCTTTTTCATGCAGATGTTGCAGACTCATGTTTTAGCGCTAAGCGCTTTAGACTTCCATTAGCAAGGAATTCATTGACTATCGGATCTGTGGGGTTTTTGAGCATTGTTGGATATATCTCGTGAAGGTAAGTTTTAACGTCAGTCCAGTGATGAAGACTTTTAGCACTAAGTCCTTAAAAGGGCTCAACGGGGAAATCTGAGTGCACCGGACATGTTCAGTTAGATGGAAAATTAGCGTCGATCTGGTCAAGTGGGTTTTTAGCGATTATCCTATGCAGTGGCTTTTTAGCGCAATGTTCGGTAGAGGTGATTTTTCCCACAAACTGCAGTAGGGGTTAATTTTCCCACTAGATTTGGAAATGCCCTGGCTGACAGTATATACTTTAAATATTTTGAAATATATTGTCAAGATGTTTGAGATAGGTCCTGGATCCATGGGATTTAACATGCAAATTCTAGATTTTTGAGGCTCCACCAGATTTCAAACTTAGCCATTTTTCAAGGTTTCAGGACATCAGACTTAGCCAATTTCAGGGTGCCAGGAACATGCATCAGGGTGAAGGCATATGAAGCCCTTAGTGAAACCTTGTGGAATTTGACATGATTTTGCAACTCTAAGGCATGGAAACTAGGACTATATCCAGTGACAGGATTTTAGAGAAAAATGCAGTAACACCCAATTTTAGCACAAATGGCTATTTCTTAAGCACAAACCCAATCAAGACTCCTCCAATTCAATCACCAAAGGCATCAAACAACCTCAAACCTATGAAATGTCCAAATTTGGAACAAATCTTGCATTCTAAAGACAATTTCACTTTCTCATTGTCATAAAGAAGAAAGGCTAAAACTCCAAGCCAAAGCAAAAAAAGGGGGTCTCCATTTGATAAAATGGGGCATGTGTGCAAGTCACAACAGTTTCCTTTTTCTAGATTCAAGTCCAACCAAGAGGGTAACGCATAAACTTGTCGTAGAGATTGATCAATTGGATTTTGTGCCATTTGTTGTTGTTCATCATGTATTCTTTCTCCATTTTGGACTCTTGTCGCTATTGTCCCTTCTCAAGAAGTTGATATTTAGTATCTTTTGAAAAGTCAATACTTTCAGAAGAAAAAATAGACTTTCCCTTCATATCTGCAGCTTTGATCAATTCTTTTTGTTCTTCAATTGTCAACACATGTTCTTCTTGGAAATCTTCTCCTTGTTCAAATGGAACATTTTCTGCTATATCCTGAACTTTTTCACTTTCTTCTTTCCCTCCTTTCTCTCCTTCTTTATTAGAACTTTGCTTTTCTTCAGTCAGCTCTTTCATTTGTTCCTTTGGCATTTGTTCTATTTGTTCCTCAAGAGCAGAAGATGGAGTTGCAATAGTACCAAATGTACCTTGTGACTTTTCTATCCCGACTGTTTGCTCTCCCTCATCTAGGTGTTGGGTAATTGACTCCCTTGGGGGAATAACTTGAGCCAAAGGCTTAGCTCCTAT
The DNA here is from genome assembly GCA_027924645.1 of Cunninghamia lanceolata. Lineage (NCBI taxonomy): Eukaryota > Viridiplantae > Streptophyta > Pinopsida > Cupressales > Cupressaceae > Cunninghamia > Cunninghamia lanceolata. The sequence continues at coordinate 1,574,828 of BSBN01001528.1, read as the reverse complement.
CCCAGATGTTATCCCTACAACTCCTTCCTAGTAGATGATGGAAGTCTCATCCAACTTCTCTTTTACTACCCTCAACAGATTTTTTGTAGACTTTGGAGGCTTCCCCTGTGTCTTCTGCCTTTTGGATGCTTGTGACCCTAAAGACAAAGGTTCATCTTTTCTTCTTTTCCCGTCTTGGGGAGTAGGTCGCACAAAGTTATGAAGCCTTATATCTAACCAAGTCATGCTTCTTTCAATCATATTAGCACTGAATTCTCTTATAGAATTTTCTTCTTTTAATGACCAGTTAATTAGTTCTAACTCTTTTATCAATAGTATCTAAATGATATACAAGATCCAAAACAACACCATCATCAGAAAATTCTTCTGGTCTATCATCTCTCAAGCCAAATTATCTCATTTGGAAATCAATGAGCCTAGTATATTGTTTCTTCCTCACATCAAAATCATTTTTACAATTGGCCCAAAAATCTTTGAGAGAATGTCTATGTTTAAAATCCATTGTAGGGAACAATTGGTTGAGTTTACCTACAGGATCAAATCTTCCCTAGCCTCATAAGTTTTTAAGTTAAGAGCATTTAGCTTTGCTGCTATTGTTTTGGCTACCACAATCGAAGGCCATTCATAAAACCCTAGTTCAAAAGGATACTTTACCCCTTATTTATGCTTTCCAAATAACTTCAAATGTACCTCATTGATTTGTCGAGAAAATTCCATCAGAACGATTCTATCATTGCAATGCCTTGGAAGGAGAAATGGTGCTCTCTTGAATCCTACAATTATAATGTAAGTGGACCTAGGAAACTGAATAAACAATTGTCCCCAGGGTTTAATCAAATCCATGGCTTTTTCTGACATTCTCCAAGCCAGATCCCCTGTCAACTGTAAAATGATTGCATATAAGAATGCATCATTGACTCTTTTGAAATGATTTTATGCCTCCTTTGTTTCCAATTAGGGATAGAAATCCCAAATTTTATTTTCTCCAGGGCCTTCTCCTCTTTTACCCACAGCAATCAATCATGGAAAGTTCCCAACTCTTTTAGCTAACCAAATGATATAAGATGTCATATAAAACTTCTTGGTATTTACAACTGACATGAGTTGCACATGTAAGGTATTTGATACCATGGTAGCCCAATCCAGACGAGTCTAACCTTTGATGGTAAAGTAGATAAACTGGAACACCCATGTCTCATATGTCCTAGATTCTTCTCTGTCAAAAGCTTTGCTAAGCAATGTAATGATGTCAGCAATTGCCCCTTTAAAGTCTACCCTTGTCAACTTGGAAGGTATCTTAGAAACAGACTTCTTTGGGTTGGATAACCAATGCATGTTCAAATATCCATTATTTCCATTAACATCCAAACTATACTATTTGGTAGCTTTGGTAATGGTCAGCAAACTAACCTCCCTATATACTAGCATGTCAAAGACTAATCTAATCATAGGGGATGTAATGTATAGCAATAGGTTTCCACTTGAATCAAAGCATTTCCTTTTGTCAGGATTGTAATGGTGGGCCAGAGTGAGGATAAGTTCTAGACATTGAACAGCTAATGGGAAACTAACCACATGTCCCAATCTGAATTCTGTAGTTTTCTTTGCTTTAGGGGTAACATCTTCCCCAAATGTATCATGTTTGAACTCTTCTAGATCTACATGCCCCAGCTCTGTGTTAGTTATATTCATGAGTTCACTCTAGGACTTCGATTCCTTAGGAACCCCTTGAAATTGGTATGTCATTGTTATCGGTGGCTCCTTCTTCACTCTTTGTCTTTGTTGCATCTTGGGTTTCTATTATGATCCTTCACCTACTATTTCTTGCTTAGTTTATTCGAAAGACTTATCTGAATCTGATAAGGTTTCCTCACTTTGGTGGGTTGATGTCTCACCCTTGGACATTTAATTGACCTGAAGAAGCAAAAGGGGTGTATAAAAATCCAAGAAAGTTTAAAAAGAACATTAAATTTTAATCATTTTGAGTGTTTCTGTGTTTTGGCGGGATCGCAAGACCATTTTGGATTTTCAGACCCAGGTCCAAGAGTTGACTCGGGGCCCGCAATCTTACTTGGCTTAGTGGGTTGGTGGAAGAAATTTGTTTTTTAGGTTGTATTGATTTAAAGGGCTAAAAGGTCGATCCGAGCCCGAAGTCTCAATCGGGTCTTTAGGCCAAGTTTACAATTCTTGAGATGTTGCGAGGAGTGAGGTGCAAGGAGGATCATGGTTTTCGGGTGCTAAAAGCTTAAGGGGCAAAGGGATGGTCGAGGCCTGAAGTCCCGAAAAAGTTTCCCGACTTAGTGTTTTTATACACTCTTGGCGGGGCGCGAGAACAACTTTGGTTTTAGGCATCTTGAACCTTAAGGCCGAAAGATCTTTCAAGGCCCGAAGTCCCAAAACGCTTCATGACTTAATGTTTTTTTCACACTGGGCAGGGCATAGGGACAACTTTGGTTTTAGGCATCTTGAACCTTAAGGATGAAAGACCTTTCGGGGCCCGAAGTCCCGAAAGGTTTCATGAATTAATGTTTTTTCACGCTTGGCAGGGTGCAGGGACAACTTTGGTTTTTGGTTCTTTAAACTTTAAGTCTAAAGGACCTTTTAGGGCCCAAAGTCACAAAATGTTCTGACTTGTAAAACTCCTTAAGTCTTTCTCGTGGAAGGAAAGACTAATTTCAGATTTAGGCTATTGAAGTTTAAGGGCAAAGGGTCGATCAGGACCCGAGGTTCCGATCGGCTTTTTATAACTTAGATGCTTAATCTTTTCCACGGGAAGTGGGACCAAATTTGGATTTCGGCTTTGAGTTCTATGGGGCCAAAGAACCAATCGGGGCTCGAGGTCCCGAAAGGATCTTATAACTTAGTCCAATTTGCCATGTCAATTTAAAAAGTCTAATTTGCCCTTGGGGCCCGAGGCACAAATAGGAGGTTCTGAACTTCAAATTCAAAATGTTTCATAGGTTGAATATGATTGGAAGAATTTGAATCCATTTACTCAAAACCCAATGTTAACAAAACCTAAGAAAAGCAAACCACGTGGAAACAAACCCAAAAAACTACACTACAAAACCTTAAACAAACAAAATGCAGAAAACCAAACCCTAGAAAAACAAATCAAACGAGAACAAAAGATGAACAAATATGGGGAGAGGAAGGAAACCCTACCTCGCCAACAAATGCTGGAAGAAGGTAGACTTAGAAGACACCACCACCCGCGTGCACGCACCAACAAATCGTCCCCAATCAATCCTCAACCAGAAACAATCATCTTGAACACACAGTAGTTTACTCTACGGCTCTGAATAATTCACAATTGAGTGCAAAATGGGGTGTTTACACAATGATTTAAACCTTTATATCGTGCACTTTAATCGAAAAGAACCGCAATTAATGTGGTAGGTGGTCGGGCATGGAGGGTCAAGACAAAACTTTGGACTTGGAGTCCAAGGTGGCCAAAAGGCCAATCAGGACCAGAGGCTGGCCCGGAGAGTCAAGACGTCGCAGGAATGCGGGGACAAAATGGAACTTTGTACTTAGAGTCCAAAGGACCTCAAAACCACCGAGGTCAAAAGACTGATCGGGACCTGATGTTTTGTCCGATCGGGACCCGAGGTCACGATCGGACAAAGCTAAAAGAAGTTTCAAACCGAAAGGGGCCCGAGAACCCGAGAGCCCGAAAGTAAACGAACTTCTAGCCTCAAAATAAAAAGTTTCAAAATGTAAGTTTTGAAACAAAACAAACTCCTAAAGGGAAAACTAAAGAACATAAGATGATCCAAGGACCAAAACAAGACATTCAAACAACAAAAAATGACAAAGGACAAAAGGGGGTCCCAACTTGCGCAAAAAGGTGGGGTGGGTATCCAGAGCATAACAATACCTAAATGGATCTTGATCACATTATTGCCATCAAGCAAACTATATTTACTATAATTGGTTGAAACCACATCACACCATTATATCAGGTAGACTATTATCATATCACTTTCTATACATGAAAAATTCCTAACCCTTCTCTTTCTCTCTCCAGTTTTCATGTTTAATAAATAGTTGAACCAACTTGTTATTTGTGCCTATTTCACTTGAGTGACGAAGTCTATTCATTACATCCTTTTTCTCTATTTTTTAGATTCCTAAGAAGCACTCATGTCAATGAGTGTTAGAACCTACAATCCTAATTGATTACTTTTGTATTAAGCTTTATTAATAAAAGCATCGATAGCCCTGGGTAAATTTACCCATGTGTTGAACAAAAGCTGTATTTTCTTGATGTGGAATTTCCCCCCAAGTTAGATGAATGAGAAGATGCCAAAGAAGCCCAAGAAGAGGAGCAACCCTTGATTAAGGATTCAATTGTTGATGATCCTCCTAAAATCTTTGTGCATGCATTGGCTAGAATCTCCACTCCCCATACCATGAAGGTCAAAGGGTTTTTTAAGAAACATGCTCTCATAGTTTTCATTTAGACAGCACTCATAATTTTATTGACCCCGGGTTAGCCAAAAAAGCAAAATGTTTTATCCACCCTTGTTATAGATTTGAAGTAATGGCTTCTAATGGTGGAACCTTACATTGTAACTTGATAAGTGTCAAAATGTTTGCATCTCCATGGGGGACTACACTCTCAAATCTAACATGTTTGCCCTTCCTTGGGTGGTTGTGACATTGTTTTGGGAGCCGAACATGGCTTTGCACTCTTGGTCCTATCTTGTTGGAATTTTTTGAACTCTCGATGCAATTCAATGATAATGGTCAACAACACACCTTACAAGGACTCACACCTAGCTCCATTAGTCTTATCATCTCTCATCACATGAAAAAGTTACTCAAAAAGGTGTCTCATGGGATTATTGCCCATTTTTTTCTATTTAGCTTAAGTACTCCTCTATGTCCAACCATTCCAAGGATCTATAGGAACTTTTGTCTCACCATGCAGCTATATTTTTGGAACCGTTGTGACTTGGATTTGTACCCTTACTAAGTTGCCCACTCAGCTATCCAGTGAAACATGGGATGATCTCACAGAGTGTGGGCCCTCTAATAGTTTGAGATCAACCTCTAGAGAGGGTTGGTTCCCTAACCACCTAGACTAATTGTACTATTGTTATTTTGACAAGAAAAGGGATAAGAAAATAACATGAAACTAAATCTATGACCTATGGATGTGATACACCAAAGTTTTTAAAGACCTATATTGCTATTTGACACACAATCTACTCAATAACTAGCTAGTTTTATGCACAAATTAGTTTTGTTTCAATGCCCATGTATAAATGTTTCATAAGAAGGTTTTCTTATTACATTTTTTTAGAAGGAAAATGTTATTTTCTTCACAACTAAGACTATTTTAACTCAAAAACACGGCTTATAACCTACATATGACATCTATTTTCTGCCTATAGATGTTTGAATGAGACATACATTCAGATATTTTGCATATAAATCACAAAAACATATATCAATCACCAAATAACACACAATAACAAAGATTTGAGAAGGCAAATATTAAACTTTTTATTGAAAAAGGTGTCTTACGATGCCATATCTAGTCTAGAAATGTATAATATTGCTTGAAAAATGAAGTTTACACTATTGTTCTTCATAAAACTGAGTTTTGTCTCTGAGTTACAATGCAAGTTTTAGGTCTTGAAAATTGAAAAGAATTGACTATCTCCTAGCCTAGGCATCCCCTTCACAATCCCCAAATGGGAGAGAATGCAGGATAGAATGTAAGACAAAAATAAATGTATTTCATGCTGGGTCAAACCTCCTTGGGAGCGTAAGAGAGTCCTTATTTAAGTTGATTGCTTGAAACACTCTTGGTAGACGTTGAGGAAGGGTCTTTTAGTTGTCTTTTGACTTCTTCAACCTCCATCCACTCTCCTTGTTGCTTATTTGGCTCCTATATCCTTGGAAGATGCTTGAATTTCTCCCTAGAGGCTTGGAAGATGCTCAACCGCCCATCACCTTCTCAAACTCCATCTTGCAGATGTATAGGACATGTGTCTTTAGAGTCTTCAGTAACTAGGTCTCTTAGAGGGCATTGGAAGAAGACTAAGTCCTCCTAAGACTCTTAAATATGCTTTTAACTGAGGTTTGATGTCTCATGTTGTTCTATATCTTGATGCTCTTCTATCTTTGTATTGGTGCAGTCACTGTCCATACTACACTATCTTCTCTACATTCATTTGATATCTTTATCTTAACTTGAACATATCCTTAAAGTATTGAACACTACCTAAACCTCCCTCATACCCTTACTAGGGTTTCACAGACCACACAACGTACAAGGTGCAGATGTATACGTGAACTCATCACAAACCTCTAAAGGTTTTCTACAATGCTCAATGAATTTTAAACTCTTAAGCACACCCTTGCAAGTGTCTTTGTAGACTTGTCAAAACTTCTCAATGTATCCTTTCTAACTGTGTAGGATAAACTTCATGGATTTCACTATATTCTAAATACTTGTTTGTTAGAACCTCCTTTGCACTAGTTTTCCAAGCCCTAAATGTTCTGCCAAACTGTCAGCAGGTCTTTGATATATCTTAATAGCATGTTTCTTTTTATTTTCTTATAACCATGCTGACATTGTCCTTGACAGTCCTTATTACTGCTTCATTTGCATATTATCTCTATGATTTCTTGTATGTGTTAAAACTTGTTCATCACCTATTCATTGTGGGTCCTTAGACCACTGTCTTCTATTCATCTTTGCATGATGTGTCTTTTTCAAAAACTCTATCTTAACTTTTGTAGGTGTTAACATTTATCATTGATACTTAGTCTCTTGTTTCCTTTGATATATATTCTTGCAAAATGAGAAACCCTTGCTTTAGTGTTATCAATGCCTTGGAAACAAAATCCCTCTATTAGGGCAGAACAAAAACTTCAATATACTTTGTACCATTTGTCTTATCACTGTCATTAGAGTCTTCCATGCTAGTGAGCCTTTGCCATGTTTGCAATCAGGCCCTAAGCTACTCATGATACAATCTTTTGTACCTACACACTATCAAACAACTATGAATGTCTCACTGTTTAGCATTGGCAACACAACCCCCTTTTCACATTTTACTATCCTCTAGGATCTTTCCTATGTTTGCTGCATTTGCTTGCTTGAATAGTCTATAATGGATCTTTCAACAACAGTGCAGCCCTCTGAACCTTCAAATGGATTTATCCATAATAGATGGATCCTAACCCTATGAGGATTCAAAGGGACTTGACTAATCTCTGCTATCATAGTCATGGTAAAATGATGATACATTAAACTACAAAGGACACAAACCTTTGAGTAAAAGATAGGCCTGGACATGGATGACTCTTTTATATTCCTAACAAGGTTTTAAACTTTATACAAACCCTACAAGTTTTTAAATACATCACAAGATTATTGTCATGATTCTAAAAAGAAACAAAGTGACCTCTTATACATTTGTGACAGTAATATCTATGTCTACTTTGTATTCTTTCATGAGGCTTTTCCTCTAAACTTATGGATCATTGTCCCTCTGCACTTTCGACTCTTTGCATCTGTATGGTCTTTGATCTTTGTATGGCCTTTGACAATCTCTTTCTTTTCTCAGTCTTCTTTGCATAGTGTCTGGCTCTATTGATCTCTACTGTCTTCTTGACCTATACACTGCTCTCAAGCTCTGTCCATTGAAACCAAGGTAAAGATGTATCTTTATGATCCATCTTCATGATGATATCTACCTCTTTAGTATGCACCTTGCAAACTACCTTGCAACAATCTCTAAACCCTAATCTCTTGATTGTTCTCATCTGTCAGAACTCTAAAGAAACTTGCATTTCTCTTTCACTGCCCATGTAAAACCCTAGAGGAAGAGCAAAAACTAGACAAAAATACCTAACACAAAGAGAAAAACCTAACCATGACACTCTAAACCTAACCCCTGGTTAAGGTTTAGACTCTCTCCTCAACTTCACTCTACCCAAACTGACTCAATCCTTGAAAAATGCCATAAAACATGATCAATTTTGAAAGGAAAATTCCCTCAATCTCTTGGCACGAGTTCACTTTGACAAAAACAAGGTTTTGAATGTGAAAACTTGCTTTTGACCCTTGACATTACAAATTTCACGCAATGCTATGTGAAATAAAACCTTTTGTATGAAAAGAATGTGATTTTTGAAAAGTTTAACATGAAGAAAATAATTCAAAATTTCTAAACACCACCACATACACAAAATTAAGGCAACATTTGAACTTTAGAAATCACATAACACTTTAAACTCCTCTAAAAACCCTTCTAAACATATAATGTATTCTATATCTCCTTAGACCTGACCATGCTCGTGTCACAAGACGACTTTTACGATAACTAATGACAAGTAATGACAAGACCCCTGACTTCTACGTTTCTTATTTGGCCAGGAAAACCAAATAGGTAACAGGAACCAATTAGCTTACCACCATGTCACCTCAAAGATCATGCAATTTAGCTTCTACCCAAAAATACACCTCCAAACATTTTCCCATATCGATACCCATTTTTGTAAAGACTAAGATTGAGTAATTAGCCCAAGAACTCCTATGCCAAGGGATTATTTATCCTAACACCAATCCTTACTTCTCCTTGGTCCTATTGGTGCACAAAAAATATGGGTGTTGGCACCTTTGCATCAATTTTTTAGAGCTAAACAAAATCACCATCAAGGATAAATTTCCCATTCCAATGATTGATGAGCTCTTAGATGAACTCCATAGTGCCCATTTTTTCTACAAGATGATTTACGGTCTGGCTATCATTAGATCCCCATCAAAGAAGAGGATATTCCAAAAACTACCTTTCACACTCATGATGACGTCATTTGGCCTCACCAATGTACCGTCCACATTTTAGAGCTTGATGAATAAGATTTCTTCCTTTGGCAATTCATCCTAGTATTCTTTGATGATATCCTTATTTATAGTCACACCTAGAAAGAGAATCTCTTGCTCTTGGACCATGTTCTTCAAATCCTTTCTGCTAACCAATTATGTGCCAAATGATCTAAATGTTACTTTAGTTAGACTAAGATCAAGTACCCTAGGCATATTGTTTCTAAAGGATTTAAGGTGGATCTTGAAAAGATTGAAACCATGCATAAATGGATAAAACCCACAACCCTCAAGAGCCTTTGTAGATTCCTTTGCCTCATAAGATATTACCATAGATTTTTCAATGACTATGGAAAAATTGGTGCCCCCTCATAGGCATGCTAAAGAAAGGTTCATTATAGTGGTCCCCAATTGTCTAAGCATCCTTTGAAATACTTAAGAGAGCTATGTACATGACTCGAGTTCTTTCTATGTGTAATTCCTCCAAAACTTTCGTCATTGAAAGTGATGCCTCGGGCTATGGATTGGGTGTCGTTCTAATGCAAGAAGGGTGACCCCTTACTTTCACAAGTAAGGCCTTAATTGGAAAAAATCTTCCTTGTTCCACCTATGAGAAGGAAATGCTTGTCATTCTTCATATCATTCAAAAATAGCATACATACCTTGTTGGCAAACACTTTTGCATTAAAATTGACCATCACAACATCAAGTATTTTCTAGACTAATGAGTCTTCTCTCGAGCAACAAAAGTGGGTCACCAAGTTGTTTGGTTATGACTATGAGATTACCTACAAAAAGGGCCAAGACAATGTTGTGGTAGATACATTATTATGTCAGTTTGAGGATAATCCTACTTTGAGTGCTTTGTCATTACCCACACCTACTTGTCTAAGTGACTTACATCAAGAATGTCAGCAAGATACTCTCATTCAACACCTTATCCAGTAAGTGTCCACTCATCCCTCTTCAAAGCCCAATTATTCATGGGATGGATCTTATTTGTGATATAAAGGTCATCTACTATTAGCCTCTCAATCGACTTTGTGATAGAAATATTTGTTCAATTTTCATGCCACCCCATCTAATAGTCACTTCGAGTTCCTCAAAATGTATGAAAGACTTCACCATACTTTTTCTAGGAAGGTATAAAAAATGACTTCAAGTAGTTTGTGGTTGAATTCAAGATCTGTTAATGCAACAAAGGTGAAACTATTGTCAACCTCAACTAGTTGCAACCATTGCCTATTCCTATCTAAGTGAGGATAGATATTTCCTTGGATTTCATTAAAGGACTTCCAAAGTCTATATGGAAATCAGTCATTCTAGTGGTGGTACATTGCCTCTCCAAATATGCCCATTTATGTGCCTTAGCCCATTTCTATTCTACCTCCACTATTGCTTAGACTACCATTGACCAAATATTTTGTCTCCATGGTATACTTGCTTCCATTGTCAGTTATTGGTATGTGAAGTTAGTTTTTGTTATTTCAACAATGACGAGAAGTTGACAACAAGTACACCATGTGGAAGTACCACATGTGCTTTTATGCATGGAAATATTTCTTCATAAAGGATTTGTTTTTTGCATGTATTTTTGTGGTTATTTAAGTTAGTCGAGCTTGAATGCAAATGCATGAGAAAAAGTTTTTGTAACAATGAATTTTCTTTTGAGAATAAATTTGAGAGATCTTTTCCCATTGTTTTTTCCTGGTACATACCAGGTTTTCCATGTAAATCTGTGTTGTCTTTTTGTGTGTTTTATTGTTATTTCACTATTATTTCAATTATGCACTGCATATTTTTCAAACATCGATGATCATGATCCAATTTTCACTAGTCACTTCTGGCAATAACTTTTCCAATGCCATGGTACCCAACTTAAAATGAGCTTTTCAGATCACCCATAAACTAATGGCCAAACCAAAATTATCAATAAATGCTTAGAGACGTATTTGTGTTGCTCTACTTCTTATCAGCAACATCATTGGACCAAATGGTTACCATTGGCTAAATGGTGGTATAATACCATTGATCACACCACAACCAAGATAACTCCATTTTGAAGCCATATATGGTCAATCCCCACCATCTCTCTAGACCTACTGGTGCAGGAGCACCCCTTCAGCAAACTAAATATACATCTGAGGGAGGAGACTAAGGTTTAATATGTTTTATGCATTTTATGTTGGCATGTAATATTGTGTTGACATTTCATGTTTGTAAACATGACCCCACCATGAGAATTTGTATCAGCCAAGTTAGACATCATTAGACATTGGGTTATGTGGAGGATTAAACCAAGGTGTCGTATTAGGAGGAGTTTTGTTGTCTTATGCAAAACAGATGTGTGATTAGTTAGGGTTTTTGATATAATCTTGTTTTAAGAGAAATGAAAAGGGCGAGTCGAATATAGAAAAAATAGACGGAAGTGGTTGCAAAGGAGTTCGCCCTCCTCCTTTTGAAATTAACAATTGTATGAAGTTGAAATGAAGATATAGAAATTCTGTCAATTGTGTTTTGCAATTTCTGGATTCTGTGTAAATTTCTCTGTGAATCAAATTGTTCTGTATATTATTCGTATAGAATTGTTTTGTATTTAACTTAGTTTTTCTGTTGCCGAGATGCCCAATTAAATCCATTCCACTAGTGGATTTTTGTGAAATCAGTGGAATGGATTGTGTACATTAGTTTCTGTTTGTTTTCCTTTTTGTTCGATGGGCATGGCAGAATAGAAATTGTAGAATCTATTGCAGAGGAAGTTATCGGTGAGAAATTCAAATATATATTTTATGTATATCCGTCAATTGTATGCTGGGAATAGTCTGTGAATATATCACATTTGCATGCAAGAAACCTCTTGTGTATATGCTGTGAAGAATGGTATGTATAAAAGTATTTTTGGGTTAAGTTTATGTTGATTCACTGGATATACAATTTCTGTGTATATCGCAAATGTATGAAGGTACATTTTCTGTGTATATCGCTAAAGTATATCGGCAGACAATTCTTGTGTATGTCAAAATGGTCTGAGGAGATACATTTCCTATGTATACGTCTATTGTATGTCGCAGACAATGTGTGAGTATATCATTGTTGTATGTGAGTGTCAGTTTGTGTGTATACTGCAATCGCACATCGTGATTGTATGTTGTGGAGATACATCGAAAATATACATTCCTCATGAAGCAAAGGATGACCGACAGAAGTGGTAGTTAGAAGGAATGTGGGAGGAATATCTGTCTGGAGATACAAGGGATGACTGGTAATAGCGGGGAGGAGAACCAGCTCAGTAAGTCAACAAATGTATGTCGAAGAATGTATGTCAGAATATACATTTAAAACATACATGTCACAAGATACAAAAGGTGACCTGCTGAAGTGGTGAACAGAATGTATGTGGGAAAGATATTTGTTCTACGAATACAAGAGGTGACTAGAAATAGTAGGTAAGGACACTGAAACCCACCGGGAAAGCAGGTTAAGAATTGTATATGAGCTTTTGTTTGTATGTGGTGAGACATACAACGGGGGAGTAAAGATCGAGGGTTCCATCAAATGCATATTCCGAATGTATATTTGGAATGCATGTGAAGAATGTACATTGCGAATGTACATTGAGGATATACAAGTAGTGGGTATATCACAGTTGTACCTGAAAAGCAATTCGTGTATATCCCGCAATTGCATGTCAAAGATTGTATATACGAATGTACATTGTTAATGTACATTTCGTGAGGTGCAAATGAGGACTGACTGTAGTGGTCAAAATGGTTGGAGATACAATGGGCTACCTACGACAGAAGGTCAGGTGATGTATATACAAGCCAAATTGAGAATGTGATTTAGGAGCATTTCATTGTTGTTGAATTAAAAAAAGGTTTTCCGCTGTGCAGCTCTACATCATAGTTGGTCTAGATAAAAAAAAGGCTTTCCGTTGTGTGACTCTGCATCATAGTGGTATCAGAGCAAAGGAGTATCCTTGGGTAGAAGGAGAAGACAAGATGTCAAAAGGAGAGGGTTCAGAAGAGTACCTAGCAAAGATGACCAACGCTGAGTTAGCAGCCTTAGTAAGAAAGCAAATGGCAGAGAACAGAGCAGATCGAGCTCAGAATCAGGCATTGAAAGAAGAGGTAGAGAAATTGAGGGACAGAGTGGTGAAGGGAGAAGAAGATTCTGGCAAGCGAGAAGATAAGGATGAAGAGGAGATCCCTAAGAAGGAAGAGATAGAGGTTCCTGCAGACCAGAGACCCTTACTCATGCCCTCAAATCCATGGAGAGAAGGACCATGGATATGAAAATAGACCTGCCAGTGTTTGCAGGAAAAATAGAACCTGATTCCGTGATGGAGTGGATAGACTCCTTGAATAATTTCTTTGAGACCAAGGAAATACCAGACCACCAAAGAGTGAAGATGGCTCAATCTAAAATGAAAGGAGCTGCACTGACTTGGTGGAATTTCATTAAAGATGACAAGGTGAAAGAAGGAAAGAACAGAGTTGCTACGTGGAAGAAGATGATGGTTTTAGTGAAGGAAGCCTATGTTACATTGGATTACAACATCCAATTACATAAGAGGAAACAAAATTAGAAGCAGAAGGAGTTAGATGTCAGTTCATACACAGAAGAGTTCATGAAACTATGTGTCAAAACAAAGGTAAAGGAGGGTGAGGAAAAGAAGGTAGCAAGGTACCTCAATGGATTGAGGTTTGCTATCCAAGAAGACATAAGTCTGCATAATCCAGAGATAGTCCAAAAGTGCTACCAGTTAACACTCAAAGTGGAAGAGAAATTAAAGAGAAGGCATGAGCTGAACAATAGAGGAAAAGGGAGACAGCAAAGAGGAGGAAGAAGCCCTTTCAGAGGCAGAGGAAATGGATTTGGATACCAGGGTGAATTCAATCAAGAGAACAGCAAAGGAGACAGCAGTCAAAATCAAGGGGGAAGTTACAATCAAAGAGGAAACTTTATGGGCAGAAGACCACCATTTAGAGGAAGATCTCAGAACAGAGGACCTATCAGATGTTACAATTGTAATCAAGAAGGTCACATAGCCAGCCGATGTCCAGGAAAGGCAACAAGTTCAATGGGAGAAAAGAGGATCAATCTGATCCAAGAATCTGATTGTCAAAGTGTGACAAGCTCCAGCACTTCTCAAAGTGTGAATGCTCCTGACAGTTATGGATACCCTGAGAAAGGAGAATCTCTGATGATTAGGAGAGCAATGACCACCATGAGGGTGCCTGACAAAGAACCCCCACAAAGGAAGTCTCTTTTCAGAACTACTTGCAATGCATGAGGAAAGGTATGTAAAGTTCTAATTGATTCCAGATCCACTGAAAATTTTGTGTCATTTGAAATGGTAGAAAATCTTAAGCTTAGAAGACTACCACATCCTTGTCCGTATAAAATTTTATGGCTCACCCAAGGACAGCAAACAGTTCTAGAAGAACAGGCTTGGGTGGAGTTTCAAATTGGACCATACAAGAATAGATTATTGTTTGACATTGCCAAGATAGATACTTGCCATCTCCTATTTGGAAGACCATGGCAGTATGACTTGAAAGCATACCATGATGGAGTTAGAAACACCTATTCAATCACCAAGAATGGTAAGGTGATAAAGTTGCTACCATTGATGGAGAATGAGGTGGAATCAAAAGGGAAATAAGTCAAGGCGATGATAGTAGAAAGCAAACAATTCATGAAAGAGATAGTAGAAGAAGGAACAGTTGCATATGCTCTAATTCCATGCCTAAAGGTGAACAAGGAGCAGCAGCAAGAAGTCAAGGGAGAGTAGAGGCAAAGGTTCATAGATCCAGCTGTCCAAGAGCTATTGGACAAGTACAAAAGTATCATCTCTAATGGGATACCAAGGTCCCTACCACCTATAAGAGACATCAGTCATTGCATAGATCTGATCCCAGGATCTACACTTCCAAACAAAGCAGCATACAAGCTTACCCCAGAACAGAATGTAGAGGTAGCAAGGCAGATTGAGGAATTGATGGAGACAGATCTAATTGGCAAAAGTTTAAGTCCATGTGCAGTACCGGCTGTACTAGCACCAAAGAAGGAAGGCACTTGGAGACTTTGTACTTATTCAAGAGCTATCAACAAGATAACAATCAGGTATAGGTTCCCAATCCCTAGGATAGAAGATTTACTTGATTGTTTGGGGGGTGCTAAATATTTCACAAAAATAGATTTAAAGGGTGGCCATCATCAGATTAGGATTAGGCCAGGAGATGAGTGGAAAACTACATTTAAGACCAATGAGGGGTTATATGAGTGGAAAGTCATGCCTTTTGGTTTGTCCAACGCACCTAGTACCTTTATGAGGTTGATGAATGAGGTCTTGAGGGAATTCATAGGTAAATTTGTCATAGTATATCTAGATGACATCCTGATTTTCAGTAATACAAGGGAAGAGCACCTCAACCAGATAGACTTGGTCCTCAAAAGGTTACATGAAGAGCAGCTAATGATCAACTTAGCAAAGTGTTTGTTCATGTAGGAAGAGATCATCTACTTGGGATTTTTATCTCATATAACAAATTGAAAATGGATCAAGAGAAGGTAAGTGCCATATTGTCTTGGCCAACTCCAAAAACCATGAATGATGTTAGAAGTTTCCATGGGTTAGCAACCTTTTATAGGAAGTTCATAAAAGGGTTTAGTCACGTTTGTGCACCCATGCTTGACACCATAAAAGGAGGACAAAAGTGCAGATTCACTTGGACAAAGGAGGCAGATGATTCATTTGAAACATTGAAGAAAAAGGTGGCAGAGCAGCCAGTTCTTGCACTTCCTGACTTCAGCAAGATTTTTCAAGTAGAATGTGATGCCAGTCACATGGCAATTGGAGCAGTACTCAGTCAAGAAGGTAGGCCTATTGCATTTTTCAGTGAGAAACTAAATGATGCAAAAAAGAGATACTCATCATATGATTTGGAGATGTATGCTATAGTACAGTCACTCAAAAAGTGGAGGCATTACTTGATGCCAAAAGAATTCATAGTGTTCATAGATAATCAGGCTCTTAGTTTCATAAACAATCAAGAGAAGTTGAACCATAGACATATGAAGTGGGTGGAAACTTTGCAAGCTTTCACCTTCACACTCAAGCACAAGAAAGGAGTCAAGAACAAAGTAGCAGATGCTTTGAGCAGGAGGGTTCTAACCATCAATCAGATCCAATTGGAGAGTGTTGGCATTGACTCTTTGAAGGCCATGTATGATGCTGATGACGACTTTGGAGAGATCTACAAGGTATGTATTTCCTTTGGTGACAAATATCATGTTGAGTTCTCTGAGTTTCTGATCCAAGATGGATTACTTTTCAAGGGTGGACAGTTATGTATTCCAAGGTGTTCTATGAGAATGAATATCAATCAGGAGAAACATTGTGGGGCCATGGCAGGACATTTTGGTCTAGATAAGACTCTTGATCTTGTGAAGAGGCATTACTATTGGCCCAAGTTACAGTCAGATGTGAGGAAATTTGTGGAGGCATGTGTGATATGTTAGAAAGCAAAAGGGAGATCCACTAATGCAGGTTTGTATCAGCCACTACCCATTCCTTCTAGGCCATGGGAGAGCATAAGCATGGACTTTGTATTAGGTTTGCCTAGAACAAGGAAAGGATATGATAGTGTTTTTGTTGTAGTAGACAGATTCAGTAAAATGGCACATTCTTGCCATGCAAAACCACTTGTGATGCTTCATATGTTGCAGACCTATTTTTTAAAGAAATAGTGAGGATACATGGATTGCCACTGAGCATAGTCTCAGATAGAGATGTGAAATTTATTGGCCATTTTTGGAGGACTCTTTGGAAGAAGCTCGACACCAATTTGTCCTTCTCATCATCCTACCATCCTTAAACAGATGGGCAGACTGAAGTTGTTAACCATTCTTTGGGAAATCTGTTAAGGTGTTTGACAAGGCAGCATGGAGAGAAATGGGACAACATCCTACCACAAGCAGAATTTTCCTATAATGACACCATTAATAGGAGTATAGGGAAGTCACCTTTTCAGGTAGTATATAGTATTCATCCAAGAGCTATTTTGGAATTAAGAGATCTGCCTATAGGAGAGCCTATTAGTGCAGATGGAGAAGCTTTTGCATCAGCCATCAAAGAAGTGCATGATTAAGTCAAGAACCAGCTTCAACAAACTACATTGAAGTACAAAACATATGCTGACAAGAAAAAGAGGGATGTACAGTTTGATGTTGGAGATTTGGTGTGGGTTAATCTGAAGAAGGAGAGGCTCCCAAAAGGTAAATATACCAAGCTAATGCAGAGGAAGATTGGACCATGTCAGATTTTAAAGAAGTGTGGGCAGAATGCCTATGAGATCCAACTTCCTCCTGATCTTGGATTGTCACCCATATTCAATGTATGTGATTTAACTCCATACAAGCAAAATGAAGATGTAGAACAAGAACCATTACAGGATGCAGCAGATGATGATATTCCTAAGCATGATCCACCAAAATTGAAGAAGATATTAGACTCAAAAGTGACAAAGAAGACAAGAAACAAAGAGTACATGGAGTACTTGGTGGCTTGGCAAGGGAAACCTGATTCAGATGTTGTTTGGATGACTGAAGAACAGATCATAAACAATGGTGCAGACATTCAAACTCTGATCTCAAAGGGGCTTGAGATCTCTTCTCCCGGGGAGTATGGTGCAGGAGCACCCCTTCGGCAAACTAAATATACATCTGAGCGAGGAGACTAAGGTTTAATATGTTTTATGCATTTTATGTTGGCACGTAATATTTGTGTTGACATTTCATGTTTGTATACATGACCCCACCATGAGAATTTGTATCAGCCAATTTAGACACCATTAGACATTGGGTTATGTGGAGGATTAAACCAAGGTGTCATATTAGGAGTTTTGCTATCTTATGCAAAACAGATGTCCTGTGATTAGTTAGGGTTTTTGATATAATCTTGGTTTAAGCGAAATGAAAAGGGTGAGTCGAATATAGAAAAAATAGGCGGAGGTGGTTGCAAAGGAGTTTGCCCTCCTCCTTCTGAAATTATCAAATGTATGAAGTTGAAATGAAGATATAGAAATTCTGTCAATTGTGTTTTGCAATTTCTGGATTCTGTGTAAATTTCTCTGTGAATCAAATTGTTCTGTATATTATTCGTATAGAATTGTTTTGTATTTAACTTAGTTTTTCTGTTGCCGAGATGCCCGATTAAGTTCATTCCACTGGTGGATTTCTATGAAATTACTGGAATGGATTGTGTACATTAATTTCTGTTTGTTTTCCTTTTTGTTCGATGGGCATGGCATAATAGAAATTGCAGAATCCGTTGCAAAGGAAGTTATCGGCGGGAAATTCAAATATACATTTTATACATTATATACGTCAATTATATGCTGGGAACAATCTGTGAATATATCGCATTTGCATGCGAGCAACCTCCTGTGTATATGTTGTGAAGAATGGTATGTATAAAAGTCTTTTTGGGTTAAGTTTATGTTGATTCACTAGATATACATTTTTTGTGTATATCGCAAATGTATGAAGGTACGTTTTCTATGTATATCGCTAAAGTATATCGGCAGACAATTCTTATGTATGTCGAAATGGTCTGAGGAGATACATTTCCTATGTATAGATCTATTGTATGTCGCAGACAATGTGTGAGTATATCGCTGTTGTATGTGAGTGTCAGTTTGTGTGTATACTGCAATCACACATCGTGATTGTATGTTGTGGAGATACAGCGAAAATATACATTCCTCATGAAGCAAAGGACGACCAACAGAAGTGGTAGTTAGAAGGAATGTGGGAGGAATATCTGTCTAGAGATACAAGGGATGACTGGTAATAGCGGGGAGGAGAACCGGCTCAATAAGTCAACAAATGTATGTCAAAGAAAGTATGTCAGAATATACATTTAAAACATACATGTTACAAGATACAAAAGGTGACCTACCAAAGTGGTGAACAGAATGTATGTGGGAAAGATATTTGTTCTACGAATACAAGATGTGACCGGCAATAGTAGGTAAGGACACCGAAACCCACCGAGAAAGTAGGTTAAGAATTGTATATAAGCTTTTGTTTGTATGTGGTGAGACATACAACGGGGGAGTAAAGACCGAGGATTCCATCAAATGCATATTCCAAATGTATATGTGGAATGCATGTGAAGAATGTAAATTGCGAATGTACATTGAGGATATACAAGCAGTGGGTATATCACAGTTGTACCTGAAAAGCAATTCGTGTATATCCCGCAATTGCATGTCAAAGATTGTATATGCGAATGTACATTGTTAATGTACATTTCGTGAGGTGCAAATGAGGACCGACTGTAGAGGTCAAAATGGTTGGAGATACAATGGGATACTTGCGACAGAAGGTCAGGTGATGTATATACAAGCCGAATTGAGAATGCGATTTAGGAGCATTTCATTGTTGTTGAATTAAAAAAAGGCTTTCCATTGTGCGGCTCTGCATCATAGTTGGTCTAGATTAAAAAAAAAAAAAGGCTTTCCGTTGTGTGGCTCTGCATCACCTACATACTAGGCATCTCGAAGGTGGGTATGTGTGGAAAGATGGGGGCCAAAAAGTGGCCTTTTGGAGTCAAAATTATGAATAATGCAGTTGCCTTATAAAAAGCATAATTTGCTCACGTTATAATGCAAGCGCATTATGGTTTGGTAGTGCCAACCTTAGGGCTAGTTAATACCAAGCCTGAACATGCTTGCACATTATATAACACAAGCACTTTATGACTATTATAAAAGAAAAAAGAAGAAGGGAAGACATGACTTGTTTCATTCATGTTTTTTTGAGAAAGTGAGTGACAAATATTGTGAACATAAATTTCTAAGTGAATTGAAGTAATTTCGTATGGATGAAAAATGCCCGAACGATGTGCAAGAAGTAATTTCAATCAATTTTTTTTAATTTTAGTTATAAAAGGAGAGTGACCCTCCTACAATTTCTAGTTACAAATTACAACATCATAGTGTGGATAGACCAACTGATCTCTCTCTCTCTCTCAGAGATAGAGAGATAAGAATTCCTCAAAAGAAAAAAAAATAATGATTGTGTGGTGCAAAAATATGTAGAGCACTGGCAAAAGTAGAGTTTGTGGGACCAAATTCATGGGATTTTATCTTTTAGTAACCATTGCTTTGTTTTTTTCATATCAATAAAAATGCATGCACATTATAATGCACATATGTTTTCTTTATCTTTTCTTTGGAAATTCCAACCCTTAGGCTTGGATATCTGAGCCAAAGAGTTGGACCTACATGTAAGATGCCCAAAACTATGTTTTGCATAAACATAAAAAAAAAAGTAAATGTCGAGCATGCTCAATATCAGGTTTACACATTTTAAGATATTATTCAAAAAAAATGCCACTATGACATCAAGTTCTCTCTTAGCTTTCTAATTATGTGATTTTTTCTACAATTCAAATATATTATGGTTTTGATCTTCATTTACTATTGCTAGTGTCTTCATTTTTTGCCAAAAACACATGTATTGTTTTTTCAGTGTCATTTTTCATTCACTCATCCAAATTTGAAACAAATTATTTTTTATGTTATACACTCCATTCTATACACATTCAAAAAATAAAATTAATTTTTTATTAGTTTTCTCAAAATTAAGGGGGGAGCATGCTCAATTTTCTGTGTCCACTTTGAAAATTAGTAAAAAACTTGGCATAAACTATGTGATGTTAGCTAACTTTCCATTGAAGGGATTTATAAAATACTTTTAAAATTTGAACAATTTAGGGGGAGCACACTTTATGTTATGTTATATTTTCTAACAAAATAGGACCACTTTGTACTAATTGTATTCTTATCACATCTTGGAATTTTAAGTGTGGGTAACTAAATTACTCATCAAAGATTAGTTTTTGCTAATTTCAAGAAAAAAGTGGCCACTTTTGACCCCCCATTTTCATGCACCTACCTAGGTACAAGTAGTGGAATTCACCCTTCGCACACATGACACCATCCTTCTAACCCTTAAGGACAACTTGCTCCTAGCACAAAACTGCATAAAGTAGCAAGTTGATCAACACCATTTAGAGCACACTTTCACCAAACTAGTGACATGGTCTTCCTTCAACTACAACTGTACAATAAATTATCTTTGAAGTTGAAGGCTCATCAAAAGCTCACCCCCAAGTTTAATGGAACGTATGAAATTTTGTAGAAGACTAGCTCCATTATATGCAAGTTTGAGCTTCCTCCCTCCTCCAAACTCCATCTAGTTTTCCATGTCACATTTTTTAAGTAGGCTTTTAGTGGATACATTTATGCATAGTCTGCATTACCTGAGCTAGATACTAGAGGATCTATTATCCTATACTTGAGTCTATCCTTGACAGATGATCATGTCACCTCTACAATTGCAACATCACTAAGGTCCTCATCCAATGGCATGAGTTGCAAGGAGAAGATGCAATAGGGAAACCCCTCTTCCACCTGCAATAATAATTTCCTCATATAAAGCTTTTTAAGGAGGGCATGTTAGGACCTGCAACCCTACTTTTTTCTTCCTAATTAATTCCTTTTGTATCAATCTTTATTAATAATAAAATGGAGAGGGATTCTTATGTTTACATCTAGAACATGTAATATAGTTATTTGATTAATCTCTTGCAAGAAGGATTGTATCAAAGAGGAACACAAGAAGATTCCAAAAATAGTCAATTGCTTTACATGAAACCCATATCCTTTTGAAAGGTTTGAATATTTACCTTTCATGTTGGTTCAAAATGTCCATATACTTTGAAATACATGCTCATGATTAGATTCACATGCACCTCAAATTGGGGGAAAATGTAATGGTTAAATTTGCATACCATGCCAATTTCCATTATTTTTTAGCACATTTTGATGGAATGACTTAATACAATTACATATTGACAAGTGGCACACTCTTCTACTAAGTTTGTCTCATCCCTCAATCTTTATCCCTCTCCATTTACTCCAACTTACACTTGTTCCCATACATTCAAACTTATCTCATCCCTATTTGCACCTATTTCAACATATTCACCCCATTATCAACCCACACTTCCATACATCTATTCTTGATCCCAAGATTGACATTTCCTTGTCCTAGGTCAATCCTAAGTGGCTCGAGATAGACCCAAAAATTTAATTTTTTTTAAATTTAAATTCCCAAGTTCCTACCCATTTGCACTAGTCATTATAAGTCGACTTGGTACATTTTTTTGTGTGACTTGGTGTTATGTTTGGGTATTCAAAGACATTCATTTGTGCCACTAATACACATCTAGAAATCAAGAGAATCACAGGAAGTAATCAATTTAAGAACATTTTGATTTGGAACTTATAAGGAACTCATCACATTGGAATCATTTAGGCCATTTGTCTGCTTGAGTATGTTGTATTCACTCATTTACTCAATGTTGTAAAGCTAACCCCTCTAGGGGGTTGATCCAAGAGAAACTGATCCTAGCAATCAAAAAATCTCCCAAGTGTTCATAAACACCACCATCCTTACACATCATCAAATGTCAGAGATTATATCGAATTAGGATTCAAATGTATGCTCTCTATCAAATTCAATCCATGCATTAGAGGTTAAATCTGTGTAGTTTGGGGTCAAACTTGAGCCATTTAAGATTGAACAACATAAGATTTTGTGTTTGCATAGAATTCAGGACAATGAGCACACTAAGGACATCAATTTTTGTATTGTGGCAAATTAATTCTACACACCTTCAACATTCATATTCTATCATCAAATTGAGAGCTAAGCCCCTCCATCTTTTACATTTAATTTCTGGATATCTTTTCAATTTATCATTTCACGTTTTCCTTAATTAAATCTAAGGGAGAGGGGCCAGTTGTCGCCCATGCCCCAATAACCGCTATGTTTTTAATCACTTGACCCCCAATTAAATTTTTAAAAAGAACCAATACATGTAAAATACCAACCAACTAAATTAACACAAATGCACCAATACATGTTCACAACATTTGTACATGTTCACAAATGCACCAATACATTTGTAAATCAACCAATGAAATTAAGACAAGTATACAAATGTGATGGCGAGCAGTTACCGGCACATTAGTGCGGATGTATGGGGCGACATGTTGAAATGACCATTTTTTGACCCATGTGCACATAACCCGTCCTACAGGGAAATGTATAAGTGCCCAGAAGCCGAAAGAATAGCTTTAAGCTCTTCGGTCGCATAAGGAAAAACTCAAAAAAAATCATCGAAATTCGATATGTCTAGCTATGTGCTTAACGTGCGCGAAGTTAGGGTGGGCGGCTACTGGCCTCTCTCCCTTAATTATGTGTTCACTATTTGCATCAATTTAATTAGCCTATATTTATGTAAAAGGGATTTTATTCCTTGTTTTTCCTCCAATCTTTAATTTTTTGGGGGGGGCTTGACAAAACTCTTATAAATTATATATTAAACTAAGGTTTATGGGAGGAATGAGATTAAGTGGAAAGAGTCTCATCGAAGTACAAATTAGAGAAAGCCAATGACATAATAGCAAGAAAGTTATCAAAATTGTCAAAATAACATATATAATAATAGATAAATTGAAGTCTTAATATATTCCCTAAAGTGACAAACTACTGTAAGTTACAATACCTAATGATCATGAAAATTTAAGCAATGGGAATGCCCAATTCCTAGAACTAACATGCAGATCATTCACAGATAGGTGTAATAAGGAAAAAGCTCCCAATTCATCTAAGAGAAGAGATTCGTAGCAGGAGAAATCAGAAATATTCAACATGGTAATGACAGTTTATTTAAAGAAGCCCCACTAATTTATAAGTAGTACCCTTGGCAAGTTGGACGTCGAGATTGCTGGTTTATGTTTGATAATCACCTGGTTCTGATTACATCACAGACCTTTCCTTGTGTTCCAACGAAATGTATAAGAAAAAAGGCTCACCCACCAAAAATAAGTTACAGGGATTACTGATCAGATGGTCTGAAAATTAAGGGGCCAAAGTCTATATACACCTTTTACTTTTACCCTGTAAAGTTTTTTTCCTACGAGTTTATATCTCTTTCGGTTGTCAAGGATCAGCCATAGCCAGAAAACTCGATGAAAAAATTATGCGTTCTTAAATTTTTCCCTTACATTCCAATATTCCTCAACTTTCTTTAACGTGTACGTTTGAATGCAGTTCTTTCATTTATATGGGTGTTATTTTCCTGTCAAGAACTGCCATCTACTTTGCCTGTGGGGTTCACATTTATTCCTTTGCTTGTAAAGCGAATAAAGTAAATAAGTATGGTAGTCTTGTTATTGTAGCTTCCTGGAATAATTTAACAATGTTAATACACCAATGTGCTTTAGAGGTTCTTATAATGGGTGCCCTTTGTATTTCATAGAAATTTCAGATTTAGCTCTTTTATCTTCAGAGCTAAGTTTCCTTAATTGATAGTAGTACCATATTCCTGCAATCTCTAAACATATCAGCTGGAGTCTATCAAATCCAGCACCTGTATGTAATGCAAATGTAGAACATGAATCTTTATACATGTAAATGTAAATCCACATCTGGGGTGTCTGATGAAGTACATACAATTTGTTGATTTATTGTAGCCTCTTTGGAGCAGAGGTTTTTAAGCTTGCTTGGAATAAGTAGGGTTGATTGATCAAAGAGGGGAATTTGAATGGAGGATACATCGTTTGAGTGGGGAAAGCTTGCAAAGCTGGTAGGCTTATCGGTGGCCTTACTTGTGCTCATCACCCTGAGCTGTCTGGATGCAAGGAAGGCGTTTAAGAAAAGAGAGCATTGGGTGCCTGGAAAGGCTCTGGTTCTGAGTGCCCTCACAATTCAGCTCATAACTCTCTTCAATGGCCAAAGCGCTTCGCTTAGAGATAGTGATTTCACATCGTATGAAGACGGTACCATCGTCCCACAAGAGCTGTTGGCCGATTCACTGAAGAATGACCTGCTAATGATACGAATCGGGAGAGTGATGATCTGCGTTTTTGTGGCGTATTTGCTGCCTGGAATGGCCCGTGCGGCATCAAAGAATTACAGGACCCGGCTGGTGGCACTTCTCTTAACAATTTCATTTCAGAGCGTTTCGGAGATCTATGGCATAAGTGCGCGCAGGAGTAATGAGTACCTTGCTTATGGCAAGGCCGGCGGTTCAACTTCGTTTACAGTGTCTACCACCACTGTATTGGGCTCCATTGCTTTGCTTCTGCTCATCCTCAGCTGCGCCACTTTGGCTAGCAAAAGCATTCATGACCTCATTTCGCAGAAACTTCCTCTCATTCTCAAAAACCCAGTTGGAATTGGTTTGTTTTTTGTTCCCATTCTTGTGTTTTTACTCTGGATTTTGCAATGCTGTGTTTCAAAGTTCAGGTTGAAGTGAAACATTTTTGGCAAGATTAAGCTCTGCTTTCACACATAACATTAACTTAAACCAACATCAACAAAATTGACAAAAGCAATCATAATAAACATGAGGTTTTCACAGTCATCAGAATAAGTGAAATGTTTTTGGAAAAAATTATTTGTGTTTTTGTTTGCATGACATTTAAAACATTTCATTCAAGAACAATTATGCTGCCATTAACAACATTTTTTGTCTGAACATCCTACTTGCATTGAATTGCTGTGGCAAATTATGTTACTTCATGTTTTATTTGCTCCACCTTGTCAATGCTCTTATAAGTTTCTCTGATTTTACTGCTATTGACATCATACTGAAATTTGTAGATGTAATATAGGGGCAATTTGATATTTACAATCCTCGCTAGCAGGTTGAAGATTGCAGCATTTGCTGTCCTTCCTCCCTCATTCCCAAACAATTTTCTTTGACCAAGAACTCCTTTATCTCTTCCATTGCCACTGGAAGTTTTCAGGGTCATTGATCTTGTAATTTCTTTGAAGAGAGGTTGAAAGAAAACTCAGAAATCTCAGTTATAAAATATTACACAATGATATGGGGATACATAGCCCTTGGGGTGGAGATCAAGCCATTGCAAAACATAGATGATGGTCATGTGTTCAATTCCCCCAGATTTACTTGTCACATGGGTCCAGGGCAGCTCATGCGGAGGGAGGTTATAGTGGTGCGTGTTAGGACCTCGCATTGTGAGTCCCACCATATGTTCCATTCTACTTGCCGCATGGATGGAGGGCAGCTCATGGGAAGGGAGGTTATAGTGGTGTGGTGTATGTTAGGACCTTGCATCGTTTGTCCCACCATCTGTTCCATTCCCACTATAAAACTCCAAATATATGCAGTGTTATGCAGATACATGATATTAATTCTTACAGTCAAAATCTAAAATCTTTAATTCGGTGTTCATTCATCTGTCAAAATTTGTGCAGAGTATGGTACATGGCAGAGCGTGCAGGACAGAGTAGTGCAGTCATGGATTGCAACCCGCATTTGCAATCCAGAATACATCATTGCAAGAACGGAGTTAATCGCCTCGGCGGGACTCACTGTGACGGTCTGCATTGGAGCTTCAATTGCAGGTTGGGCAATGGAAGGCACCACAAAGCATTTCAGGCACGGTATATGAGCTATAATTAGCAAATGGCCACAAATTTCACAGCTTCAAACATTTATTCACAAATCCATAAAAGCAACACTCTTATTTTAAATTTAAACCTGACTTGCAAATTGAAAAGGAATCCATTTTCAGGTACAAATTCGACTGGTTAAAATTTACCACAATAGCTCTGCAGTGTCTGTTCATTCTCATCGGCTGGACGGTCGTGTGCTGGAGATGGGTGACCGCCATTGTATACTACGGTCGGCGGCCTTCAAGCTGGAAGAGCCGGAAATTCTTGATGGAAGATTTCTGGACTCGCCACATTGTAAACCAGGTAGACGCCGATCAAACAGAACTGGTGGAAAAAAAGATCTCTACTTTCAAAGCCACCCGGAAAAAAATCTGGCTCCCCCGCGAGCTACTTCCGGCCTTGATGCTGCTACAGACTGTCGTAGTCCTATTCAGCAAAGCCTGCTGGTTCATCTCGGAGATGATCTTCTGCAACAAGTACTTTATGAGCTGGTTTATACTGAATCAATGGAAAGGGATCACATCAGACGAAGATTTCGAAAAACTGCAGATCATTCTAGAAGGAATCCGCATGCCAGGAGAAAAACCAGAGGGACTCTGGATAGCAAACCGCGCAGCCGTTCACCAGGCGCGAGATCTCATTGCCCGCGGCGCCGCCAACGGAACAAACTGCGCAGCACTGGTGAATTTCATCACAGAAAAAACCTCGCCCAGCCGCGCAGGCATAAGGTGTCTCTCACCGGGCAATTTAGCGCCAATTGCAGCCATTTTAAACCCTAATGAGGAATTTCCTCAACTCAAATACCTGTCCAGACTGAATCCCTATCCTCCATTGGAAGCCGAGAAGCACTTTGTGTTTGCAGGTAAACGCTGCTGGAAAATGACAGCAGTTTGTCTCCTCCACATTATAGTCCGCCTGGCAGC
The DNA here is from genome assembly GCA_027924645.1 of Cunninghamia lanceolata. Classification (NCBI taxonomy): domain Eukaryota; kingdom Viridiplantae; phylum Streptophyta; class Pinopsida; order Cupressales; family Cupressaceae; genus Cunninghamia; species Cunninghamia lanceolata. The sequence goes on along the minus strand of BSBN01001528.1, from coordinate 1,547,486 downwards.
TCTATCTTCAGGCACAGGCAGCCCGCGGCGATCAAAACCCGTGAGAGAGGCCGTGAAAGCCTATTCACAAGCCTGGGAATTGATGGACCTGGTAGACGAATCCGATCCGGAGGTTCATATTCTTTCAAAAGCCGCAGACAAAGTTTATCGCAGCTTGCAAGCCGACATTAAGTTCCGCTACACATGGAACCCTAATTCTTCCCCCAATCTGAAAACCTCAAGTTCATCTAACCCTCTGGAGGATGTGATCCAGAGCCTGGCTAAAGAAGGTAAGGCTAAGGCCGATGCTGCCAAACTAGGGCATGATTCCGTGAACTGGAAGGATGTGGCGGCTGGTAATTGTCTGTATAAGCTGTGCATGAGCGTCGATTGTAGCGGCGGCAATGTGAAGGAAATGTTGGAGGAGGCGCAGAGTAGCTTGGCGGATGTAATGGAATGCTGTCTGGATATGGTGGCAGATGCCCTAGTAGACAATTGTAGGCGCTGGGCTAGGCGATTTCATGAGAAAAGAGTGTGGAAATCTCTGTATATTGCAGGGAAAGCAACGGCAGTCATGGAGGAATTGCAGAGAAAACCCTCCAGGCATAGGCTCACGCCGCGCTCACTCAGCATTGGAGCGCAAGATGATACCGACGATGAAGATGCATCCACTTCCCTGGTTTAACATTAACAGAATGAATACCAAGTTTAGATTGAAAACCAAAAAAAAAACCTGTGGCTTGATTTGTTTTATGGATTTTTCTTGGCCCATTTCGTGGTTGCAAAGGATGAGGCCTAATTCGATTTTGTTGGCTCCGGATTTTGTGCAGTAACTTCGCATTGATTCAGAGCAGTTTTTTTGGTAGATATCAGTATATTTTTACCATTTTTTCAGAATCAAGAAGAATGCATTGTATCTAAATGTGCAGTGTATTATAAGATTTTCTCTGTTTCTTTAGAGAGAAACTGAAGATTTTTCTGAGATCTTATTGAGAAATAACATGGCATTGAGTATCAGAGCAATGTATCTGTTGGTATCAGTGTATTACCATACTCTGTAACTGAAACTAAATTCAGAAGAGTACATAAGAGTAAATTGTATTTAGATATCCAAAGTATTATAAGATTTTTATTATTTTAAAAAAATTTCTCAGTTTTATGAGATTTTATTCTTGTTATTCATCACAGAGATGACCACCCATCAAAAACTTAAGAATGCATTGTATCTAAATGTACCAGTACAGTGTATTATAAGATTTTCTGTGTTTCTTTAGAGAGAAACTCAAGATTTTTCTGAGATCTTATTGAGAAATAAGATGGAATTAAGTATCAGAGCAAGGTATCTGTTGATATCAGTGTATTACCATATTCTGTAACTGAAATTAAAATCAGAAGAGTGCATAAGAGTACATTGCATTTAGATATTTTTATTATTTTTAAGAAAAATTCAAAGTTTTTATGAGATTTATTTGGTTAATTTATCACAGAGATGACCACCCATCAAAAATTGGTTATTCTTAAACATCATCCAATTTAACATTCAAAAATTATTTTTTACCAAATAATAAAGGACAAAAAAATTGTCAAAAATTAATTTTGACCAATTAAAACAAAACAAAAATTTATTATTTTTTAATATGAATAAGGCATAAAATTACTATGCACTGTTTGACCATTAAGCTTGCTAATATTTAAAGAGTGTCATAAACTGTCCTTGTTACCACAATTTTATTAAAAAAAAACTTACATTGAATAGAAACACTCTATTACCATATTTTGTAACAATGAACCAAAATCAAAAGAGTACATCTCATATTTAAATGTAATTTAAGATTTTTTATTATTCCTTGTACAAATCAACTATCTATTGTTCTATTCATCACACAGATAATCCATCATAAACTGCCAAGAGTTTTCATGACAATTTTTTTCCCTTTTCAAAAATTCATTTATATAGCCTCCATTCAAGGTCTACACTTTGATTACTCCTTCCATAAATCAATATAGAGGCCTTCTACAATGGCAGTAGGGCATTCTCATGTTCAATATATATAAAAAATCAAAACATAACATATATTTTAAAAAATATCTAATATAAAATTAAAACTATTAAAAAATAAATGTGAGTATATAATATTTACTACACTTTTCAAAGTAAAAAGAAAATAAAAGAATTATGAAATAATGAATGATGACTTTTATAAAATTAAAAGTTACATACAAAAGTAAAAGAAGTGTATTACAAATAAAATAAAAAAGACAATATAGCATGTCTTAAATACATCTATCTAAAACTCACATATGAGCTATTTTATTTACTTTAAGAGTTTTATGAAAATAAATTATTTCAATAGTAACAAGTGTCATGTAGTAGTGAGTACTACCTTTGTAGTGTTGTAATAATAGTATGTGTTTTGTAGTTGAAATTTGTTCCTTAAATTAAATATGTGTTTAATATTGATGAGAAAATGATTTATTAGTAAATAGTCTTGATAAATTGATTAGTTGATTTTGAGTTTGATTTAGTATTTGTTTGGTTAGCATAAACTACAATGGAGTAAATGGTGAGTGGCTATATAGTAGGGAGAGTTAGAGAGCAGTCCCATGGAGCTGCTAGAGGATCTCTTTTTGTGGAGCAAAGGGTCCCATGGAATTCAAAAAAGTCTGCCAATGTTTGAATTAGAATCTTCTCCTCCAAAATAGGAGCAGCTATTGTTTAGGTGGTTATTTTTTAGCTAGTGCAAATGGGGTGAGGCTAAAACTTTCCTTCGCCAGCTCAGAGAGTTAGCTAACAGTTTTCTCATTTCTGCCATTAATTTAGGGGAAAATTTGGAGGGAATTTTTGAGCTTCTTAAAAAATCTCTGCTAAATTATTTAACATAAACTATTGTTTAAAAAATTTCATGAGACCACCTGCTTCCGTAAAATTTGGAGCTTAAAATTTTAAGCATACGCAAATACAAAATTCATGGGACCACCCGTTGTAAAATGCTCTTAAAAAATCTCAACAGCACCGTTGAGACAATTTAGGAAGCCCCCTCCCATGGGACCACTTCCTAAGGGAGGGGTTGGCCATATACAGTGATTTTTTTAGTGGCGAATCTTTGCCAATTAGCAAATAGTTTATATTTTTAAATTGTGATTTGGTAAATACATTGCAAGTGGCGGGGGGCCAATTCGCCCAAATTTTTCAAATTTTAGGTCAAATGCATTTGAATTCGCCACCAATTTATTTATGAGGCATTTATTGTTATTATTTTCGCCACAGTATTCTATGTGGTTCTAACGGTGATTCGCTTGAAATTTCAAAGGCATGTTTTAATTCACCTACATATGCGCCACGGTTTAATGTGTATGAGGACTGATTTCACCATTAGTGTATTAAATTCATGCTTATATTATGGAATAGGGGTCTGTATTTTATTTATATCCATTGATTTCCATTTTAATCTAATGGTTGTAATTAAATTTCGTTGGTCATTTAAGCATGTGCCTTTTTAAAGGCATGCTGTGTCCGGAATTACTTTTGGGTCATGGGATTAGATCCTAATCCCACGGCCCAAAAGCAATTCTGGGCTCAGCATGCCTTTAAAAAGGCACATGCTTAAAGGAGCCCGAAATTGCTTTTGGGTCATGGGATTCGATCCATGGAATTTATTTTTGGGATTTTTAAAAATATTTAATTTTTATGTGTTCCAATGCCTTCTCAATAAACCCCTTTTAAGCCATCAAGTTTAAGTTTTTGAGCCCCCTTTAGTCGTGAACCTAGCGCGGCCCCCTTTTAAGAACAACCTTATCATTATGTGCACGTGCTTTGTCTTGGTTTGAAGGTGCCACATGGCAGTGTGTCGCAAACCCGTAGAGCATTGTAGGTGACATCATTATCCCTATTGCGTGGCTGCGAGGTAAGGACACCTATAAAGTGTGTCGTGGCCTTCTGGCCATATGATCATTGACTTGGTTGAATGATGCAAATCATGCCAAGTGTCATAGGATAAAAGAAGGAGGTGGGGCCAATAAAGATCTAATGACCGCGTAATGGCACAAAAGAATCTTGGAAAAGGGAAAGATTTTGAGCCTGGCTATGCGATTGTGCCACATGGAAGGCTTAGCTTGCTTCCGGAGAGCCTAAAGAGAACTGACTCACTTTCTACCGCCCGGCCACGGAATGATGCCACGTGTTGAGGACGCTTGGGCTTAAAGCCATAGAATCGAGGATTCTGAATCAACGAAGGATGCTCTGCCATGTGTCAGGTAGAGAAGAGAGTCACAGGGATAAAAGATCTAATGGTAACACGGCCTCGCAGAAGAATCTTGTCAAAAGCAAAGATCCCCCGCGCTGCCGCGAGATGAAGGCGCGTGTCCAGTTTTTGGAGAAAAAGAAGACCCATAAAGGAAATTGGGCCGCCCCCGAGCCCTTGCTTTAGAATAATAAAAAATAAAAGAATATATGGGGGGTACTGTGCCGACCCACTATGTAAAATTTTAAAGGAAGGATTTGCCATTGTAATTAATTTTTTTTGTCTATCATTTGCTACGATTCGCCAGTATTTTTTTAAAATTTCTAATAATGTGCATAGATTAGCCAGGAAAATTAATATTTTTGTCAAAAAAAAAGGGAAGATTCGCCAGAAAAATTATGGCACTTAGCTAGGATTTGCCAGGATTTTATATTTTTTTTTTTTTTGGGGGGGGGGGGGGTTCCTTAAAGTTATCCCTGGTCATATATTAGAGGGGTTGGTTTGCAGAGTGTGTTGCAAGTATGAGGTTAACCAGTGTTGTCATTGATGTCAACATACTCATATTACATTGATAAGAAGGATTGGATGAGCTGTGTGCTGAGGTTATTGAGGAAATCAGTCTCAATCAGGAACAATGAAGAACAGTGATGAGAAGAAGGCAAATGTATTCAATAGGTTGAGTATCAGAGGATGTGGATTAAAGGGTTTGTAGATATGAGTCTTGAGATGTTCCAATCAAGATTTCAGATGTCTGCATGAAGATATGAAGAAGTTGTGATCGATCAAGTAGAACTGATTCCGGGAGATGCTCCGGAGTGACAGAGTGTTACATAAAGGTCCGGTGAGATCCGGAAGTGCATTGTCCTATTCTGTGGATTAGAAGGAATGTTTGGGATGTCCTTGTGATGTGTCATCTCGATTTGTTCATGGTTTGGAGGTCCGGAAGCACCTTTCTCAGTATGACAGTGGCGGTAGACTGTGTTCTTGAAGTTCCAGATGAAGAAGAGAAGAGATTCTATTAAGTAGAGGAAGTGCGGATGTACCTGGACATTCAGGAAAGCCTGTGAAGGTTCTTGGATCATGTTGAGGTTGTGTTGTTGGTCCGCATTAGTGGTAGAGCCCAAAATTAGAGATATTCTTCCGGATGGAGATGTTCTTGCTGTCCGACCAGATGAGTTCTTCCGGATGAAGATGTTCTTGTTCAGACTGGCCGACCGGATGAGTTATTTATCTTGCGAATGTTCTTATGGTTGATTGCTGACTTAGATGATTGTTCCTAAGTCGATGCCTTGTATAAATAAAGGTTTGTGAATTCATTTCGAAGTGTGGTGTGGAGCGGATGAGTGTGTTATAGCGAAAGAGCGAAAGGCAGAGCAGGTGTGTCTCGGGCTTAAATGGAACTGATCCAGACATGGTAAAGATGCCATTCTCTAGTTCAAGTTTGTGATACTTATGATCTTGTAGACAGTGTGTCTCTTGTAGGCAGTGTGCCTCTTCGTGAGTAGTGTGCTCAGGCAATGAGCCCTAATTGGCAAGTGCCATTTTGTTTTTCCTTATTCTTCTAACAGAGAATAATCTTTGGGTTAATCACCTCGTGGTTTTTCCCTTAACCGAGTTTTCCACGTGAAAATCTTGGTGTCTAATGTGTTGATGTTTATCTGCTTCGGTGTTCATGCTTTATGCTTTCATGAATGGTTAATTGATATGCAATTAAATAACAAAGAAGAATCAAGTGTTTGAAGTAGAAGCAAGTTTTTGTACAACTGATTCACCCCCCCTCTCAGTTGTGTGCCCTAGATCTAACAGAGCGCCTACTACCTATTATATTGGCCGTCAGAATGGAGATTTGCAGACCGTGGGGTTTTGTTATTGCTATGAGGGTTGACCACCTATGATATAGCAATGGATCCAAGGAATATGTTGGGTGATTTGTAATGGAAGCCACAAAGGATAATTTACACACCTGTCGGTGTTAAAGATGGTCGCCAACGAATTGACCACTGTGTGATTTGTAATGGAAGCTGTAGATGATAATTTACACACCCGTTGGTGTGAAGATCTGGCTGTCGACTATACAGAGATTCCTAGAATTTTCTGGGTATGACTAAAATCTTTAAACTTCATAGGCCGCCGACGACTATAGATTTCCATGAAACAAATCTTTGATCCGCTAACTATCTGCGAAGATCGTCTGTGGTTTGGTGTGGCCGTCTCCAAAAATTCAAAGACTATGCCAATAGAAATTTTAAAATGCCAGTCGATGGGAGTGTGGGGTGGGGCCCATGCCACCTAGCGCCCGCCAACCTACTCTACATACCCTATAGCAGATGCGACAATGTACGATGTACCCTGTAGAAAACAAAATACTCCGCAAACAATTTTTAATACCACAAAAATTTCTAATGCCCAGTGAATAAAATATTTACCCACTGGATAATAGAGCACCAAGATTCGCTAATGCTAATGTAGGCCTGCGTAGGGAGAATATTCTATGTGATAGGGAATATTCCTTGCAGTCCATATGGGGCTGCAGTGTAAAAAAAATTGCAGAGCACCTGCCATCTATCTAAAACTCTCACGTGAGCTATTTTATTTATTTAAGAGTTTTATGAAAATAAATTATTTCAATAGTAACAAGTGTCACTAGTGGTGAGTACTTGCCTTTGTAGTGTTGTAATAATAGTATGTGTTTTGTAGTTGAAATTTGTTCCATTAAATATGTGTTTAATATTGATGAGAAAATTATTTATTAGTAAATATTCTTGATAAATTGATTAGTTGATTTTGAGTTTGATTTAATATTTTCTTTGGTTACAATACACTACAATGGAGTGAATATTGAGTGGCTATGGAGTAGGGAGAGTAAGGGAGAGTAAGGGAGGGGTTGGGCTTATGAATATAGGATTGTTATTCTTTGAAGCATTTATAGAGATATAAAAGAGTTTCATGACACTTGTATGGTTGTCTTGTGGGCATATGAACAAATAAATCAACATGATAAATTTATCAAGCTTAGGGAAGAGCTAGTAGTCATGATGAATATTGATTAGCATCTCATTATCATACACAAATTTGACACACTGGTGGATATTTGAGGAGATATCTTGGGTTTGTGTGAGCCAAGGGTATCCTAGATGAACTCCAAATTAGTTAGAGGTGGGAGTAATATGACACAAAGTGAGTAGTTCCTACAACCTAATTTCAATGGGGAGAAAATGCAACCTATTTTGTCAATAAAAGTGACATTAAAACATTTAAGTGCAACAATTAAAGTAACATAATAAGTCTATTAGAGGTGGTGGTTGAAGATTAATTCTTCAATGCAAATATTGAGTAAGAAGTTAGGTTCAATGAGAATGGCTTGCAACAACTTAGTAGCTACACACCCTTCCACATAGAGAGGTCCATGGTAGCTATTATTAGGGATCTCATCAAAAGAAAATGTGGTAGTACGAAGAGGAGAAGAGGAAGCTTGTGCATCAAGAGCACCAACAAAGTCATTGAAAGACAAGGAGGGGGATCCTCAGGGGGAAGAGTGTCATAATTGGTAGAAGCTTGAAGAATAAAAGATGGGTCAAGAACAACTTAGCCTCTTGAATAGGATCAACATGATTGGGTTAATGATGTTGAGGGAATTGGTTAGTGTGAATATGTAGATTTTGATTGGGAGTTATGCAACATGTTTATTTCCATGATCATTGTGTTCCTCAATGTTGGGTCTTTCTCTCCAAATCGGCAGAGGGTTTGCCAGTTCCAATGCACAGGCAGATTCAGCCAACAAATACAAGAGGTTGTGTGAGCTGCCTCCCCTTCACTTCTGGTTCTGCCACACCAAGGGGGGTATCCCTATAGATAAAGATTTAACTTTGACTCACCCAATGATAGAAAGATTTAGTTTTACAACAACAGGCAGAATACTCTCATGTGTGGACCAAGACATGTATGATAGATCACAAGGCTGGCAACATTCTTGGACATATCTAACTGGTTGAGGATGAGAGTATGCAGGGGTCCTATTCCTACTCCTACAACTAACAGGTTGGAATTATGAAATGGTTTGTATTAATGTATTGGATGCAAGATAGGGGTTTTAGAAACATAACTACTACACAGGGAGCAGACTGGTGCCTATCTCAGGGCAAGGAGTCAACTAGACGTATACAAATGAATGATTTGCACTGGCGTTCAAGTTTCAAGGGGCTAAGACTGGTATTTGCCTTACAAACACCACCCAAGACTGAGTGTTTAGTTGCTTCTACTTACAGACATCCCAGCTGACATACATTCTTGTCCATACTTAACCCAAAACAGTTTAATCCACTCCTTAAATGGAAGTTAGAGATCAAGCATGTAATACAGCAAACCTGTATCCTAGAATCTTAGAAACCCTTAGCAACCAGATTCAAAAGAAGGAATGCATACAACAAATGGAGACAAATATCTAAACACATGCAAAGAAGCATTTTTCATATAAACACAACATGAAACTAAACATATGTGCAATGTACATTTCAGATGCAACTCATAAACTCCAAAATGAGACAGAACAGCCATGAAATGCTCTGTTCTTCGTTATTTTTCTCAAAAATTGCCCAAGTCTTCAACAACCCAAAAAATGAGTAACACAGTCCTCATATATAGCAAGGATGTGTACTCAGCAATTAACACAGGGTCAACTTAAAATTTCACCAGATATAATGCACCAAGAATGGCGCCCAAATCATTCAACGCAGCAGGTAGAAGAAAAGGCTGGGAGTGGTTGAACTCAAGACCCGCGTCGCCGCCTGGGAATTTTCTTCTTCAATCAGGTAGTTAGCCAGTCTGTCTTCAACCATACTTATGTAACATCTGCCATTAATGGCATACCAACTCACGGCCTTGGGAACGCAGCAGACTGCGTGACTAGAAATTTTCCCGCCTGGAATGCGACTATGGATGCATAGGAAAATCCTTCGCTAAAGTTTTAAAACATGGTCGTTGATCATCCCCCTATCACTGAGATCTTTGGCCTGAAAACACTTTGAAAAGTCACCAACCGATGAAATTGTGCCACGTAGGCACCCCTTGCTTCTATCATTGACTTTTCCCTTTCTTATTTTGCCTTTTTCACCTTTTGCCATTTTCACCCATTTTGCCTTTAAATCCTTGTATATGCAAATGCATATACATACAATTGACTTTGGACACGTGGTAGCCTCTGATTTGTTCTCCATCTCTGTGCAGTTGTATCTCCATCGACCATCGGAATGACCCAAGAAGTGTTCGTCGACGTGCCTTGTCCTGCCGACAGAACCATTGTATCTTTTCTTGTATCAGTAGTATACAAGCATTTCACATACAAGCAACGGACCCCAAAATTTATTCGATGCATTTGATCCTCCAGTCGGGTCCGGCTTGTATATCGCTCCCTTATATGTTCACCTTGCATATCGCATTATACAAATGCAATATACAAGCAAAAACATACATTCAATCGGATCCGAGCCTTTATCAACTACATTGCATACCTTTTCGGGTCCGGGTCATGCACATTAAGAATGTATGTTCCTTTGTATGTGCAAACATACAATCACACTTGTATATGCAAACGGTGGGCCCTGTTGATTGTATCTTTTTCCCTTGCACATCTTCTTTGCATGCGCCCGATGTACATTCTGCTTTGTGTGGCCGTGGGCCCCACCAAATGTATCTCCCCCTTTGTATGTTGGCTTTGCATGTGCATCAGTTGTCGGGGAGACTTTGGAGTTGGTTACCGATGAGTGTTGTTTCACCGATGAACCCTTTCACTATAGCAAATGCATGCCGGTCTCTTATATATTTGCAATGTACATTCCCAATGTATCTCGGACATACATTCACCTTTGTATCTTTGCGATATACATTATCCCTTGCATATTTCTCTTGTATGCCGCCAATGCATATTTTCCTTTGCATGTTTCCATTGTATCTACCCGTTGCATGTCTAAACATACAACACAAATATACATGCAAACCCTCACATACAAGCAGGGAATATTCCCAGAATCTACGACAGATTCCCCAATGCATATACAAACCCGATATGCATTCAAAATGCATACACTTGATTTTTACACCTTTTGAAGCCGATTGAATATTATTTTTTGGAAAGTGCCTGCAAATTTAAATGCTTAAAACCTAAATGCTTATGCAAGCACTAACACTCAACATGAATGATACCCATGCAATTGTCATTTTCATGGCCTTTCACGTGATTATATCTATAGAAATGATTAGGGTCATAGCCAAAAGGTAAGGTGATATATATATATATATATATATATATATATATATATATGAGAAGGAATGGGGGGAGTAATAAGGTTACCTGAGAGAAGTTGGTTAATGATAATAGAAGAGGGTGGACAGGGAAAGATTATTTATTGTAAATTTTGGGGTTTGAAGGTGATGAAATTAGTGGAGAGAGAAGAGAGATTAACCTATTTAACATTAGGCTTGGGATAGGATTTAGAAAAGATGGGAGGATTGAGTTTCTTTTAAAAAGTTTTGGAGAATTTGGAGGAATATGAAGAAAGGGTGGAGAAGGAAGGAGATGAAGATGTGGGACAAGAATTATAAGCAAGGAGATTACCATCTAATATTTTAGTATCATAACCCCTTAAGCTTGTGCACAAATCAGAAAATGTAGAATAAAATTTGAATAAGACTTTAGTTATAATTTGCAACAAGAGATTGTTTATGAAGAGATGTTGAATCTCATCATTAAGAAGTTGATAATGCATTTTGGTTAGTAAGAGACTAAAATTGTTAAACAAGGTCATTGACCCATTCATCCTACCCTTGCTTGCATTGGACAAGATCAAAAAATATGAAATTTAATCCAATATTGCCAATTCTTGGGTCTCTTTTCATTTATTACAACATTTTACTACTTTCTATTGTTGTTGTCAACATAGAATTGTCATGCCACCTATCATTAGTTTACATCCCAAGGTTTAGTTTTATTTTACAACAAAATAAGTTTATATCTGGTTGATTTGACATTCTAAATGATTTAAAATTTCAAAACAAAAAGACCTTGATTCAATATATAATTAAAAAATAATACTCAATACTATAAAAATTAATATTATAAATTATATATTATTTTTTATATTTAATCTTTTAATATATTTTTAAAAACACTTAAAATTAAAAAGATAATTTTAATAAGTCATAATCACATATAAAAGTGTGGAAATACTAAATGAACTAAAAGAAACATTATATAAAAAAATATTTTAATTTAATGGAACCTTTCACATTTTCCTAGACGACCATACAGAAAAAATCCTTACTAGTGAACACCTCCATTCAATTGGGATTTCTGGCCTAAGTAGATGTCCAATGTGCAAAAATTGTGAGGAAACTTTAGATCACTTACTTTTAAACTGCTCCTTTGCCAGCAAATGTTGGGATTGGTGAGTAACAAATTGGACTGGTCGAGTGCTCGACATGAGGACTTGTGGATGGTATTCCTTAGCTGGTCGTGCCTTTATAGGGATGCTCTTTAGGCCGGTATATGGATTGTGATCCCCTCTATGCTCATCTAACATATATGGAAAGAACAAAATAAGAGAATTTTTAATGACATGGAATGGTCTATGGAGCAGCTTCTACGGAAGGTTGAACTTGGCATTTACAAATTGTTATATGGCAAAGTTAGGGAGACAGGTGGAGCGACATTCTCTAATTGGGATGACAAAATCATGAAGAATTGGATAGACCTCAAAATCCCCTCACATGTTTCCAAAGGAGAGCTCTCGGATTTAAAATAGAGAAGAAAAAAATCCAAATGGATGGCTCCTCCAAGAGGTAGATTGAAACTAAAATTTTACGAAGCCTCTAGAGGTAATCACATGGCCTTAGGTACAAGTTGCATCATCAGAGATGAGGTAGGAAACCTCGTTTGGGCTTCATCCAAGAATCTCAAACACGGCATGAACAATAAAGGAGAGATGGAAGCTCTTTTTGAAAGCCTACTTTAAGATTTCATGTCATAATTTGAGTAACACACCTAGTGTAATTTTTAATGTTTGTGTGAAGAGGAGTTGTTGAAGAAGGATCACTACTTTTGGTTAGTAGTACCCTATTCCTTAAAAAATCCACTATAAATAGAGGACTAATTCCTCAGAAAGGGGGTAAAGCATAGAGGAGATAGATCCAAATAGAGTGTTTTGGGATCTCAACTATTATAATAGGTATATTGTTGGCAAGAGACATTGCTTCACATTGATAAGTGTTGTCATTGATGGCAACTAAGATCATCCCAATCATCTGCATAACACAACTTGTTCACACCGGAAGTCAGAATCAGAATTTGTCTAAGTCTGGGCAGTTAGGAACAGACCAGGTGATACGGTCTGAATCTCTCCGGTGGAAAGGCATGGTTTGCTGCGGATCTAAGGTAGTTGTAAACATTATCAAGACACTCTAAATCTAGAGTTTTGTCCTCTGGTGGTGAAGGACTCAAAAGATATTAGATTCTGATTATCAGGTTTCAGTTTGACAGAACAGACAGAAGAAGAATAGGCTGACCTTGTGAATGATCTTAATTCTGGATATATAGAAGTTGTTTATTGGGCAATTGGTGATGATCAGTGATGGTAGTCGACATGATTGATGATTTGAAAATGCAATTTTTGATCTGCATCTCATATTATGTATGGATCTAGCCGACAGAGTAGAGTACTCAACAAAGTTCTAAATATTCTTGAAGCTGACTGGTAAAATGATTATAGATCATGTTGAGGATATATATAGCCAATGGAATTGGATGATTTTGTGTGTGAGTTGCGACTATGGTGTAATTGCAAAAAGAGCAGAGATCAAAAGTTTAGATGTTAGCATAGCAGTAAGAGGAGTAGAGTAAGGATGAAGTGTGTCAAGTTAGTTTTCTATGCTTAACCGGAACTGAAATCCAACATTGATAGATGTTAAATATTAGTTCAAATTCATTGTAATCTTCTTTCTATAGGCAGTGAGCCCGAATGCATGTGCATTCTCCATTGTAATACTTTTAACAGAGTATAATCTTTGTGGGTTAACCCCCACCGTAGTTTTTCCCTTAACCAAGTTTCCACGTCAAAAATCTTGGTGTCAAGTGTGTTATTTATGTTTATGCTCATGTGTTATTGATTAATGCTTAAATGTTTATATCATTAATTTGATTATAAGTTGTAAAGAAAGATTAAAGGTAGAGAAGTTTAAATTGTGTGACAATTGATTCACCCCCCCATCTCAGTTGTTTGGACCTAATCCAACAATTGGTATCAGAGCAAGGTTCCTTTGAAAAAGTTTAACTTAAGGAAGATCTGGGAAGGTAGTAAAATGGATGAATATAACCTTCAAGAGTAACTTAATCTCACCCTAGATGATCTTGAGTAGTCCAAGGTAGAAGTCCAAGAGCTGCAAGATAACCTCAAAAAGGTTGAAGACTTCATTGAGATTTTAAAAGGAAAATTGAGCAAATCCAATGCAAAAGGAAAGGAGCAATCTCTTCATCTAGGAAATCATTGTGAAGACAATGCCCTAAAAGAGACGACAAAGGAATGTGAAAAGTTAGCTAAAGAAATTGTTGTCCTAAAACATGAGATGGAAACTAGGGTGATGAGACTAACTAAGGAAATTGAAGACAAGAAGAAAACTCAAGAAGAGATGAATCAAAATCTGAAAGAGAGAACTGAAGAATGCTGCAGATTGGATCGAATAGCTGGTCTCCTAGAATCTAATCTATAAGAAAGTAGAAACAATGAAAGAGAACTTGAGAGACAGATTATCACTCTCAGACATAACCTAGAAATTGCAAATGAGTATAAGGAGAAGTTCAAGATAAGCTTGAAGCTAAACTTGAAGCACTAATTGAAGGACAAAAAAAGGATGATGACAAGCATGATCTTTGATATGAGAAATCCATCTAAAGGATGACAATTACCAACTAAAACCAGAATTTGAAGCCCTAGGAAGCAAGTATTTTTTGCAAATAATTGAATTTCCATCTTTTGATGAAAGCGAATAGGTTTGATATGTGTTGAGCCGGATGCATGATAAATTTATTTGGCTACTAAAACCATTTAAGATCACTAAAGATGTTATCAGAATTGTGACTGGGTTGAATGCAACCGGTGGATTACCTACTTTGAAAGTTGTGAAGAATCAAACTATTACTGATGCAACTGGAGCGAAGTATGACAAAAGAGCAATGACAATAAATGACACCATAGAACCAGATGTCAAATTTGCTTCTATGATCATTGGCTATAAGATCTATCACTCTAGCAGGGAGAATTAAGTTTTCGGGACTGCAATATATGCAGCTTATAAGATGTTAATGGAGAAATCTGATTGTGATATGTGTGAATTACTACAAAATCAGCTGATAAAGAATCTGAGCAAAATCAAAAGAGACAAGAAAAATTCTTTAAAATATGGTTCTTTGGTCATATGCCTATTTTTCTATTTCATGAATGAAGTGCCTGGAGTTTCGGGTGTGCATTGGACAACTAACAGACCAGTAGCATGGAAAATAAGAGATCACCTTCTCAGCCTTGGTGACTCCCAAGCCCAAAAGACTGCAATTTGGGGCTACTTCAAAAACTTCTAGAGTTTAATGCAAGCAAGGGAGAGAATCCCTAAATCAATTGTGGAGAAGTATGAAAATGACATATGTTTCATGGTTGACACAGATCAGTGCTTGATGGAAGCTGTAGAACCAAGGACAGTCTGGATAATGCCCATGGGATAGGAGGTTGATGAGAGAGTCTTGGACATGTATGCTCAACATCTCCTGAGCAAATCAAAAGATACATCTGTTGAAAGATTTGGCACATACAAAGAGCTAAGTCTAAAACTTCATTTGGAGCTCGGTCAGCCAGAGAGGAAGATAAAAGTGCAGAAGCAAGTTGAGATGTATGCTGAGAGTATTGGCATCACAAAAGTGTTGGCAAGAAACACTACATGGATTCATGTTTGTTGTCATTGATGGCAACAAAGGTCATCCCACACATCCGCAGGACATGGTGTGTCTCCACCGAAAGTTAGAATGAAGATTATTATGGTCTGGTAAACAAGAACAGAGCATGTGGCAAGGTCCGACAGACTGGTCCGGATCTCTTAGAGGAAGTATCTTGGCAAAATGCGGTTTTGGGGAAGTCAAGAGGACTACCTTGAGTAATAGATTCCAAGGTTGTAGCCTCCGGTGATAGATGAGGTAAAAGATATGAATACTTAAGTACCGAGTTCCTGAGTGACAGTGTGAATAGAGGAAGAACTGACTGACAGAACATCAGACTATTTTCTGGATGTGTTACTGATGGTGGTAAAGGTGATGAAGGCATGAATCATGTTTGGCTGACATGATAAATGATTTATATAAGCATAGTTTTGATCCGCATTACTTGGTGTGGAAGGATTCAGCTGACAAATCAGAATTTGTGAAAAGAATTGACTATTCTGGATGCCGACTTGAAAAGTGATGAAATTACTTGTGCAGATATATATACACGATGGATTTAGTTGTGAAGGTGGTTGTTGTGTGTTGAGATATGCGAATAAAAGGTGACAGAGCAGAAGTAGTAAAGAAGGTCTGGTATGTGAAAGAAAAGCAGCATAAGAGCAGAGGAAAGATGAAGTGCAGCAGATCAGTGTACTAAGCCTAACCGGAACTGAACTCCAGCATATGTGGATGCTTCCAATCAGTTCAAGTATTGTATAACATTCTTTTGTAGACAATGTGTCTCCTTGTAGGCAGTGTGCCTCCTTTGTGAGCAGTGTGCTCGGGCAGTGAGCCCTAATTGGCAAGTGCCATTTTGTATTTCCTTATTCTTCTAACAGAGAATAATCCTTGGGTTAATCACCCTGTGGTTTTCTCCCTTAACAGGGTTTCCACGTCAAAAATACGGTGTCATGTGTTTTTCCTTTTCATGGTAATGTTTGCTTATTTAAATTAATGTTGCATTGATTGATAAGAAAGTTGAAAAGGAAGAATTAATTAGGATAACTGATTCACCCCCCCTCTCAGTTATCAACGAAAAGAAGCAGTAAGAAAGAACAAGGAAAAAATTGAAGAGATTAAGAAAAGAATGGAACAAGCTTCAAAAGAAAAGGTAGAAAATGAGCCAGCAGCTACTCCAGAAGTCCCACTAAGCTTTGCAAGGAAAACAAGAAACTCTATAACTCTTCCTAACCAATCAAAACCTACTCCCACCAAGAAAAAGGAAGCCATTCCGTCTGGTGAGGGAGGGAAAAGGAAGAAAACCAAGGCCACAAGAGCCTACAAAAGCTCCACAGTTGATGATGAAGAGACAGATTCTGATGTTGAAGTAAAAGAATTGAAGGCCACCGGAACAAAAGCTGCAAAAGTAACAAAAGAAAAGTCCTCTGAAAGCAAAAGGGTTAATAAAAAGAAAAAGACAGAGGCATATGAGGAATATGTTGAGAAGCCCACACTTTCCTTGGAGGATGTGATAAAGTCAGTCACTGTAGATGGTAATCTAAAGCCCATGATTGAATTCTATGATGAATACAGTGATGTTGATAAAAGGGTGTTGGAGGAAGCAACTGTCAAATATCTCAACATCTACAACAAGGCACTGATTGAAATAACTTCTGAATTACCACAATGTCTAGCAGATATTTTGGAGTTGAGAAAAGAAAATGCCAATAGCAAGGACATGGAGATTAGGGAACATGAGCTAATAAATTTGTGTCCTTAGATTTCACCTGATCAAATAAATGTGATATTCAAGGAAGTCAAAAATGACTTTAGAAGCAAGAAGAGAATGAACAAACTCATGCTTGGAGAAACAAGTGAAATCGCTAAAGTAACTCAAGAAATTCTTTTGAAAGAATTGAAAAAGCACAATTCTCCCATAGTCATAGAAGAAGTTTTAGATGTTGAAGAAGAGAACATCATTGAGCAGCAATCTGAGTTGGGTGAAGCCTCTGTTCTGAAAGTGGAACAAGTAAATTAGAAGGATACATCAATGATGGATAAAGTAGTTGGAGCAGGAGATACTCCTAATCCACCTGATCCATCCAGAAAAGAAGATAATATTGCTACTTCACAGAACCATCCGGATCTAGTAGCAAGTGGTGAATAAACGGGAAAGAGTCCCTCTGTAGAGAACATAAAGAAAAGTAAAGCAAATAAAGAGGAAGAAAAAGGAAAGAAAGATAAAGTAGAAGATGGTGCAAATGTTGAAGAACCTAAAGTAGATACTTAGAAATCTGATGAACAAAAGGATGGTTCAGAAAATGTTGCAAGAGACACTGCAGATGCAGTGAAAAGTCTTCTTGAAAAAGAGATGATTGATCTTGATGAGCCAGAACTACTCCAAGGTCTAGCTAATCCAGATGCTCTCTCTCCAATTCAATTGATGAAAATAGCATCATTCACCTAGGTAAAGGCTAGAGAAAAGATATTAATGTTCCACATGGAGGACAATGAGCTATTGGGGCTTGCAACCGAGATTTTGGAAAAGTTAATACCTTCCTACCAGAAGAGTCCATCTAATTCCCCCTACGGACATCTAAAAAATCCTGTAAGTTATGTAAATACTCATTTTGAGTCCTTTGAGAAGTCTACAGAGACAAAAGTCAGAAATGAGTTTTTGGATAAGAGATTTAGTGAAATTAAGAGCCTAATAGGGTATGATAGTACTATACTTGCTATCAATATAAAGAGTGTTCAAAATGCTCTAAGTGATGGAAGTGATATATATAAATTTTGTCTATCCTAGCCCAAAGTAAGTGAGGATATTGAGAAGAAGATAAAGGAACAAGAACTGAAATTGTCAAATCTATCCAATAATTTTGATCCTCTAACTATTTCACCCATAAATCAGGAATGTCAAGTAATTAGCTTGACTGATGACATAAAGAGACTTGTTAAAGAGAAAGGAAACGTTATGAAGAGAATGTCTGAGCTCCGGGGATTGATTTCCCCTAAGTTAGAGACAATGTATAATGCCCTATCTGAAGCTCAGACTGCAGTTCAAACTAGTGATCCATTAAATCTATCAAAGGCAGAAGCATATTCATTTTTGTTGAGTGGGCACATCTCAATTTTGGATGGAATGAAGAGTACTTGGGCCTCTAAACTTGTGCAAATAAAAACCATCTTTGCAGACATTCTCAAGTTTATGTAAATAGAACTTAATGATTAGTTGTACATATGCGGAAGTATATACAGATTTTTTGGAGAATTTTGGCTTGAGACCCCACCCTTTGCCATTGATGTCAAAGGGGGAGTGAAGAGCAATGAAAAATGAGGAATCCAACAAAGGGGGAGCTTCGAAACTAATAGAAAAGCATAAGTATATAGAGTAAGGGGGAGCTACATTAGACACTTAGTCATTTTTCACTAAGTGTTGCCATCAATGCCAAAGGGGGAGATTGTTGGCAAGAGACACTGCTTCACATTGATAGGTGTTGTCATTGATGGCAACTAAGATCATCCCAATCATCCACATAACACAACTTGTTCACACCGGAAGTCAGAATCAGAATTTGTCTAAGTCCGGACAGTTAGGAACAAAGCAGGTGATAGGGTCTGGTATCTTGGTCCAGATCTCTCTGGTAAAAAGGCATGGTTTGTTGTTGTTCTAAGGTAGTTGTAAGCATTGTCAAGACACTCTAAATCTAGAGTTCTGTCCTCCGGTGATGAAGGACTCAAAATATATTAGTTTCTAATTATCGAGTTTCAGTTTGACAGAATACACAGAAGAAGAACAGGACGACCTTCTGAATGATCTTAATTCTAGATGTATAGAAGTTGTTTATTGGGCAATTGGTGATGATCAGTGATGGTAGTCGACAAAGCAGGGTACTCAATAAAGTTCTAAATGTTCTTGAAGACAACTAGTAAAATGATTATAGATCATGTTGCGGATATATATAGCCGATGGAATTGGATGATTTTGTGTGTATGTGTGTTGCGACTATGGTGTAATTGCGAAAAAGAGCAGAGATCAAAAGTTCAGATGTTAGCAAAGCAGTAAGAGGAGCAGAGTAAGGATGAAGTGTGTTAAGTTAGTTTTTTATGCTTAATCAGAACTGAACTCCAGCATTGATAGATGCTAAATATCAGTTCAAATTCATTGTAATCTTCTTTCTGTAGGCAGTGAGCCTTCTTTTGAGCAGTGAGCTTTGGGCAGTGATCCCTAAAGTATGTGCATTCCCCATTGTAATACTTTTAACAAAGTATAATCTTTGTGGGTTAACCCCCACCATGGTTTTTCCCTTAACTAGGTTTTCACATCAAAAATCTTGGTGTCAAGTGTGTTATTTATGTTTCTGCTCATGTGTTATTGATTAATGCTGAAATGTTTATATCATTAATTTGATTATAAATTGTAAAGAAAGATTAAAGGTAGAGAAGTTTAAATTGTGTGACAACTGATTCATCCCCCCTCTCAGTTGTCTAGACCTAATCCAACATATATATCCTACAAGGATGTATATTTATTGTTGAGTTTTGTAATGACTTGTCATATCAGAGCATTTGATAATAATACGATATAAGTCATCTTATATTTTCTCTAAACTTTCTTTTGTTGTGTACTCTTTGTAGTATTTTTTTCTATGTTTGGATTGCATGAATAGATCTTCCTTGATTAAACCCTATCCATGACTACATCAATTGCCCTCCTCCTTAACCCAGTTAACGCAAAATCCTCCATAAGACTAAAGGCAAGAAGGGGGCTTCGTAAGGGAGAACATTGTCCTCCTCAAGCCAAAGATAGAAGATTGAAGGCAACCCTCCCTAGGCACACTATCATGTTGTCACTTGCGTGTGTGTGTGTGCGTGCACACACACACACACACACATGAAAATGTGAATTTTTAATCTTTCATTTCTAATTTTATGTCTAAAAAATCTAGTAATTAACATTTTTAATAAAGTTATTATGTTGTTGATCAGTTCGTAAAAATCCCGCTATGTCGCTCCCATTTGAAAATCCTACTCCTAGTTCTTTTCTGCTTGACAGTGTCCTGTCTCCTATGGATGCTTCTCGAGCGGAACAAGGTTCGATTGCTAGGGTGTCAGGCTACGAAGCATGGGATGCTAGACTCTTAGCAATGCCGGTCATCCCTAGTCCAGGTGTATAAATCTCTCAGGATTTGTGTGCCTGCTTTCTAGGGGTTGATTAAGGTCTGTCTGGCACTCGTCCCTCCTCTCTTTCTCAGAACTGCCAAGTGGAAGTTGTAGGCAAGCTTGATCCAGGTCGCCCTCAGAGTTTTAGAGAAGTAGTAAACAAATCAGGTGACCAGGCCCGCACATCACAAACTAGGGTGTAGCCTTTACTATGTGCTCGTTCACCACCAGTGGTGGTATGTGGTCAAGAAGTATTACAGAATGAGGAGTTTTATCTTAAGCATGGAGTGATCTGCGGGTTCAATGGTTTTTGGGACTCTCTTCTAGATCTTCCAAACTGGGTCATGGAATCATAGAAACCCTTAGTTGAGGGACAGATTGAGCTTTTCACCAGTGCTAGGGGATTCTTCATTGTTACCTTTTCTTCCACTAAGGAATGTGATTTAGTGTTGGATGGAAGGGTTTGAATGTGGGGAGAGCATTCGCTCTCCATCAATCCTTGGGCTCGTTCCTTTAATCCACTCACTGAGTCGCTTAATATCAAGCCAATATGGGTTTGTCTCACGTATCTCCCTCTCTAGTTTTGGGAGGAATCATGCTATGAGGCCATAGGTAATGCTATTGGTCATCTTTTCTTGAAGGAAGATACTACGACTGCATGCATAGGATGTTCTACAGTTGCCCGAATCTTAGTGGACATTAACATCTCCAAACCCTTTCATGGAGATGTAGTTTTAATGGTAGGGGACATACCTTGGACACAACAATTAGACTATGAGGGTCTCCCCTTTATATGTAAATGAAGTTTCTCTATTGGTCACTTGGCCTCTGGTTGTCCTCACTCCCATCGTAAGGGTGTTATAACTTAGTGGAAGAATGCACTCAGAAATTACTTGATGATTAGTGCTTCCCCAGTGGATGGATCTTTCCAGGAGGATGAGCCTTCCCAAGAAACTTTGCCTTCCCCCTTGTGGAGCAGGTTGCAGTGAACCCCATGATTTCTTCTAGTTCACTTTCGTCTACTCGGACTAGGTCTCCTTCATTGGCCCCGGTTGTATCCTTGGCCCCTAATCAAGGTCAAACTGCTACTTCGTCGATTCCTATTTTTCCTCAACTCTGCCATCTTCTTCTTCAACTTTGCACAAGGTCTCTTTGGCACAATGTCTATTGAGGAACCCCTCCTCTCACCTCGTTTGGAGGAGTTGGACTCGAAGTTTTCTTGGAAGCCTGGGATCAAGGGAGTTAAATTTGCTTGTTCAAGATCTGTTGTTGTGTAGTTCCCCTTTGTTCGTTTTGATGTTTTTTAGCAGGATTGTTGTGCCTGTGTTTTTGTTCTATTTTTGTTGTCTGAGTGTTGTTTGTGCTGGCTTTTTCCCCTAGGCTATGTTGTAAAGGGAACAACACCCTTGTTTTGCTGCTTATCATAATCAAAAACATTTTTATTAAAGTTGTGGATAGAAGTTTTAAGCTTTTGTTGAACTAATTTTAAAATCATAGTTATGTGATGCAGAGACAATGGTAATAAACATGTTGTATTAAGGAGCATACATATTATATATGACCCTTAATTTGTTGAGAAGTGATAATAATAATTGTATTCAAAATATATACACAAAATTATGCAAATCTTTATTTTCTTTTAAATATAATTATTATATTAAAAATATTATTTTAAAAATATAATCAATTATATTAACTATACATGAATGAAAATTTTCATCAAATTTAATTTAAAATTAAAACTAATGAAAATCTAAACATGCAATTACAAATAAAATACAATTTAAAAATCTTAAATTAAAAGTAATAATAATTAGCCGATAGGATTTTATATGTGAGCATTATAGTGCTCGGAATTGTCTCACGCCAGAAAATTTTCTAAACTCATCGGTTGTTCTTATTGGCGTATTCCTTGTGTTGATTTTTTTGTAGCTCGAAAGGTGGAGTTGCTTTAAAGTAACTCGAGTTGGATTTTCAGCAACAACAAATTTTTTATTTATGAATAGAATTTTTCTGAGTTTGTGAGGTTGAGATAAAACCAAGAGCAATTTTATGTGTGATTTAAAGCTGAATAAAGCAAGGAAAGTCTATTTTCTTGCACATTAAGTAAAGCAGTTGGGCTCTATATATGTAAGATTGATGTAGCAAACTTGTATTATATTTTCGAAGAGAAAGTTTGTTATTAGGTTGGATAGAAGATCCAACATTTGCAAGTTTTTCCCCACACTAGGTTTTCCTAGGTATATCTGTGTTATTGTCTATTTGTGATTGGCTTCTTGTTATTTTTGCTTCCATTGTTATTAGATGTTAATTAACCAAGAGTATTGAATGTTATAAATCAGACAGAGGTTCTATTTTATGAATTTATTGTGCAATTAATCTGTAGCTGGGTTATAATAAATTAACATGGTATCAGAGCTCTAAACTCTGAATACGAAGCCAAGATTTGTGATGTAGATTTCAAGAAAAAAAATAGTTTTTCCTCTCCAGTTTCTTCTGTGACTATGGGAACCAGTGTTTGATATGAGGACATACTTGAGGGTGTGTCTAACTTCTTACAGCGAAAGGTTCAGATTACATCCGTTCTCAAGGAGAACAGGTTGTGGATCTATGCTAGTACAAAGGTGACACCACCAACAAATGATCTTATTGCCCTAGATTCTCATGAAGTCAAGGAGGCCAAGGCTCAAAGGATTATCCTTGGTGGGGTAAAAGATCATCTAATTCCTCATCTATCAGGAAAAGACACTGCCAAGGAGATGTGGGATACACTCACAAAACTTTATCAAAGCGACTATCAAAGTCATAAGATGATGTTGAAGGACAAATTGCATAACACCAAGATGTCTAAAGGTGAGAGCACGACCTCTTACTTGTCCAACCTAGCACAGGTCAGGGATGAGTTGGCTGTAGTTGGAGAGATGATTGTTGAAGATGAGTTGGTGCGTATAGCCTTGAATAGTTTTTCAAAGCACTGGGAAGTGTTTGTCAAGTGTGTTGTCAGCAGAGATCGGCTACCTGATTGGGCAAGGCTTTGGGATGATTTCATTCAGGAGTAGATCCGTGAAGGTGCTCATTGAGGAGATCAAACAAAGAAGGGTCAAGACGAAGAAAATCAAGTGCTCTTGCAAGCAAGGGCAAGCAAAAGTCCAATAAAGAGCAAATGGAAGGTTCTTCCAAGAGTAGGAAGAAGAAAGATCTGAGCAAGATAAAATGTTTTTGCTACCATCAGATGGGTCACTATGCCAGTCAATGTTCGAATAAGAAAAATAAGGACAAGCAGAAGAAGCAAGTTGCTGCCACAGTAGAGGTGGACGAGTTTGCATCACGATTTGAGAATGAGTTTTCACTCATTGCCTGTCTCTCAAGTTTAATTTCCAACACAATATAGTATATTGACAGTGGGGCTTCTTGCCACATGATAGGAATCAGAGAATGTTTCACCAAGTTGGAGGAGAAGAAGTTAGATTTCTATATTGAGCTTGGAGACAATGCCAAGTACCATGCAATTGGTGTTAGTACGGTCAAGTTTTAGAGGGAGTCTGGCAAACCTTTGTTGGTGGAGGACATGTTGTATGTCCTTGACATGACAAAGAATTTAATCTCTATTTCTACTTTGGAGAACAAGGGTTACATTGTAACCTTTGAAAGGGGCAAAGTCTATATTCATCCCAAGGATTCCAAGGTTGCAAAAGTGATTGGAGTTAGACACGGCCCAGCTTGTTTGGGTTACAATTTGAGCCAACACATGTATTGATAGGCAGTTGTAGAGGGCTAGGAGAATTGTGGCACAAGAGGATGGCTCATCTTCACCATGGAGCACTTAATGTCCTCAAGAAAATAGTGACGGGGCTACCGGAGATGAAGACAAAAAAGTATGAGGTGTGCAAGGGTTGTGCTCTAGGGAAATATGTCAAGACCAATTTTTCAAGTAGTGACACAGGGTCCAAAAGGATTTTGGATCTCGTACACTCAGATGTGTGTGGGCCCATGTCAATAGTATCCTTGAATAGGTATGAGTATTATGTTACTTTTATTGATTATTTCTCTAGGAAGATGTGGATATATTTTATGAAGAACAAAGATGAGGTCTTTAGTAGGTTCAAAGAGTTTAAGGCTCTCGTGGAGAACCAAATAGGGAGGAAGATCAAGATATTGAGGTCTGATAATAGAGGCGAGTATACCTCAAATGCCTTCAAAGATTTATGTGCTTAGGAAGGTATCAAGAAAGAGTTGACAGTTATGTACAACCCTCAGCAGAATGGCGCTGTTAAATGGGAAAATAGGGCTATAGTTGGAGCAACCAAGGCCATGCTTCATGATCAGGATCTGTCTTGGTTCTTATGGGAAGAATCTTGCAATATAGCTGTGTGTTTGCATAATAGAAGCCCACACAAAGTGTTGGGAAAATTGACTCCATAAGAGGTGTTCACCGATAAGAAACCAGATTTGGAGCACATTCACATCTTTGGATGCCTTGTGTATTGTCACATTCTTGTGGATAAGAGAACCAAGTTTGAACCAACTGTAGAGAAGGGTATCCTTGTTGGGTACAGTGAAACCTCTAAGGCCTATCAAGTTTACATTTATGCCCTTAGGAAAATAGTTGTTCATAGAGATGTGAAGTTTGAGGAAGAGAGGGCTCTTCAAAACTCTAGCATCTTGATGAATGAAGAGAAGCAATCACCCACGATTGAGGTAGAACAAATCCCTCAAACTTCAGTCCTACAAGCTGGAGAGCAGAGCAAGTAGGCTGAGCAAGTTGATCAAAAGGAGGAACAAATAATTCCTCAACCTCAGATTCCTATTACTGAGAAGAAGAGAAACAGGGTGGCTGAGCAGACACTAAGAGAGGCCCAGGAATATGTTGGTGATCCATAGGATTCAGTCAAACAGAGAAAAGCTCCCAAATGTTATTCTGAGTATGTGGCACTTATGAGTGAATTAACTGAAGAGGAGCCTTTTAGCTTTCAGGAGGCATCCATGCACCAAGTATGGAAGGATGCCATGGTGGAAGAGTATTCTTCCATCATGAAGAATAACGTGTGGGAGGTAGTACCACAGCCAGAAGGTAAGTTTGTGGTGGGCTCGAGATGGTTGTATAAGATCAAGCATGTTGCAGATGGTAGTGTGGAAAAGTTCAAATCCCAGTTTGTGGCTAAGGGGTTTTCTCAAAAGGAAGGGATTGACTATGATGAGACTTTCGCTCTGGTAGCCAGGTACTCATCCATAAGAGCTATCATTTCTATAGTAGTACATATGGGTTGGAGGATTCACTAGATGGATGTAAAAATGGCCTTCCTCAACAGAGAGATTGAGGGAGAGATTTACATAGAATAGCCAGAAGGATTTGAAGCACATGGGAGGGATTCTCATGTATGCAGGTCGAGAAGAGCATTGTATGGGCTCAAGTAGGCTCCCAGGGCATGGTATTCATGTATTGACAGTTACTTGCAGAGTGTGGGATTCATCAAGAGTGGGAAAGATATGAACCTGTACTATGTTTAGGTGAAGGATGAACTTCTCATATTGGTGTTGTATGTTGATGACCTATTTCTCATAGGGTTAGAGGAGCTCATAGCCCATTGCAAGGGGGATCTTGTAGGAGAGTTTGAGATGAAGGACTTGGGGTTGCACTACTTTCTGGGATTGGAGTTGTGGCAGAAAGAGGGAGAGATCTTCCTTGGACAAGGGAAGTACGTAATTGATATCCTGAAGCACTTCAGGATGGAGGACTATAAGTCCATGTCCACACCACTTGTGACCAACTAGAAGAAGATTGATGCAGTAGACCTGACTTTATATAGACAGTCGATAGGCTCTCTTATGTATCTGGTCAACACCAGGTCAAACATTTGTTTTACAGTGAACTCACTTAGTCAGTTTATGGTGGAACCTATACGTGTGCACTGGATAGATGCAAAGTATGTTTTGAGGTATCTCTGAGGCACAGTTGATTATGGGTTGAAGTATACTCAACAAGATGGAGTAAAGCTCGAGGGGTTCACAGATGCAGATTGGGCAGGAAATATAGCTGACCAAAAGAGCACTTCAGGGTGCAGTTTCAGTTTGGGATCAAGAGTCATCTCTTGGTATAGCAAGAAACAGAAGTCAGTTGCACTGAGTTCTACGGAGGCCGAGTATATGGCAGCCAGTATGGCTACATGTGAGGCTATCTGGCTTCGAAAACTTCTAGTTGGGCTCTTTGAACAGGAGCTAGATCCTACAGACATTTACTATGATAATTAGAGTTGTATCAAACTCTCTGAGAATCCAATGTTTCATGACAAGTCAAAGAACATTGAGATCAAGTACGGCTTCATTAGAGATTGTGTGGAGAAGGGGACAATGAAGCTCCAGTACATTCCTATGGACGAACAAATAGAAGATATCCTGACCAAGCCCTTGATGAAGAGTAAGTGTGTATTCTTCAAGGATAAGTTGGGTGTTGTGCAGAACACCTTTCTCGCTAAGAGGGAGTGTTGATTTTTGCGTAGCTCGAAAGGTGGAGTTGCTTTAAAGCAACTCGAGCTGGATTTTCAGCAACAACATATTTTTTATATAAGAATAGAATGTTTCTGATTTTGTGAGTTTGTGAGTTTGAGATAAAACCAAGAGTGATTTTATGTGTGATTTAAATCTGAATAAAGCAAATAAAGTTTCTTTTCTTGCATGTTAAGTAAAGTAGCTGGGCTCTATATATGTAAGATTGATGTAGCAAACTTGTATTGTATTTTCAAAGAGAAAGTTTGTTGTTAGGCTGAACAGGAGATCCAACATTTGCAAGTTTTTCCCCACGCTAGGGTTTCCTGGGTATATCTGTGTTATTGTCTATTTGTGATTGGATTCTTGTTATTTTTGCTTCTACTGTTATTAGTTGTTAATTAACCTAAAGTATTTATTGTTATAAAATAGATAGAGGTTCTATTCTGTGAATTTATTGTGCAATTAATCTGTAGCTAGGTTATAATAAATTAACACCTTGGACCTCCTATGTGTTCAAGTGCTAGTTAAATTTAATTTATAAAATTAAAGATGAGAATAAAATTACAACCACCCAAAAAGAGATCAGCTTTTACTTGTTGACAATTAAAATTGGAATTGTCGTATTTATTTTGTTATATGAGAAACAATTCGAATCGGACGTATTGATAAAACTACACACTAAGCCGATTGCTTTAGATAATTTCAAAATTACCTTTGAATTCAAAATAAAACTAGCAATACAAAATCAATGATATTTACCTAGAATAAGGTAATATAATAATTGCATTTTTTTAACAAATATTTATATATTTTTATTCTATTTTGTAATTATAGTGTAATAAAATTATCATATGTTTAAATAGTTTATATATATGAAAAATCTAAAAGTCATTAATGGTTGGAGCTACTCCATTTAGATGATGTCAAGAAAGAGAAGAAAATAAAATCAATTTTTGAGAACTTAAACTATGAGCAATTTCTTGAAGAAAAACATTGAATTTACAAAGGAAAAGGGACACAGGGTTTTGAGAAAGATTATAGAATTCAAAGAGAGAGAAAAAGAAATGAATGAATATTTGTTTAGAAATCTAAATATTTATATTGGTGGTCAAGTTACGCTAGAAATTATGAATTTTAATTTATTTATTTGCTAATTTTTCCTTAAGACACTACTTAAAAGATAGATATTTAGCTTTATTTTAATAATCTTTATTTGAAAATTGATTTAGATAAGAGTGGTGGTTACCTTATGCCTAACTATTAGGCTTTCTAGAAGAATTAGTTGTTGGATCTAGGGCATACAACTGAGAGGGGGGGGGGTGAATCAGTTGTATAAAACTTCTTGTTCTTTCAAACACTTGATTCTTCGTTGTTAGTTAGCAGCATATCAATTAATCATCCATGAAAGCATAATACATAAACACAGGAGCAGATAAACATTAACACATTGAACACCAAGATTTTGACGTGGAAAACCCGGTTAAGGGAAAAACCACGGGGTGATTAACCCAAGAATTATTCTCTGTTAGAAGAATAAAGAAGAATGAATGGCACATGCCAATTAGGGCTCACTGCCCGAGCACACTGCTCACAAAGAGGCCCACTGCCTACAAAGAGACACACTGTCTACAAAGTGATAAAAATCACAGTCTTGAACTGGAGAATGACATCTCTACCATGTCCGGATCAGTTCCATTTAAGCCCAAAAACCTCTGCTCTGCCTTTCGCACTTCTCTTCGCTATGCCACACTCATCCACACAATCCACACCTCGAAATGAACTCACAAACCGTTATTTATACAAGACATTGACTTAGGAACAAACATCTAAGTTGGCAAACAACCATAAGAGTATCCGCAAGATGAATAACACATCCAGTCGGCCACCACAAGAACATTTGCAGGATGAACAACTCATCCGGTCGGCTAAACAGAGCAAGAACTTCATCCGGAAGAATAACTTCAATTCCGGGCTCTACTATCAATGTGGACCAACAACACAACCTCAACATGATCCAAGAACCTTCACAAGCCTGCCTGAATGACCAGATACATCCGCACTTCCTCTACTTACTGGAATCTCTTGTCTTCCTCATCCGGAACTTCAAGAACACAGTCTGTCACCACTGTCATAATGCAAAAGGTACTTCCGGACCTCCAAATCATACACAAATCAGGATGACACATCACGAGGACATCCCAAACACTCCTTCCAATCCGCAGATTAGGATAATACAATTCCGGACCTCACCGGACCTTTTTGTGATCCTCTGTCACCTCTGAATACTTGCCGGAACCGGTTCTACACCGACAGCCACAACTCCTTCAGATCTTCATGCGGACCTCTGAAATCTTAACTGAAGCATCTCAAGACTCATATCTACAAACCCTTTAATCCGCATCCTCCGGTTCTCAACCTATACAATACATTTGCCTTCTTCTCATCACTGTTCTTCACTGTTCCTGACTGAGGCTAATTTTCTCAATATCCTCAGCACACAGCTCATCAAATCCTTCTTGTCAATGCAATATGAGTATGTTGACATTAATGACAACACTGGCTCACCTCATACTTGCAACATTAGTATCTTATTATATCCAAAAAAGATTTGAGAAATATAATTTTTTTATTGATAAACTGCAACCTTTAGGAGTTGCTCCCTCTATGTATATATCAAAAATTATAAAAGTATGAACAATTCAAAGTTCTGCCTATTTCCAGAGTCTCATAAAACTAGGTATATACAAAATCCTGGAAGTTTATGTCTTTATCAACTACCTACTATTAAACAATTATTATAGAAAGCATCAAAAAAATTCACAACTATGCACTAGTTTCCACCATCCTTTGCTCCTCAAAAAAAGCCTACATCCATTCATCTCCTTCATCATCCATCATTCCCAACACCCTCTTCAAGAACTCCATCCCCATCGCAACCTTCTTACACCATTGAGTCTCCCTTGCATCCCAAGACACTGTGATGAAGGGATGCCACATCACCATATCCCCTGCAGCGTTGAGCCAGTGAAAATCCTCTAAAAGAGGCACTCCACTGCCATAACGAGATAGTTCCAGGGTCTCCTCCAAACCTCTGATAAATTGCTTATGCACCAAAGCTTCTGCCACTGCCTTGTAATCCTCTTTCAATTCACCCAAATCCAAGAGAACTATGATAAACATTGAAGCCAAATTTGTATTTACCCTATGTCGGTTGGCGGTGAACATGAACTCATCTCCTAACACCCACTCAATGGAAAAAAATGAATTCATTCTTCGACTTGAACACACACTTCAAACGCTTCTCAGAAATCTTCCCTAAGAAAGCCATCTAGTGTTGTTCAGAGACTAGCCGAATTGGGGTGTTTATTTCACTACTTGAGATGCTGAAAGAGTTGTAGAGCCAAACCTGATTCAATGTCACAAGGGAGACCAAACTCATTAAAATTTCTGCCACAAGCTACCACCTATGATCTTACAAATGGGGTGTGAATTAATGATCATCCCTTGAGTAGTCACTTCCAAATGCTCCCAATCTGTTCGAATCATGAATGATCCTAAGTCATTTATCACCTGGTTCACTCACCACTTTGGGCAATGATGAATTTGTCACCTCACTCTAGTATTTTTTCTTCCTCCTCATCACCAAGTTGGTTAACCCATCCACTTTGCAGTTAGCTTCTCTAAACACATGATTAATTGTGAAACAATCCAAATTTTTTAGTGTCACCATCACCTCAGTTAGGAGATCGTTAAGTTTCTAATTATGTATGTGATTCCTCCTCACCACATTTATCATTATCTAAGAATCCCCTTCAATTTTGACCTTATGTACATTGAGCTTTGAGCACAACTGCAGACCCAGGAGTAATGCTTGAAATTTTGCTTTGTTGTTGGTCCCTAGAGTTTCTTAGAGGCTTGCCTGACTATCTAACCATTCCAATCCCTAATGATACACCCTGCCCTAGATTCACCCGAGTTGCCCTTTGAAGCCTTGTTTAAATTCAACTTAAACCAACCACCAGCTAGAGGGGACCATTTAACTTCCAATCGTTTGTTCTGAGACTCATCTCCCCTAGCCCCATTAATGGGGGGAATTTGCAGTCCAGTCCAATTCTTCCTCATCAAGCCATGCCATGTTGTGAACATATTTCTGCTACTATTTCTCTCACTCACCATATTTTTTACCACATCCACCTTGTTTCTAAAGGTGACAAGCGAGAGTTCCTTGTCTTGAAAAATCCTTCTATTACATTTTTTCCACAACTCCCATATCAAAATTGAGGGACTCACAATCTACAAAAATAAGAACATTGCATTTTGCATCAATATTGACCAAGCTTTGAATAGACTTCGTATATCATTTGGAAGCAGACCAACCCAACCTAACTTGGCACACATGCACCACCAACATTCTTGAGTGAACTTACATCCAAGTAGGAGATGGTCGGAGGTCTATTCATTATTCTTGCACAAGGGGTACCTTGACAGGCCTAGAAAACCCAATTTTCTGAATCTATTTGTCGTCAAGATCTTTTGCAATGCAACCCAAAAGAAGACTCCATCTTTTGGTAGGCATGGTTTGTTCCAACATAAATGTATAGGAATCTCATTTTTTTCAAATCCTTCTTCTGCCACAAGAAAGCCAATCTTTGCATTATACTCTCCATCTTTGAACAGTTCCATCTTAAGCAATCCTTACTCGGCATTAGGCTTATTCTTTTATTCCTTAGAATTTATTGCAAACTTCTAGTTATATCAGTCAGGATATATCCTCCAAGGCAGCATCCTTCTAGTGCCAGCTAGACATGCCATCCTCTTCCCGCTTTACCACATAATCTGCAACAAATCTTCCCCAACTCTCTAAAAGAATCTATTTTTCCATGTTAAAGGAGACTTCTTACTCCATGATAAGGAAGCCAAGCCTGGGATTTGAGAAATATAATTAACTAAGCAAATAAAATTATTTACTTATTGGACTTTTATAAAATAGAAAAAATGATTTAATTTTATTAATGCAGGAGCATCTAGTGGTGTAAAGGCAATCTTGCATCACCCAAAAAAAGATGATTTTGTTTGTTGTTCTTTTCAATTTTGGTATTTTTGGATACCCAATTGCTCAAATAATGATGTAGAAAGTTCAATTTTTCCAACCTACTAAAAATAGAAAACTACTATTTTTTAGAAAGTTTGCATTTGAGAATGTATGGAAGCGAAAATTTACTTAAAGCTTCGAAATTAAAAAACATAACCTTTGGTGAAGGAATTGGCCAATTATCACTTGTGGGCTGAAAGATATTAAAGTTTTTGTTTCTTAAAAAACCCTTGAAAAGGTTTCAAAGTCAAATATGAGACACTTAGAGGACGCGTACGGCCCCAAAATGGATAGAATCGATAGAGCAAACTCTAAGGGCATAAAGAACTTCATGATATTTCCAACGCATCAACGGTTCATCAATCGAACACCTGGATCAAAATTTATGGCTCTCAAAAGTTGACCTATTTCTGTAGGGAGTTATAAATTTCAAAATTTTGGTTGGAAAGCACCAAAAGGGGCTATTTATGACCATTTTGGGAATCCTTTGGGTAGTAGAGAAAAGGGGAAAAGTGGTGAGTCAAGAAAAGGAGGGGAAATAGAAACCCTAGTATATTTGAATCTATAGAAGGCAGAAGGTTCCAGAATGCAAAAGAAGGAAGTTGTAATGTGTTGCAGCCTATTGAGGATTCATCCTCTTATTTGATTCCAGTTTCTGTAATGTGATGTGTTGTTCAGTTCAATAAAATAACATTCCTATTTTATGTGTGCAATCTATGTTATTTTGTGTTCTAGGATTGACCCCCTCATCACTTATCTTGTCATTAAAATAGGAATTCAAAATAATGATAAGATTAAATAATATATTTGTGTGAAAGTTAATTTAATTATGAAGTTATTTTAGGAAAAAATTAAATATCAATCAATACCTTTTCTTTAAGTAAGATTTTTAGGAGTTTGAATTTAAATTTTAACTAACAAATTTAATTGTGTAGTCTATTTTCTCATCCTAGAAGAGCAATGTACAAAATGATGTATTTATTTTAAGTTTGATTTTACTCTTATATAATTTTAGCAGTGGATCAAAATTTTTTTATTGGTTGTATTTAATTGTGTGTTATGTCCAAGTGATAGTTTGGGCATAACGTTAGGTATCAAAGCCAAGTTTGTAAACATTGGGAACTCTAGGGAAAATAAATTAAATTTTAAATTATTTTAATCCTAGTATTTAGTTCAATGTGTTTATTGTGTAAACATTGGTATGCGTTGGTTGTGGTGGTATAATTGAAAATAAATGACTTGTGAATTTTATTTTATTGTCAAAATTTGAATTATAATGAGATAGTTCTTTCACTGTATGTGAAGCCTTAGGATGTATCTAGTTGTACAAATGTTCAAATAAAGTTTATTTTATTACGGGATGGTCAATGTGCAAGTTGCATTATCTTTCCCTTTGTGAATATAACTGTTGGTGATTGTTTTGATGCAATCATAACAATTAGTTAAAATTCACATAAAATGAACCAAAACTGACTTGAAAGAGATGAAGGAATCGGTTAAGATTCGCTTAATCCCAAGTTTAATATGGTCAGGTCTTGACCTATTGGGCAAATTCAGTTGGTCAATGTGAAGCTGTAATGTTCAAGGGGCCTTACGTAATTTATGGTTTCTTGTTGGTGTACTGGACTCAAACTATGCAACAAGGGATTGTGAATATCAGTGTGTTGTTCATTCCTTTCTTGCATAAAAGTGTTACTGGATTTCAAAGCTTTAAAAGATTTATATTGTAGCAAGCTTTCTTCTTTCTAATATTATGAAAACTGTCTACTTTCAAATCAGTAATGCATACTTCTTTCAGATATGAGACAATTTCCTTTAAATTTTTACGTTTTCAGCTAAGTATTTCAGATGGGTTGGGAAAAGTTAGAAAGAACTAATCTAAACTTCATTTTAATCTACCAAAGGATCTAATTGTTCTGTTATGCACTATATAAGTATTGCAGCAAATTGATCAAATCCACAGACAAAAACCTTAAATGTAAGCTCTGAGCATTTTCACAAACATACATTTAAGATTGCAAGCTTTAAGAGAAAATGTTTCAAAACACAATGAAGAGCAAGAAAACACTCAAAAGATAGATGCAAAATTCCAGATTCAATTGTATTAGAAACAGACAGTCACATATGATTTCCAATGTCTGAATGACTCTTAGCTTCATTGATCAAACTACAAAAAACTTACAAGCTTTATAGATACAGTAAGGAAGCCAGATGTTCCACACATTCCTTATTGCAAACATAGGTGACCTCCTTCTTCTACTTCTAAACTCAAAGGTCCCTCTATTCTAAATGCTATTCTCTACAAAAAAACTACTGCTACAAATTTCTAAGTAGCCCCTGTGTGTTAAAATCCCTGTGTAAAGTATTACAGTGTAAAGAGGCACAATATATAGACTTTGATTGTCCTCAATACAGCATCAGAACTCTAGTTTAAACCCTAGTTACAGTATTAAATGCTGGAGAGCAAGTCTCCCAAAATATCTCTGAGCATATATCAAATCTAGGCGAAATATGCCCTTCTGGAAAGCCTAGCAGGTTAACAATAACTTCTGTTGTCTATTGTGATGATGCTTTTAGCTGCATTTTGTCTTTTCATTTGAAGACCCTTGACTTCCTCGCCCTTTATCCTTATCTTCTCCTGCTCCTAAGATCATATTTCCTCTTCCGTGATGTCACTGCCAATAAATTCCAGCTCCCTCCTCAATTGCAAACCTGCAAAAATAGATAAGCAATAAGTATCACTTCACTTAATAAACAGTAGGAAACTGAAACACCTGTTGAATCAAGGCATGATTGTGCAAAATGTAGAAATCGGGCCCAAAAATGCCCCAAAAATGCATTCAAAATGCATATACAATGTTCAAAACACCACGGGTCAACCATCACTGACTGAAAATATGCATTCGTGCTTCAAAAAATTGATCTCAAACTTTATCGCTTTGCCTTTTACCACCCATCAGTGTGATATCCACTCATCGGCGAGTCCCAAAAATGACTGGCTGGACCAACTCTGGCCAATGTCCTTTCCCGTTATCAGCACTCTCTTTCTTCTTCCATCGGCGTGACGCAACACTATTGGCACGGGCTCAAAATATTTGGCCGATCGTTTCACTCTGGCCAATAAAATCTTTTTATTCAGCTTGTATGTTCTATTTGTTATCATTGGTTCAATATTCCTTATCGGCAAGTGCCTGCGGCGTCATTTTGATCACTTACCGTTTGGCCGAAATTGCCTTTTGCTTTAGCAGCTAAGCCCTCATCGGTGTGATATCCCTATCGGCTAGTGCAAAAATTATTTCACCAATCGCTTTGTTTCGGCCAAAATGGCCTTTATACTCCTAAGTCTCTTCTTGTATGCCATCGTTGGGAGATTCCTTATCGGTGAGTGCAAAAATTCCTTGGTCGATATCTAATGTTATGCCGATCTCTTCCTTCTATGCTATCGGCGTGAGACCCGCATATCCGCGCGGTCATAAATTTCTCCACCGATAGCCATCGTTGGGCCGATGCAAACTCGTCAGCCACACTCTCACCGACAACCCTTACTTCATCTTTGTATGTTACTTTGTTTGTATATAGAACTATCGGCGTAACCATTGTTGTCGACACGACAATTCCAAACATGGCCGACCGTTTAAGTTATATCGATGGCCAATGGCTATCGGGGAGACCATGCCTCTCAGGGAGAAAGAACCAAACTCCACCGATATCAAATGTTATACCGATAGCAATACATATGCAACTCCCCACACCATCGGCAAGACCAAACCCTACGGTGTGAAATTATCATCCAACTCCGATAGCCACAGTTAGGCCGATGAGGGGTGGGACCCACGCACTGCTCACTTTGTATCCAACCTCATATACAAGGATCTTTCTTTATTTAATAAACTTTCGGGTCCACCATTGCATAAGTGCATTTGTATATTTTCCCTGCCAAACATACAATCGTGAGATATAAAGTGGATCCAAAACATCAATTTATTTCAACCTAAAACCACTTCGAGTCCATCCTACATGCAGATATCAAAAACCTTAACCAACTACATACAAGGAAAAAGACATTCAACTGACATTGTATTATGCACAGTGATCTATAAACCCGAATGTTCATTTTACCGAAATAATCATAACTTGCAAAATATGGTGAATTTTAAGACGGTTCAAAAAGCCACCCTAGCTCATTTTTCACAAGGAATCCAACCATATCATGCACTGGTACTGAAAATGCATTTTAACAAAGTTTGCAATTTTACCCTCTTCTTCTCTTTACCACCAAACAGACCCACACACCAAAAAGCAAAAATGCAAAGCAATAGCAGGGGTCCTCATTTTGCTAAGGAGTAAAATGGGGCGTGTTGTGAACATCACAACAATAACTTAGTAGAACAAGAAAAAGAAAATATTTTATTTGACTAGGAGAAACAATGTATGGTCAAATTTTCTTGTAATTAGTTAAACATGAATTCCTAGATGAGGTTAAAAGTTGATTCTAAAAAAATGGGAATGTTACCTAAAAGCAAGTTTAAAAACTTTTCAAGCTCTCTAATATGATAATCAAGGGGTTAAACAATTGTGTAAACTAATAGTTAGAGCTATTTACTTCTTTTGATAAATTTGATATTTTTGTGTGTTTTATATAAAGATTTGTTTTGAAATGGAGCCAACCTCTTGGAGGAGTGAATTAACTGACCTTCCTATCTAGGTAGTTCACCTCATATTAGATTATTATACTAAAACCTTTCATGTTTTGTACCTTAGTTACCTTAAAAATTAAGTCATACGATGCCTTCCCAGAACCTTGAAATGGTGTATAAATAGATTTCTCTTTGTGATTTCCTAGATATATGGACCACTTAGGTAATAATTTTAATGTTGATAGTACTTTTCCATTGATGAGTACATTTGATTTATAAAGTGTTAGATTATGAACATATAAGACTTAAATTTGAATAAATGAAAAGTTATTTAAATAAATTAAAAGGTAGAAAATATTAAGATATATGACCTTTTCAAAATAATTGAATGTTACTTAGGAAGGATGTGAAGATTCAAAGTGTATAATTATTACTATGCTTTATTACTTTAGAATAGAAAAATAAAAATCAATTTAGAAAATTGAATTAAATGTGTGCTAAGATTTTTACATATGTTAGTTATTACCTGTGGAAAACTCCTTGTGAATAGTGTATGAGTTGGTATTGATTATGATTTGAAGTGTGCTTAGGATATTGTATTTCATGAGTGTCTCCTTATGTTTGTTGTTTAGCAATATAGATGGAATGGGAAGGGAATATTGTTAATTGTGTTAGATGATGAAAAGAAGGATATATAAATGCAACACATTTATATGAACCCATGGATTAATAGTACATGTAGAATGTAATTAGATCATCTATTTATGTTCAATATTTTTTTTGATGCGTAATAATAAGGTTTTTTAATATATCTAAAAATTCAAAATTACAGCTTCCATGGCTGCTCATGCCAACAAACTAAACCATTTCTTAGATGAATATTGTGTTACCCCTTCAAATTTGACCACACAGGGTCTTAGACATTTAATAGACAACTATAATGCCCCCCCTACAAAATTGACCACGCATGGTCATGGACATGAGGCCTTGCAGGGCTCTGTAAGATTACAAAAACTGTCCTCCTGGACCTAAATTTAGTTATGACCAAACCCTACTAAAAACATACATAAACATATCCATATAACTACCGTGTATTAGAGCTGGAAAAGAAAATTGGGCAGAGACATAAAAGAGCTTCAAATTACTTCAAGCTCTTGTGCCAAAACTTGGAAATCTCTTACCCATTCGAATTGGCCATCAACCACCTCCATCTGCAGCAACTTTTTGAGAAAAGAGACCCCCTTCAACAACTTTTCCATGTGATCCAGTAGCACTAATCCTTTTAGATCAAGAAGGAATGGATACAATTTCACCACTTCGTCCGGGTCTTGAAGCAAGAGTAGATCTCTTGGCTATGGTATGCCAATCCCAAGGGAGGCTGCCACAATGATAGTCTGTAAACCACCCAACAAGTCCACTTTGAAGAGCTTCGTCACTAACATCTCTAACTCCTTTGATACTCCAGCATCAAGCATAGAAGTGAGGAACTGAGAAGCAATGGAATTGTCAACCCTATATTGCTCCCCATTCTCCAGAAAGTCTTTGCCTAAAATTATTTTAACCGCTGCTATGACCAACCTGTCATACCTTCTGAGTACCCTCTTAAGTCTTTGTTCTATCACTTGACCAATGAAATCCATTTGCCTTACAGTGCTATGCAATTGTATAGGGGTGTCAACCCCCAGATTAACCATGCCTTCAATGGCAATCTGCACTGCAAACCTGGAGCCTGCCATTGAAATACTGGTAATGTGAGATTTCTATCGCCCTGGGGAGATATGTGAGAGTGGGATTGAATGACAATGAACTTATTAATAATTTCTTCACTGTTCACCCATCATCGTTCTTCTTAATGAGCTTTTAATGCAATACACTTTCCCCAAACAAAGCTCTGTAAAATAATCATGTTGCAGCTTCATTCCCCAACAATTACTCTGAACAATGATGGAATGTTTAATGTTAACTGTCACTTCACTTTCCTGACGCTCTTCGCCTTTGCAGTTTCCCGTGAAAACCAAGAGCAAGTGATATGATAATGATATCTTTGCCAACTCGATCACCTCTTACCCTGCCAGCTAATCGGCCCTTCATGAAGGGAAGGGCGCCCGCCCTATCGCCCTCTAATTAGCTATCTATTTATGTTCAATATTGATATATGCACTTTTGTACTTTAAAAACTATTGGGAATGCATTTAGAAAGTTGATTTTCCTTGCAAACTATATTGAGGATTATAAATTGCATATAATCATGGTAGCAAACTTGGGAAAGAAACTAGGATAGAATGACGGAAACAAACATTTTATAGAAATAGGAATAAAATATGGTTGTATTGGTCGGTCATCTTTGTTGATTATGAATGAATCGGGTTAGAAATTGTAATATAGAATATTCTATGTGAAAACTTAGTTTCTAAAACAATTAAGTAATCATATAAATTGTAGAATTGAATAAGATATACAATTACCCTCTTAAGAGCTCAAATTATTAGCCAATCACAACACTAATAATTGATTTTTTGAATATGTGTTCTTGCCCCTAAATTTGGGCGTTCATGTCCTTAAAAACAGAAAAATAATATCTAAAAAAAAGTAAATCCACGAAATCCGCTATTAAGAGCTCAAATTATTAGTCAATCACAACACTGATAATTGATTTTTTGAATATTTTTTGTTAAAATTTTTGCAGACTTAGGAAAAATTAATATTTTTTCAACATTCAAAATAATATTCTCTTGTGATTGATTTATTTTACATAGATTAATCACTAGATAAGAAAAACTATTATCCAAAGAGGTACTAATAAATGTTATTTTTCATTTTATTCTTTTAACGAGTTAAATATTAAATGTTAATATCTATTTAAACTACTACAAATACACAAATAGATAAGTAAATAGATGAAAAAAGACAGAGTTATTTTATTTTACTTTAAAACTATTTTATTTACACACATAAATTTTACTTTTTATTCAAGAATTATTTTATTTTGTAGACATTGTTTACTTTATTTTATTTATCTTTATTTGAAGAGTTATTTTTTTGTAATACACTCTTTTACTTTTGTATGTAACTTTTAATTTTACTTTTGGAAAAACCACCATGTTTTGGTTTTATTTTCAACATGTAAGCACCAAAATTGAATTGATCAATATATAGGTCTAATGATGATTTATCAATCTAGCTCACGATTTGCATGACATGCTCATTTCTCCTCAGCCTTTTTCGTCTTGATGGAAGCCTTCCTAGTGTCCTAGTACCCTCCTTCACATGTTCTTCACCCTTCTTTTTCACTTTCCCAGCCCACTTGTTCTTCTTGCATCCTAATACTATTGTCACCTACCTTAAGATACAGGGGTGCCTAGGAGACCTTAAGGTCACCCAGATGACACATGTTAAGTTTTAGGGTCACTTGGGTGACTTGCCCTAGTAAGAAGAGTGACCCACACCCCAACATGATTGACCCTATCATAAATTGTTGTACACGTGAATCACTTTCTTTTGACTGATTTTTCTCCAAATTCCCTCCAAATCACTAGCTTTTTTCCATTTTTTTTCTTTGCTTTCTTCCCTATCTTCTTTCTTAATTCCATTCCTATCTTTGGCTTATTTTTTATATGATATCCTCACCTCTTCTCCTATTTAAACCCCCTTTTTCTCATTCATAAGAGATAATAGTAGAGAAGAATTAAAAAGAGAGTTCTTGCATACCAAAGCTTTGAGCATTTTTTTAAGAATCTATTATCTCCATTGGATAGAACAATTGTTAGGTTGCCTCTGCAAGTCTTTGCTAGAATCTCTAAATCCCTGCCTTTAGAAATTGAATCACCTTTAGAAGATTTCAAGCCTCTTTACAAAGTCCAATCCAAAATCTTCATATCTAGGCTCTTGCCTCACCCACATGACATAGGAAGCCTCTTTTCCTTCTTCATTAATCAATCCCAATCTAGATCTCCCCTTTCCATCAAGCAAAGTACCCCAAGGTTAGAAGAAGAGAAGAAACTATGAATAAAAGTTAGTTTCTTTAAGGACCCCAATCACAACAGTTGCAAAGAAGCTTCAAAGCCTCATCCAAGTTCTTTAATTTCAAAAGCATTTTCATTTGAAGTTTCATTTATTTTCGTAATTGCCCTATGTGACTTTACATAATGAAAATAGTGAAGTTGAAAAATTGTAATTGTTTAGTAGTAAAAGAGGAAAGTGTGTTTCAGTGGTTTACCCTCCTTCCCCAGCAAACATTCCAAGGGCATATTAATTGAGTTGAACCTCCAATTTGTGCAAGAGGATTCACCTATTAGGTTGGGCTGCCACTTGGGAAGATGTGGAATCTTGGATGTGTCAAACAATATCTCAATTTAATGCTCAATTTTACTTAAAACCCTAAATATACAAAATAGTAAGCAAATTATCGAATCACAACAAATCCTTTCAGACTGAGATGAGGGACAGAGATATTTAACTCACTATTTTTCAAAGTTTGGAAGGCAAAGAAGTTGGGAACATGGGGACTAGCACCCAAGTCCAAGGTGTACTTTTCATCACAAAATCTAGAACTTCTCCTGACACTTATCTGCACTACAACTTATGTTTCTACTTTAGGAAAACTGGAGGACACGGGGACTAGCGCCCTAGTCCAAGAAAGGCTCCAATGTTTGACTTCTTTTCAGATCTTGAATCCTTAATGTCTGCCACTCCACTCCGTGGAACTCGGTACCTGTAACCTACAATCACAAGGAGTGTGGGAGGGGGTTGTGGTGTTTAGAGGCTTGCCTCGGTCAAGCCCTGGAGAGACATTCAAGTCTTATGAACACCATTGTCAAATAAGAGTGCGTACCCTAGCAGGATAGAGGCAAAAATCCAAATGATAAATAATTGAAAACATAATAGATATCACCTTGAAGTGTAGATCTCATGGAAGGAAGATGCTCTTCATGCCATGAGGAGATGGATGTCAAATCTATAAATACAAACACAATAACAATGCTCTGCTCTGCAACACAATGAATATTTTGAATGCTCTATAATCACTAGTATGCATAAAATCCATCTAGTTTGCAAATGAAACCTAATCATGCTTATATGTGCAACTATAAAGATTCCCACTAAGAATTTCATCATTCAAACATTAGATGTCAACATAGGACCTAACTAACAATCACTAAACTGACATTTGAAATAGGGCAGACCCAAAATAGGGCAGGACTAGGGTGCTAGTGGCCAAGTCCACCTTGCCATTTTTGTTCAAGATTCATCAAAATGCAATCCCCTAGGTCCTATTTGCCATAAGACTTTAGGGTTTTCTCATCGGGAGTCAAAAATAACACAGAAGATGCTCTAAATGTAAATCAAGGACCCGGGAGCTACACCTTAAGAGGGAAAACCCCCAAGGGGACATTTTTCGACATAACATTTAGCCCCCACGTTAATGTATGTATAAACACAAGGCCAATACATGCATTAAAGTAAGGTCAACAAACACAGCAAACACGCCAACCACGGTGAAGACATGCCAAACACATTGAAGACAGTAACAGGCATGCAAAACACGGAGAAGACAGTTACAGTCACACAAAACACGGAGAAGACAACATTGAAGACACATAAAACATATTGAATGCAGTGATTATTTTATTTTTATTTTTTCCTCATATATGAAATGCAGAATGTGTTGATAACTGAGAGGGGGGGGGGTGAATCAGTTATCCCAATTATTTCTCTATCTGAACTTTCTTATTAACTAATGCAGCATTAAATCAAACACAGAAAACATTACCATGAAATAAGAAACACATGACACAGTATTTTTGACGTGGAAACCCTATTAAGGGAGAAAACCACGGGGTGATTAACCCAAAAATTATTCTCTGTTAGAAGAATAGGAAATTACAAAATGGCACTTGCCAATTAGGGCTCACTGCCCGAGCACACTGCTCACAAGAGGCTCAC
Source organism: Cunninghamia lanceolata (assembly GCA_027924645.1). Classification (NCBI taxonomy): domain Eukaryota; kingdom Viridiplantae; phylum Streptophyta; class Pinopsida; order Cupressales; family Cupressaceae; genus Cunninghamia; species Cunninghamia lanceolata. Next base: position 1,504,994 of record BSBN01001528.1, on the reverse strand, counting down.
TGCCTACAAGAAGACACACTGTCTACAAAGTGATAAGAATCACAGTCTTGAACTGATTGGAAGCATCTGCATATGCTGGAGTTCAGTTCCGGTTAGGCTCAGTACACTGATCTGCTGCACTTCATCTTTCCTCTGTTCTTTATTCTGCTATCCTTTCACATACCGGATCTTTCTTGCTACTTCTGCTCTGTTCTGGGCTTGTTCGCATATGTCTTCGCACATTCTCACCTTTCACAACTAAATCCATCCTTTATATATATCCGCACAAGTAATTTCATCACCTTTCTAGTCGGCATCCGGAACAGTTTAGTTTCTTACAAACTTTGTTCTGTCGGCTGAATCCTTGCTCACCAAGCAATGCGGATCAAGCATATACTTGTAGATATCATCAATCATGTCGGCCAAACATGATTCATGCCTTCACAACCTTTATCATCATCAGTAACACATCCGGAAAGTAGTCTGATACTCTGTCAGTCAGTTCTTCCTCTGTTTTCACTGTCTCTCAGGAATCCGGTACTCAACTATTCATATCTTTTTCCTTGTCCATCACCGGAGGCTAAATCCTTGGAATATACCACTCAAAGTAGTCCTCTTGACTTCCCCAAATCCGCACTGCACCAAGACACTTCCTCTGAGAGATCCGGATCAATCTGTCGGACCTTGCCACATGCTCTGTTCTTGTTCACCGGACCACAACAATCTTTATTCTGACTTCCGGTAGAGATACATTATGACTTGCGGATATGTGGGATGACCTTTGTTGCCATCAATGACAACAACCATGAATCCATATAGTGTCTCTTGCCAACAATCTCCCCCTTTGGCATTGATGGCAACACTTAGTGAAAAATGACTAAGTGTTTTCACTATGCTCCCCCTTTGCTGATGCTCTGTCTTTATATACAATTTCCGGAACTCCCCCTTAGTTGGATTCCTCATTTTTCACTGCTCCTCACTCCCCCTTTGACATCAATGGCAAAGGGTAGGGTCCGCACACCAAAATTTTCAAAAATTTTCTATACATAGCCGCATATTTACATACTCACATATACTGAAGAATGTCTGCAAAGGATGTCTGCAATTGGATCATTTCAGTGGCCCAACTTTGCTTCATTCTATCCAAAATTGAAATGTGACCACTCAACAAAAATGCAAAAGCTTCTGCCCGCCTGAGATCTGTCGGATCTTTTGTTTGGGCGGTGGTCTGAGCATCACTGATAGCCTCATGCATAGTTTCCAACTTAGGGATTATAATCCTTCTAAGTTCTCCCATCCGGTTGGTGATATTCTTCCTTTCCTTCTCAAGATTCTTTATTTCATTCAGGACTGCAATAGTCTGACATTCTTGATTTATTATAGAGGAAGAGAGAGGATCAAAACTTTGAGATAAGCTTTGAAGCTTGTCCTGTTCCTCTTTTATTTTCTTGTCAATTGCTGCTGTTGCCTTTGACCAGGATATACAAAATTTGTAGATGTCACCGCCATCCTTAAGAGCATTCTCTAAGCTCTTTATTCCAATGCTCACAATCTTCCTATCTTTAGAGATTAATTCTAAGATTTCTGAAAATCTCTTATCCAAAAATTCCTTCCGGACCTTTTCTTCAGCTGATTTTTCTAGAGAATCAAAATGTGTATCAACACTGCTGACTAAGGTTTTTAGATTACCGGAAGAGGAGGCTGTCGGATCTATCTGGATTGATGGCATAATCTTTACAAGTACTCCGGAAGCAGCCTCTATCAACTCACAGTCTTCCATATGAGACTTCAGGAGTTTTTCATTTGCCTTGGCATTTGCAAATGAAGCTATCTTCATTGTTTGTACTGGAGAGAGAGAGTCAAAGTCGAATGGGCCTTTTAGAAGCTCCGGTTCATCAATCTCTAAAGTTTCTTTGCTCAAAAATTGTTGAACAGTTTGTGCAGTGTCTCTTGCCGGAGACAGATGTTTCTTTTCTTCTGCAGTCTTGGAACTGTCAACCTCTTTGTCTTTCACCCCTGCTTCCTTCTCCTGTAATTCCTCTTCTTCTTTGGATCCGGAGACTGTAGGGGAAACCGAAGGAGAGATGTTTGTCTGTTCGGGGCCCACTTCTTCCGGAACAGATGATTCTGGATCTGCAGCTGTTTCTGTACCTAAGTCCTCTACAACAGGAAGATTGAACCTTTTGAAGGCCTTCCGGAGGATCTCTTCTGTCTCTTGTGCCACTTTGTCAGTCTCACCAAGCATGAGTTGATTCATCCTGGCTTTACTTCTGAACTCATCTTTGCAGTCCTTGAAGATTATGTTCATTGTCTTGGGATCAATTTGAGGATATAGCTGAATAGCTATCTGCTCCCGGATCTCAAGATCTTTTGCATGAGCATTGTTCTTTCTTACTTCCAATTCCTTTTCTAGGCTTTTAGGAATAAGAGATATGATCTCAATGAAAGCCTTATTATATATGTTCAGATATTTGATGGTGGCTTCCTGCAGAGTCTTTTGGTCAGCCTCACTGAAGTCATCATAAGATTCAGTCATTGGTTGAAGGTTTCCATCCACCGTGACCAACTTGATTACATTCTCTAGAGACAGAGTGGGCTTTTCAACAGATACCTCTGCCATTTCATCCTTGTCTTGGCCTGTGGAGGGTTTACCGGATCCTTTCTTCTTCTGCTTCTTTATTTCTTTTACACCCTCATCTGACTCTGTTTCCTCTTCATCCTTTTGGCTTTCATAAGCCCTTGTGGCTTTTGTCTTGGATCTTTTACCGGATGCCTGGACTTCCGGTTTTGAGCTTTTGGTTGTGGGAGGTGCAGATCTCTTTGATGATCTGGTCCGGGTGGGAGTTTCAACCGGAGCACTTTCTTTACTTTTCTCTTCTTCCTCAGCCTTCCTCCTCTTTTCCCGGCTGGCATCAAGTGCCTCTTTTGAGATGCCTAGGCCTTGAGCAATGTGCTCTACTTCTTTTCTCACCTTTCTCTTAATCTCAGGTTCCCTGAGTTCTACATGTATTTTTACACTCAGCTCCTCAAAGGTTCCAAACCTTTCTGCCTTGGGATCTTTGGGCTGACTTAGCATGTGTTGAACATGCAGCTCCACTATCTGTTCATCCACTTCATACCCCATGGGCATGATCCAGACAATCCTTGGCTCCACTGCCTCCATTAGGCACTGATCAGTGTCAACCATGAAGCACACTGAGTCTTTGTATTTTTCAACAAGAGACTGGGGAATTCTCTCTCTTGCTTGCATCATGCTCTGAAAGTTTTTGAAGTATCCCCATAGAGCTGTATTTCTTGCTTTTGCATCCCCAAGTCCATGCAAATAGTCTCTTATCTGGACTGCAACAGGTTTGTCACTCTGCCATACCCATCCACTTGATCCGGGTAGCTCATTCATGAAGTAGAAGAATAGACATACAATAAGAGTACCATACTTAAAGGAATTCTTCTTGTCCTTTTTGATTTTCTGTATATTTTCCATTAATTGGCTTAGCAGTAGTTCGCAGAGATCATATTCTGCATTCTTTCTTAGCATTTCATAGGCTGTGTATACTGCAGTCCCGGATACAGAATTCTCCCTGCTGGAGTGATAGATCTTGTATCCTATTATCATGGATGCATACTTGATATCCGGATCCGAAATATCTTCAATGGTCATTGCCCTCTTATCAAACTTTGATCCGGTGGCCTCAGTTACAATGTTGTTCTTGACAGATTTGAGGATAGGTATCCCTCCGGAAGAGTATAGACCAGTTACTGCCCTAATTGCCTCTTTTGTGATCTTGCAGGGTCTATCCAGCCATAGAAAGTTGTCATGCATCCTGCTCAGTACATACCGGACCCATTCATCTTCTTCAAAGCTGGGGAAATGAATAAATTGCTCAAATTGTTTCTTCTGGATACCCTTATACTCTGGTTTAAGCTCAAAAGCATTGTCTATCAGTTGCTTGTGATAGAGGTCTCTTAATTTGAATTCCCCAAATTCCTCAATGCTTGCATGTATGTAAACCCTAATGTCTTCAGTATGTAAAACTCCGTGAGGAACACTAGAGAAGGCTCCTAGTGGATCTACCTCCAATGATTTGTAAGGATGTTTCTTGAATGTGGGGCGAGGTCTATCAGAGATCTTAACTATATTTGGAGTAGCCATTCTTCAAGGATTTACAGTGAGATAATGAAAAACGGAGAATACCTTATGCGTCTTCGGTTGGCACGGAGTGGTTGGATTGATTTCTTTATGCAATGACTTCGGCAGGAGATCCTTGGTGTGCTTGATGAATCTTGTTGCAGAGCTCCACTTTTCGCTTCTTCTTGAGTGCAGAATGAGCAAATGACTTTTGAGAAATCCCTTATATTGCTCCGCAAACCCTAATATCTGTCTGCAATAAATGCTTCACCTGCATTATTCCGGTTTGCCCTGTCTGGATAGCTTGGAGTATCCCGGATTAGTCTTGATCAGTGAATATCATCCGGATCTTTAAATCATGAATAAATCGAGGAAACATATTACAAGAACATCCCAAACACTCTGTCCAATCCGCAGAACAAGATAGTGCACTTCCGGATCTCTCCGGACCTTTTTGTAATCTTTTATCATACCGGAGCATCTCCCTGAACAGGTCTTACTTGATCGATCACAGCTTCTTCATAATTCCATGCGGACCTCTGAAAACTTGACTGAAGCATCTCAAGACTCATATCTGCAAACCCTTTAATCCGCATCTTGTGCCACGTCCGGCACCACTTGTTTGGCTGGGGGAACAGGATTTTCTTTGAGTCTCCCCCTGAGCCTGAGCTCACTTTTTAATTTCCGGAAGAAATATCAGCACCAGAGTCTGGTGCGGATCCAACCTCTACATTCTCTGAACTTTTCTTCACCCAAATCTTGCTCATCTGATTCCTAACTTCATCCGCATTCATCTTTTGTTTACCCTTGTCTTGATTCTGATTATACACCGGACCTCTTTTGTCCTGATTCTTGTTTCTGCAGACTTTAGCATTATGACCAAACCTATTGCAGATTTGGCAAATAACATTTCTTTGCATATTTGACTGATATCCTCTTGATCTGCATTGATTAGCCATATGACCTACTCTATTGCATGTAAAACATCTACCTTTGAATGATTTGTTTTCTTGCATAATTCTGCATTCATGGGATTTGTGTCCATACCTTTTGCAGTTGAAGCACTGTCCGGAGAAGGATGATATAATCTGATTCATTCTCATTCTGCACTGATTAGCTTTGTGACCAAAGTGGTTGCAGCTGTGGCAGTATCCATTGAAGGATGGATATCTTTGAGCATTTGGCTGTCTTACCGGAGGTCTTCTAGGCCTGCTCCTTGGATTTTCTGATCCAAGATTCTTTTGACCGGATCCGGAGCTTTCTCCTTTCTCATATCCCAAACCATACTTGTCATCTGTCCTCTTTTGACTTCCAAGAAGAACTTCAAGTTGAGCAGAACTTATCTTGAATTTCTCTTTATATTCATTTGCTGTTTGAAGGTCTCTTTTGAGAGAGGCAATTTGATCCTCAAGTTTTTCTTCATTATCTTTGGCATCTTCAAGATCAGATTCAAGATGTCTGATAATCCTGTCCATCTGGTGGCATTCTTCTGATTTTTCTTTAAGAGATTGTCTTAGATTGTCTTCAGCCTTTCTTTTTTCTTCAATCTCTTGAGTAAACTTTATAGTTCCTGATTCCATTTCATGTCTTAACATAATGACTTCTTTTGATAACTTTTCACATAACTTGGTTTGCTCAATCAATTCTTCATTTGTATTGCTTTCTTCACTTTGTCTTGCCAACTGTTGGAGCAGCTCCTTTCTCTTTTTCATAGAGAGACTTAATTTGTCTTTTAATTCCCTCATGAATTCATCAGCCTGTTTGAGTCTTTCTTTTAATTCATTGACTTCAGAATTTGACTGTTTAAGATCCTCAAGGGTAGTCTTGAGTTGCTCCCTTAAACCATATGCATCCATTTGAACTCCCAGATCTTCCTCAAGCTGTTAAGCTCTATTAGGAGGAACCTTGCTCTGATACCAATTGTTGATAACTGAGAGGGGGGGGGGTGAATCAGTTATCCCAATTATTTCTCTATCTGAACTTTCTTATTAACTAATGCAGCATTAAATCAAACACAGAAAATATTACCATGAAATAAGAAACACATGACACAGTATTTTTGACGTGGAAACCCTGTTAAGGGAGAAAACCACGGAGTGATTAACCCAAAAATTATTCTCTGTTAGAAGAATAGGAAATTACAAAATGGCACTTGCCAATTAGGGCTCACTACCCGAGCACACTGCTCACAAGAGGCTCACTGCCTACAAGAAGACACACTGTCTACAAAGTGATAAGAATCACAGTCTTGAACTGATTGGAAGCATCTGCATATGCTGGAGTTCAGTTCCGGTTAGGCTCAGTACACTGATCTGCTGCACTTCATCTTTCCTCTGTTCTTTATTCTGCTATCCTTTCACATACCGGATCTTTCTTGCTACTTCTGCTCTGTTCTGGGCTTGTTCGCATATGTCTTCGCACATTCTCACCTTTCACAACTAAATCCATCCTTTATATATATCCGCACAAGTAATTTCATCACCTTTCTAGTCGGCATCCGGAACAGTTTAGTTTCTTACAAACTTTGTTCTGTCGGCTGAATCCTTGCTCACCAAGCAATGCGGATCAAGCATATACTTGTAGATATCATCAATCATGTCGGCCAAACATGATTCATGCCTTCACAACCTTTATCATCATCAGTAACACATCCGGAAAGTAGTCTGATACTCTGTCAGTCAGTTCTTCCTCTGTTTTCACTGTCTCTCAGGAATCCGGTACTCAACTATTCATATCTTTTTCCTTGTCCATCACCGGAGGCTAAATCCTTGGAATATACCACTCAAAGTAGTCCTCTTGACTTCCCCAAATCCGCACTGCACCAAGACACTTCCTCTGAGAGATCCGGATCAATCTGTCGGACCTTGCCACATGCTCTGTTCTTGTTCACCGGACCACAACAATCTTTATTCTGACTTCCGGTAGAGATACATTATGACTTGCGGATATGTGGGATGACCTTTGTTGCCATCAATGACAACAACCATGAATCCATATAGTGTCTCTTGCCAACAGAATGCAAATACAAGGAAAGTAAACACACAACCCATAGTGCAGGAGGGACTCATCGCCGCCAGTCTTTAAGACTGCACTTGAGAACAAACACGCCATACAAATCCCAAAGCATAGGAGGGACTCATCGCCACCAGTCTTTAAGATTATGCTTGGGAACAAACACACAATACCCATGCACATAGAAGACATGGAGAAAACACGGTAGACAAGCGATGGAAGAAAACCTATTGCTAGGTTCACAACCATCCCAGGCACATTACAGGCACACACCAACGATTGTGCTTAACCACAACAATCGCTGAAGACACACTTAGGGGTTAGGATAGTCTCATATCCACTCCCCGCCTACTCGAAGGACTTTTGAAAATGCAACCCCACCTGCATCATAGAGATGCCTTACAGTGAAAAGGAAGCATGGCATGCAACCCCACTTGCATCACGGAGACACCTTACGGTGAAAAGGAGGTATGAGTATACAACCCCACCTGCATCACGAAGACGCCTTATGGTGCAAAGGAGGTATACAAAGCAAATTTCAAGATTGTTCAAACACACTTTGCTAGCATCTAGAATAGACAACTTACCTTATACATGCCCCCACCTTAAGGCGGTTGATATCGTCTACCAATATCAAGTACTTTAAGGTAGGAAGAAAACACACAAGGGAACATGAGCTCTCGCAAAGCCTATGCCCCCCAGAGGTGACATGTACTTTACAATCGCCAAATGTTCCCACAAACACACAATTCCCTGCAAGAAAAGGTGTTAGCATCCATATAATCATGATAAACAATAATGCATATGATCATTCACATAAAGAACCAAGGAAATCAAGATTCAAGATAGACAAAGTGTACGGAGCAGCAGTATTGTTATGTTTTGTAAGTGCGATAAGACAACATCAAAATCAAACGGAGTGATTCTACTAGCCAACTGCCGGATAATATATAGAACAACCCCATCGTCATGTATGGACTAGGTCCATTTTTTGATTTCTCGCTAAAGTGACACTAGGTCTGCATCAGTATAATATGTTTCCCGTCATCCGCTAGCTAGATAGAACCACTAGAGGAAGGGAAACAATAAATCAAGAGAGGAGAAACAAGTGCCTTAGGGATAGTCACATAGGAGGGTGCCCTCGAGTCACCAACTGCAATGCTATGTCCGTAAGACACAACACACAACAATAAAAATAGAGGAGAAACAATATAGAAGAATGATGATACAAATAGAAGAAGAATCACAAAAAAGGTAGTCTCCCGATATCCCTGACCTTACGAGAGTATCAAGGGTGGGTCATCCTAGGAGACCTAAACAACACATCATGAGGGAAACACAACACGGAGGTAAAGGGTTAGAAATACTTACCTATAGGGACAACCAAACTAAGAGTTGTCATCAAGCAAATCATCCTCTTCCCAATCTCGAATGCTAGAGGAAAGAGGTGTGTAAGGCACCATAGGCCAACTTTTGTTCTTATTTTCCAATTGTTCAATGTTGAGGTTTTCTATGTTTGTTTCAATGTTAGGTTGAATGTTTTCTTGTTGAGTTGCAATTCGTTGGGCAAAAGCTTTTCTTCTCCTCCTTTCTTTTGCTTGTCTATTCCTTCTTGTTTTAGTACTTAATTCTTCAAAGGCATTATCGTGGTTTTCCATAGGGTTTTGCACATTAGAGGAGGAAGCACCATGTTCAAATTTCATTGGTCTTGGTGGAATGTTTTGTTGTCGATGAAAACCTCTTGATCCTTGTAAGAATGACGGAGGAGGAACCTCTACATAGATACCATCTCTCTGTGGATGAGGTGAGTTGTGAAAGTTTTCCTTATCCACATCTATCACGCCAATTATCTCATCACATTCATAGTAGTCTTGTGTAATTCTTATGTCACTCTATCATTTTCCTTTTTCTCTAAGAGGAACTTCAAACACATGTTGTTCTTCCCTCATTGTTTGTAAAGGAGGCCTGGCCACTCTAGCTAGTTGTTTTGCTTTGTATCGTCTATAATTTAGGAAGGATTGGTCTCTTCGTGGCTCAGGTTCTTTTTCAGGTTGTGACCAAAAGTAATCAAGGGTGAAATTCTTGCTCTTAGCCGGAGGTTGTTATGTATTACGACGGACAGTACGGATCTCTCCATGCAAAGGAAATTTTAGGCATTTGTGAATAGTTGAAGGAACAACATTCATAGCCTCAAGCCATGGATGTCCTAGTTTTACATGAAAGAGGTCGGATAAGGGGATAACATCAAATAATTGATCCATGTCTTTGTCATAAACCAAGACTAACAGTTTAATCAATCCAAATGTTTTTAGCAAAGATCCATTATGTGTTTTATTTCTCAAATCCGACGGGTCATAATAGTTTTGTGCCAAATCATGTTTAAGAAGGAAATCTTTCATAACCACATTAATCATGCAATTGGGGTCTATGAGTGTTCCATCCACGGGTATTTCCATTATTTCACCATAATATAAAGAGGCCCTTCGGTATCTACCATTTCTTTGTCATGAGGTGTAAATGTTATTTCAAGTTCAGGGGCTCGTCTTTTCAAATGAGGCCTAGGAGGAAGCCTAGCATTATTGTTGTATTGAGAAGCCATGTGGATGTGTTCAAATGAGTTCCAAATCATATTGTAAAGATTTTCAAAACATATGCAAGAACAAATGCAAATGTATGTATGAAAATGATCTAAAACGCTTGATTTTTTCAACTTTTTTCAATACAAATCACTAGGAGAAAAGGTGTTGTGAAAAATTTCAAAAGGGACAACAAATAATATGCCTAATAACAATCCAATGATGCAGCAATATCTTCACAACATGCTTTTAATGCAAACCTAGAGTGATGACAAGTCAAAACCTAGTGAAAATGTGCTAAAATATGCAATTTTTCAACAATTCTCAATGCAAAGGCCTAGTAAAAGGGGTGTTGTAAGGAATTTGAGGAGGGGCAGCACATAATAAACCTAGTAATAGCTAATTAATGCAGCAAAATCCCTTACAACACGCTTGCGTAAATCTAGAGAGACGATAAGGCCAAATCTAGTGAAAATGCAAGGTTTTCAAACCCTAGACATGAAATTTTATAAGAAGACCACTATGATGCAACACTATTATTAGAAATCAGTCCTAATGAGTGTTTGAAAAGGGTAGTAAAATTTGAAACAAGATTTTGACTACAAACCCTAGTTAATGCAAAACTAGGTTTTTATGAAAAATGCACGATTTCAAGCAATTTTTGTCAATTTAAGCACAAAAATGCAATGCAAGGGAATTCTAAATGATAAATTTCTGTAATTTAAATTAGATCTAATGGGAATAACATAAATTTAATGAAATTGAATGCCAAATAATTCAAACTATGCTAAAATGCAAGCCAAAATACTAATTTTTTCAAATTTTTTAATTTTTTTATAATTTTTCGAATGCAATAAGATGAATGAATGCAAATCTATCAAACAACACTTAGCAAGGTGTCAAAAAGTCCAACAACATGGGTTCACCAAAATGTTTAGGGGGTAAAAGAGAAGGTTGGTGTGTGTGTTGATTTCAAGGGTCTATGCGGAATCCTCCTTTCCCGCCAAACATTCCAAGGGCATATTAATCAAGTTGAACCTCCAATTTGTGCAAGAGGATTCACTTATCAGGTTGGGCTGCCACTTGGGAAGATGTGGAATCTTGGATGTGTCAAATAATATCTCAATTTAGTTCTCAATTTCACTTAAAACCCTAAATATATAAAACAGTAAGCAAATTATCGAATCACGACAAATCCTTTCAAATTGGGATGAGGGATAGAGATATTTAACTCACTATTTTTTGAAGTTCAGAAGGTGGAGAATTCAGGGACACCGAGACTAGCGCCCAAGTCCAAGGTGTACTTTTTGTCACGAAATTTGGAACTTCTCCCGACACTGATCTACACTGCAACTTTTGTTTCTGCTTCAAGAAAACTAGAGGACATGGGGACTAGCGCCCTAGTCCAAGAAAAGCTCCAATGTCTGGCTTCTTTTCAAATCCTGAAGCCTTGATGTCTGCCACTCCCTTTTTGCAACTCCACTCTGTGGAACTGGATACCTGTAACCTGCAATCACAAGGAGTGTGGGAGGGGGTTGTGGTGTTTAGAGGCTTGCCTCGGTCAAGCCCCAGAGAGACATTCAAGTCTTCCAAACACCGTTGTCAGATAAGAGTGCGTATCCCGACGGGATAGAGGCAAAAATCCAAATGATAAATGATTGAAAACACAATAGATATCACCTTGAAGTGTAGATCTCGTGGAAGGAAGATGCCCTTCATGCCATGAGGAGATGGATGTCAAATCTGCAAATACAAACACAATAACAATGCTCTACTCTACAACACAATGAATATTTTGAATGCTCTATGATCACCAGTACGCATAAAATTCATCTAGTTTGCAAATGAAACCTAATCATGCTTATATATGCAACTACAAAGACTCCCACTAAGAATTTCATATTTCAAACTTTAGATGTCAACATAGGACCTAAATAACGATCACTAAACTGACATTTGAAATTAGGGCAGACCCAAAATAGGGCAGGACTAGGGCGCTAGCGGCCAAGTCCACCCTGCCATTTTTGTTCAAGATTCATCAAAATGCAATCCCCTAGGTCCTATTTGCCATAAGACTTCAAGGTTTTCTCATCGAGAGTCAGAAATAACACACAAGATGCTCTAAATGCAAATTAAGAACCCGAGAGCTAAACCTTAAGAGTGAAAAGCCCCCAAGGGGACATTTTTTTACATAACAGTAATAATCCAAACATATAAAGGTATAACATATGTGTCCCACAATACATAGTCAAAAATCCAAATCCCAATACAAAACCTCATTCAGAAGACATTGATAGCAATACAAAACATCATCGATAAAAATAGTAGCAAAATCAAAGAAAAAGTCAACAGGCATACAAAGCACAAATGTCCAAGGCATTACACAAAGACTATTGGTCATAGAATCAAAACATAATAGAGGATGAAATCTCATGATGCACAAGTGTCTTAAATGAAATCACGGGCATGATCAGGTCTCAAACAATTGCAAAGCTACTAAGTAGAAGTGTTATAGTCCAAGCAACTCAAAAACAACTTCAAAACATCAAATTTGATTGTCAAATATATCACATTGTTGAATCTTTACATCAACATGTTACTTCTACAAAAAAAACTAAACACTTTTCTCACCTCTTATCATTTATTAATTAATAACTCTTAAAATAATTTATTAATATAAGATCTAATTATTATTTACTTTATATATCACTAAATTAATCCACAGTGTGTGTTTTCTCCCCCCTACATATCTATTTTTATCAAACTAATGTCTACAATAGCTTACACCTTGCTTTATCTCTAATCAAGAATCTACATACTTGTATCTAATTACCCTTTGTCAACAAAGAATTTCTATAGATGTCGTGGTTAATGTCACTTTTAACATTAAAAAAAGCTTTGTTGCACCTTTTCCTAATAAACAAGGTAGCCACTTTATCCAAAATGTTTCATATAAGACCTTAATTATTAAAAATATACGATAGATATGAAAAAAAATAGCTAATTATATATTTAAAAATATATTTTTAAAATTTTTAAAAATTAAATATATAAATAATTACTATATTGTATACTATCATAAAGTTTCAATTATTAATTTACAATAGTATAATAAAATGGATTTTATATTTTAATTTTTTTAAATAATAAATATACTATATTTTAAAAACTTAACTATTTAAACTCTTTTTATAGTTATGGATTGAATTAAAAAATATAGAAAATAAGTGGGTTTGATAAAATCCATTATATTTGGTAATTATGTTACTATATTTTTGATAATATAAGCAAGAGAATGAGGATCCCGACCCTTTACAAAAACCACCCCAAGGCTAGCTAAAACAAGCCCAAACCAGCAATCTAACAGCACAACAAAAGGAAACAAAAAGAAGAAATCACGTAAAAGAAACACAATGGCAAACTAGGGGAGAGAAATATTCCCTCAATCCTCAACTAAGAACTAATACATTTCTTCATTAAACATTTTCTTCTTGGACTTCTCCATGATACTGCTGGAAGGCCCCTATTTCTTTACTTCTGGGTCCTGCAACAATGAGAGACTAGTAGCCAACCAATGCATTACCTCAGTACTAAACATGATCATGTTGTTCATGTTCTCCATCTGGTCCATTATGTCCTTCATATCAACAATTTGTCTAGCAATATCTTCACACAAAGAACATTGACTCTGCTTCTTAGCAACAAGAACTTGTGGAGTCTCGATAGAGTTAGTCTTAGCATATGGAGCATTCATCTCCTCAAAGAGGCTATTATCTTCCCATTTCATAGGAGTGTGATTAGGGTTACTGTCTTCTGTGTCTCCTTCACTAATCTTGTTTTTCTCCAACTACGAAGGGTCATTGAAAATGTCAATTTCTTTTAATTCTAGAATCTTAACACCCGCAAGACGAGTAGATCTCCTAACACCCCCCTTTGTCGAATTGCTTCACAGGAGTCATAATTGCTTCCTTTCCATCCTTAGTGGTCTTGGTAGGGCTAGACTTGAATAGGGTTGCCACCACAAATTGACTATTCCAAATCATGCTTTGGACCTCCTTATGAAATTGAAGTCGAATATTGAATCTTAAGATCTCCCTCAAAAACAATATAAAAACATTGTCCACGTGACAATTAAAGAGTCTTTAACCCTCTAGCAACCTTAGTCCTTTGTGTGGATAAGAGAATGATTAAAATCATTGTTGAGTAATGGGATTATAGAATTAGGAAGATCAGTTTCTCTTCTCCAACAACACCTTTGGAGTAGGCTAATTCCCAAATTAGCCAATACATCAGCCACCTTATTCCCCTCCCAATAAATATGGAGGACTTCACAATTGCTCAATTGGTTGATGAAGTCCTAGATATCAAAACTTGTCTCTAGTAATCCAACCAATATTAGAATAACCTCCAATGGCTTTGTTAACAAGAATAACTTTTTTTAAAAAAAATCCAAACTGTAATATTGTACTAAGATGTACAAATTAGTTGTTTTTCAATATTTTTAGAGTTTTTTTTCAATGGTCTATCTTTTTGAAATAATTAAATTTTATCATATAAAAAAAAAATTATTAATTGAAAAGCTTACCATTGTATATGTAACTAATGAATTTATCTAAATCCTACATTATTTTTAATCTGCAAATTGCAAGTCTGTAAATCAATAAAACACTTTATTGTAGATCAAATATAAAAATTAATATTTTATTAATAAAAACAAACAACATTAATAACAAGGGACGCAGTGCGTCAGCTTCCTGCCGTTAGTTGGTGTTAAAACTGATATTGGTAGCAATGCAGGTTTGCTATATTGTTAAGAAAATAAGAATTTATTGAACTAATGTAGTTGAATTTGACATGGAAATCAGCTGAGAAATTAAAACATTTCACATTACTATTTTCACATGATTATTAGTTGCTATTGAAAGTAAATAACGAGGGACAAACAAGAACATGCAGAATTGTTCACAACACCAACCAACTTGTGACTAGGGACATACTAATCACACCTCTTGTGAATAGGGGCACACTCAAGGTTCCACTCACAAGGACATTTACAAATAAGTACATATAATTATTCACAACAATCTTCATACATGTGAACAGGGATAAACTCAAAACATACTAGACAAATGATATATAAGTTTCTTTATGTAAAAGATTGTTAAACAATATCAAGCTTCACTGTAATCTAATATTTGGCTCCATTTGCAACCTGCAAGATATGTATAAAGATGGTTGTCAGTAGATTATTATAGTAAATAAGCTATTGTAATGAAGAGTGTGATGAGCAAACTAATTTCTTTGAAATAGTTTTTTAAATAAGACATTAGCAAGAGAAGTAGAATTATACCTTTTGATATGCATTAGTCCTGTTTACAATTGGCACTGATAATTATATTGTTCTGATTAAGTGTAAAGTCTCCTTTTGTTGAAAAGTCTCTTAGCATGAAGACAATATCTGATTTGTCTTCAATGTACTGTTCATAGGTGACATTGTGGAGTTCAGGGAGCAGTATCTGAATGATGGACTTGTCACAAGAACAGTTAATAGTTTTTTTATTATCAGTAGTCAAAATTGTTTTCAGATACAAGGACTGTATGTATGCAACTTGTTTCTTGCATATAATGCAATGGGCAGTTTGCTCTTCTAGTGTTCCATATGCATCAAATTTGTAGTTACAGTTTGGACAGAATGCATGGAATGGACTTGAGAAGGGATTGGCTACTTTTAATATTCCATGGACCTGCAAGACATGTTGAAGTATTATTATCTTTTGGCTTATATTTAGAAAATTATACGTAAAGAAATCCAAGAGTTCGAAATTACTTACCTCAAATGTTGATTGTAGTACTGTGTTTAATCTATCCAAGGTCCTTTTGTTATTTAGTTTACCAATATATATTGATTGGCCTGTATAAAGTGTGTTGTCCCTTGAATCTATCCGTTTAACAATATTCTTGAAAAGCATAGGGGGGAATTCATTCCTTTGGACTTTTTCATGCATTGCTAGGAAGTGGTGCTCCAAACTTGAATGCATTATCAGCTATTTTTTATCAAGAGAGTTAGCATTTTTTTCCATGTATCTAAGGAATATAAGAGAAAATGAAAAATGAAAAATATAGTGAATTGATGATTCGAGAGAATAATTTACCTGTGCTTTGTCAAGTTCAGTATCTCCATCTTTCAAGTCAACAAAATATTGGTTTCCTTTCTTTGTTGTTGCCACTACCAGGGCACCAATAGTTCCTGTAGCATACTCATCTGTGCTTGTTAGTAATTGTTTGATTGTAGTGCTTGGTATAAAGTTGTATTCTTGACAGATTTGCGGTATGGTTTCCACAGTGCTGGAGCTGTTTAAGATCAGGATGCAATCACAGTCACCACGATCATAATTTGTCTTTGCAGCAATCTCAAAGCCTGAAATTTGGATGCTTGAACCTGGAACTATCTTCTGTTCAAATTGCTTGACAAGGTCACCAGTTACGTTTACAGTCACTGTCATCTCAGCTTTGGCATCTGTTAGGTCAGCCCGAAGCACTTCACGTGTTCTATTATTTTTATCTAATGTTGTCTTATAGACAACAATGATATCTCCTTCAAATGTTTGCCCAGCTCTCCGGGCATTGAGATCTTCAATAGACATTGAGCTGGGATTCTTTGTCTTTGATCTGTGGGGATTGAAAGAGAATTATTTTAATTCTAGGAAATTGAATGAGTATCATATATTTGCGAATTGAAGGTGTCATTTACCTTTTTGTTGATTGTTGTTGTTTGGCATGCAATTGTTTCTCTTGTCTTTTGCTGCTTTCCATTTTTTAGCTGCAACAAAGTTGTGAAATGTTCAGATACATGTTTTGGAATGTTAATTTAGTAATTGTCCTTTTTAATAATGAGGAGTTATAATTATGTGATAAATGAAAAATAGAATTTTGTAATAAATAAAGATCAATTCATACCTCTAGATATCTTGAATAACATGGTAAAGTTTATTTATTGACATGAATTGCTCGAGAGGATTTTGATTTATTTTGCATCATTGATTTCAAGCATTGTAAAAATTGCATCATGGTCAGTCCAATATGCTTCAGATTTGTAAATACAATATGTTTGTCTATGTACATTACACCAAACATGATCAATGAGTGGTCTAGATAGGAATTGTATGTTGTTTAATAGAAAGTTCATTTTGTGTGTTTGCATATAGCTAGAGAATCCATTTGTTTTCATGTTATGCATAGACATGTCAATGTTGAAATCGCCTACAATGTATATAGTAGCATGTATATTTATGCAAGAAAAAACTTGGTTGGTAATTTCTATGATTTCTAACAATGGGGTAGCAGGTCTTACATATAGATTAGATATGTTGATTTCATTACCGTCGAAAGCTAATGTTATTGTTATAGCTTCAGCATTATTTGTTTTATGTTGCATAGTTTTTAATATCTTATATTTTTTTTGGGTGAAAGTCATAACACCATGTATATGATACGTTGAGAAATAATTAAAGTTTTGAAATGGATTAATAAAATTAGAGGATCGAGTATGTGTTTCTTGTAAACAAAAAATATCAGATGACATTATATCATGATCATTGAGTATGTCTTCTATATGAAGAGGCAAGTTACGTGTATTCAATGTGGACAGTAATATTTGTCCAGTATGAATTTCTTTTAAATGTTCATTTTGAAATTTCCACATTGCTGTAGATTGTAGACGTGACATTTCCACTAGTACTTTTTTCTTTATTTTGAAATTGTTTTGTGTAATAGGTTTTAGCAGAAATAAGTTGTCAATTGTTCTAGTGCGTGAAAGTGCTGTATATGCCAATCCATGTTTGTTTATGCCTGAAGGGTCAAATGCAAGACCTTCTATTGTAAGTCCTTGGGATCTATGAATAGTACGAGCACATGCTAATTGGATTGGAAATTGTCTTCTAATAGTTATCTTCTTATGGTTTGAATGCTTGTGAATAGGTTTGGCAATTCGAAGTATGGGTGTCCAATCTTTATGAATGTCATTGGTAAAGCATTGTGCCAGCCTTTTTGATTGTCGATGTCCAATTTGTGGATCATTGAATTTAATCCAAACAATGTCAAAGTCAGCAAATTTGGTATATGCTTCATATGTTCCATCAGATCCATTGACTATACCGTCTTGTGTGTCATAATTACCAGCGTATATTTCAACTAACATATTTGGCTTTAACTCTATTTGAGCTGGTAGATTGGTTGAATGATTATAAGATCTTATTGCATGGTAATTGTCTTCATATTCATCAATTGAATTCAATACGATCAGATCTCCATGTGCAATTGAAAGCATTTTCCTATTGTGTGTATCAACATCTTTTCTTCTATAAAATAGAAAAGGGAACATTGGGTCCATTGGTGGTGGGCGGATGCAGTTATTATTGAGATATTCCAAGTCTTCATTTGTTTGTGATCCAATGCGTATTCTGTT
The DNA here is from genome assembly GCA_027924645.1 of Cunninghamia lanceolata. Lineage (NCBI taxonomy): Eukaryota > Viridiplantae > Streptophyta > Pinopsida > Cupressales > Cupressaceae > Cunninghamia > Cunninghamia lanceolata. Next base: position 1,486,837 of record BSBN01001528.1, on the reverse strand, counting down.
CAGTATGTTGACGAAATGTTGATTTCTTTGGCGCATTGTTGTTTGCAAAGAGTAGTACTTTATTTTTTGCTTCCAAAAATTATACGGCATTAGTTCATTTGTTGTTAGCAAGTTTTCGAATACTAAAGAATCTTGTACAGGTTGTGCTTGGTAAAGATCACCGCAAAAAATGGTATCAAGATTTCCAAAGTAGGTAGTAGGCATTTGCATTATATCTCGTAATCGTTTGTCAATAGAGCGCATAAATCTTGCACCTACTAGTGAAATTTCATCTATTAGAAGGACTCGTAGTTGTTGATAATGCTTTGACATTGTGTCTAATGTTTCAGAATTCAAAGGAATGAATTCTGATTTGTTGAAAGGCATATGCAATGCTGAGTGTATTGTCATGCCACCAATGTTGTATGCTGCTTTTCCTGTATAAGCAAGAATAAGGCCTTTTGGTTTCTCTGGATCATTATCAATAGAATTGTTGTATATGCGAATAAGACTTTGGTATATTGCTTTTGCGGTAAAAGTTTTTCCAGTTCCAGCTCCTCCTGTTAGGAACAAATGTAATGGAGTTTTGTTGTTTTCCATTTTTTTAAATACAATGTCTTTTACAATTGCTTGTTGTTCTTCATTTAACATTTGTCTCATTTTGTAATATTCAGCATTGTCAATCATTTGACGATGTTTTGATATTTCAAATGCAACAGAATTTGTTTTGGTTATTTTGTTCAGTTTTAATGTATCCATATCTAATTCTATGTTGTATTGTTCTTGTTGTGATGAATGTTTTTCAGGTGAGTGTTGGTTTTGAATTTGTTCATCAATAGTTTTTAGGTCGGCAATAGCAGTGTCAATGTCACCCCATGTCTGATTGACATTGTAATTATATTTGATGAAATTAGCTCTAATTGTGTGCTCATGATAAGAATATGCATTATGCCATGTTTCAAAACCATCTTTTAGTGTGTTTTCATTTATTGTAAATGGTACATAAAGTAGTAATTGCTCTCTGTAATGATTCTCTTGGTCAATATGTCTATTAAAATTGACAAATCGTATAACATTTCTGTTAGCTTTGGCTTCTAATTTTGAACCATTTTTTTTGTATTCTGAAACAAATTGCGCAAGACAAATGTCTGTTAGTGTTTCAGGTCGTGCAACATAATAGTCTATTAATGAATTGCAAGTTACATTTTCAGAATCATCTGGTTCTTTGTTCAAATGTTTTACTGACTTTAAAATAAATGTTCGCTCATTATCAGGACTAGTGTCAATGAATATACATTTCCTTGAGCTGTAGTTTAGTGGAAGAGATAGTACGAGGTGAACAGCTTGTTGCGAAGACATTTGTTGTAAATTCAGCAATGTATTTCCAAGTTTACTTATCATTCGTATAGCATCTATTTTATTTTGTTCATGTTCTTTTCGAATTCTTTTGAATGCATTTGTCATTGACTTATCAACTTTTGTCATATAAGAGCTGCAATACATTGCTGCAGCATATGCATTTAATACGAATTGTGCGTCTGTATTTGCGTTCCATATTTCTGGTACTTTTCTGGCAAAGCTATTGTTCCATATGTCTGCTGGTTTCCTTTTCAAAAAAATTGTGGGCCTATGGATTGTAGATTTGATGGCCATTATGTAATCGTTCTCACTTAAATTCATTTCTTGTAAAAACATTTCGAAAGAGAATGAATTGTCATAATTTGAATGTTGTAAAGTGGAAAGAATATCTTTTGCTATTGAAATTGTAGTTTCATCATTGTCTATAGATGGTTCAATAATTGAAGTTTTTCTCATTGGTGGAAGTGGAAAATTATATCGACAATTTTGTTTTCTTGATTTCCTGCATTGCTTGGTATGGTGATGTTTATGTATTATAGCTAAGTCAGGATGTAGTTCTTCAGTATTACATGTTATGTACTTGTCTACAAATTCTTCAATATTTGCATTACTATCTCTACCATAAATCGGTGCATCTTTAATCCATAGGAGGAAATGGTCATGTTCATTTCCACGATTTTGGAATTCAGTCACAGAGAAATAATCCAAGATTTTCCCAAAGAAGGAATTGTCAGTTAATATTAGTTTTTTTATTGCATTGATTCTATGCCTATAATAACGTGCACATGTCACAGGATCTTTTCTTATGAGTTGAAATTTGTTAGTTTCATTTGCCAGGTTGTGTTGTTGATTTGTTTTTGTTTGATATGTATTGTGTAATTCTTCAAGCGTTTTTGATAGTGGCTCCCAGTATTGTTCAGCGCTTGTAAATGTAATAAAAAAGGTAGGTGGTCCAAGTTGTCTAATCATTGCAAATACATTTTTTTTCAATTGGTGCATATAATCTGGAGATATTCTTATCCTTTTGAAATCAATGTAACCAATGTCAGATCTAAGAATCTTTTCTAAATTGGGTTTATGTTTGACATCTTTTGCTACTAGTTTTCTTCCTTTTAGTTGACCTTTGCGTAGTCTTATCCACATTGTAGATAGAACTTGGTGTATGAGTATCTTAATGGTCTTGAAAAATAGATTTGTTGTGTGGTAAGCAAACTTTCTATTTGAGTTTTGTAATTCCCATTGTGCAATTTTTTGGTATGGAAAGGCTTTGGTTATGTTTTCGTCACGTGGTTCCCCAAAAAATAGTGTAGGAAAATTCATTTCTTCTGCATATTTATCTTTAAAGAGTCCAATAGGATTATGGCCTTCTGCTGGTGCAAGTTCTATAATCTTGTCTTGCATTTCATGTATAGATTTTGATTCAGTGAATCCGTGTATCAAGGTCTCACAAGGATTTTCATTTTCTATATCATTTTCCACATCGCTTTCGACATCGCTTTCACTAGTAGTATTTCCATTTATTTGATCATTGTCGTTATTGTATTGAAGAGTTTTTTCCCAATCTTTGGTTAATTGGACATTTTCCATTTTATATAATGTTCTCTTGCATAATTGTTTTAAAGCTTTCATAATGATAGTTGCACGTACCATTCCTGCTTTGTATGCATTTCTATATTGTAGCCGTCTTTTAAGAGCAACAGCTATTGTAGATGTCTCATTAGTAGATCGTGGCAATGCTGTTTGTATAATGTCTATGTTAACTGGTACATTGATAATAGAGCCTGTTAGACCCATTTGGGAATTTTTGTATCCTAGTTGCCATATTTGTGCAAATGCAATTCTAAGTGAGACCAATCGTTCTTCTAGTTGTGAAAGCATTGCTACATAGTGCAATGGTTTATTCATTCTGATATAATCTGGTGTTGTATATTTAGGTAGTTTGAGATGGTTCAATGGTGCTTTACAATTGCGACAAATATAGTCTTCTGATAGAATACATGTCTTTTTTGTTAAGTTGAAATATGCATGCTTTTGTTTGTCCTTCAGCATTGATATATCTTTTTTGAAATGCAATATTTGACAAATTGAACATGCATATTTTGGCGTGTCTTGAATTTTTTTTTGGAATATTTCTAATGGCGACATTTGAGTTTTTTTTGCCAAGGTTGTAGGTGCTAGTATATTTGTTGAACGTATTTGTCTTTTAATTTGTCGAAGTGATCCAGCCTTTTTTTTTTTAATGTTTTTGGTTTGGTTAAAAAAATTTATGTCATCTATATTATTATTTCTAATGATTTGTTTAATGTTACGTAATCTTATGTGTGGTGATGTTGAATCTGATTGAATTTGAGTCTGATTTTTCAATGTATATTTGTCAACTTCTATTATTTCTTTTATATGTGTTTGTATATTGTTTGATTGTATTTGATAACGTAGGAGTGGCTCAAAATGACCACAAAGAGGGTTTGCATCATGGAATAAGATAGAATATGAATGTCCATGTGATGATTGATTGAAATGTAAGTACTTCTTTCCTCTTGTCATTGACCAAACACATATTTGTATGTCTAACCATTTGGATAGCCAATGTATACAAAATATTTCTCCCCATAATCCAATGTCTTCATTGTTTGTTGTTGGCTTTGCAGAGAGTCGCATTCTACGGAGGTACGTTTCAGTATCTTTTATTCTATGCAATTCATATAGTGTAAGAGGATTCAATTCATAGTTATATGAAGTTATTGCTTCTGCATTGCCTTCTGAAAGACATTGCAGGAAGTGATCAATAGTTCCATTGCGTATTTGGATTGATGTATACTGGTTCTCAAGTAGAAGCTCAAATGTATCAAAGAGACAATCTCCAACATTATATTTAAAGTTGTTAAGCCTAAAAAATCCTTCAATTCTTAAAGCACTATCTATGTTGCAAAATTGAGATTGATTTTGAAATTCATATTTTTCTACTTCTATTATTTCTTTCTTTGGCATTGCCAAAGAATCTATCTTCCTTTTAATTTTTTTATGCCTTGAATTTGATTGTATTTGATAACATAGGAGTGGCTCAAAATGACCATGAAGAGGGTTTGCATCATGGAATAAGATAGAATATGATTTTCCATGGGATGATTGATTGAAATGTAAGTACTTCTTTCCTCTTGTCATTGACCAAACACATATCTGTATGTTTAACCATTTGGATAGCCAGTGTATACAAAATATGTCTCCCCATAATCCAATGTCTTCATTGTTTGTTGTTGGCTTTGCAGAGAGTCGCATTCTACGGAGATACGTTTCAGTATCTTTTATTCTATGCAATTCATATAGTGTAAGAGGATTCAATTCATAGTTATATGAAGTAATTGCTTCTACATTGCCTTGTGAAAGACATTGCAAGAAGTAATCTATAGTTCCATTGCGTATTTGGATTGATGTATAGCGATTGTCAAGTAGAAGCTCAAATGTATCAAAGAGACAATCTCCAACATTATATTTAAAGTTGTTAAGTCTACAAAATCCTTCAATTCTTAAAGCACTATCGATGTTGGAAAATTTAGATTGATTTCCAATTTCATATTTTTCTACTTCTATTATTTCTTTCTCTGGCATTGCCAAAGAATCTAATTTCCTTTTCATTTTTTTATGCCTTGAAACAAAGTTTATTATTGCAAGATAGGAGGGATATCCTTTACCTTAGATATTGATGATGTGGATGTTTACAAAAATTTGTCTTTGTATTTGATCTTTAGATTAGCAGTTTTTGTTCTTATACCTCTCCTTGCTTGTGGTTCTGCAATATAAAATTGTCATTGTTATATTCACATCGTTTTAGTTTTGTTCTAATCATATTCAATAAATGAACAATTTTGCAATTATTCAATGAATGAACAATTTTGCAATTATCTATTTGCTATATGGACATATGCAGCCTGCTAATTTTTTGTGAACCAATGAGACATTGGCAATCTATTGTTTTGATAAAATTATGATTACAATTATACACTTTGTTATACACTATTATAAAATAATTTTTAAGTAAAAACAAAAAATCACATGCCATAAATAAAACAGTTCTAAAATATAATAAAACAATTCTTAAATAAGATAGCTCTCTGTTTTTTTCATGTATTTGTTATCTATTTGTACATGTATAATAATTTAAATAGATATTAAGATATAATAGAGAAAATGTAATTAAAGATTTCATTTTCTCCTCCATCAGTTTGCCTCATAAAATACTATATTGATCATGCTTATAATTGATCTAAGTTCAGTTTCAATTGAATTTCAACAAATCAACACTTTTGACATTTATTTTCTATTAATTGACACTAGGCCTGATAATGAGTGAACATTTATTTTAAAGTCAGTAAAACATTTGAACAAAGAACCAGATGATTCCAAAGATGTAACTCACAATTCATTAATACACTATTATGTTGCACAACCTAAAACAATAACAGAGATTTGTCTTGCACAATTTGTTTCAGAATACAAAAAAATGGTACAAAATTCGAAGCCAAAGCTAACAGAAATGTTATACGATTTGTCAATTTTAATAGACATATTGACCAAGAGAATCCTTACAGACAACAATTACTACTTTATGTAATAGAGAAATGTAATTCAAGATTTCTTTTTCTGCTCAGTCACTTGGCTGCATAAAATACCATATTGATAATGCCTATAACTGATCTAGGTTCAATTTTGATTTAATTTAAACAAATCAATTTTTTTGACATTTATTTTGTATTGCATTTGTATGCACTTAACCTAAACTTATTCTAAATATAGAAATGAAAAATGATATGGACTAGAAGTAGAGATTCTCAAAGAAGCATTAAACTCAAAATATTATGTATGATAATTGTTTTAGCATGCTCTTACACAAGCCAAGGAGAAAAGAAATTGCTTATACATATTAGATAGTTCAACTAGATTGATTATTGTTAGAACTGGAAGCATCAGGAACTGGAAAGGTGCTCAGAGCATTTGAAACAATTGGACTAACTTGAGTAGCATTTGGGATAGTGGGCAGAACATTTTGGATAGGGGCAGAGTGATGAGGCAGAAATGGATGAGGAACATGGCCCAAGAGAAAATGAAGGGCAAGAAAAGTACTTTTGACTCGTGATGCAAAGTGTGGACCAAGTTGTAATTGATGGGAATCCACAGCGTTTTGCATAGTGAGCATACAATCATTTTGTATGCCAATTTTGATAGCATTATAAACACATGACATCGTTGGATCCCTGTGTATCTCATTAAAGGTAAAAAGACCTCCTATGAGACTTGAACCATTAAAAAGTTTATAGTTATGAATTGCTGACTTAAAACTTTCCTCGGATATGAGATAACTTTGCACATAGTCAAATGCCAACTTTTTGAGGAGGTCAAAATCCTGCAGCAGATCCATTGCATTGGAAAGGAAGATAGAAACAACTTCTGAGTATTTTAGTACTTGTGGGAATTCTTGAAGCATTTCTATCCCCACCACTGTTCGAATTGCCTCTTCCACAGCTGCACAATCAATCCTAAAAACATGGGCCATCTTCACAGCATCATATCTTCCAATGTCTGTCGGTTCCCATTTTTGAGTTGGGAAGAATATGCGTTTGTTCTTTTGCCACTCCTTCATTCTGAACTGTCAAAATGGTGTGTAGCAAAGAAAAAAAATTGTAATAGAAAATCTTTGATCAATAAACATCACCATAAAAGTTCATAACCATATAAACAGAAATCTTTCAGGTGAGTGCACATAGAATGGCCAATTTTGGAACTAGACGATTGAAGCCAATAACAATTGTCATAAAGAAAATTGTGCACATATAGAGAGAGCTCTATGACAATATTATCAAATTCAAATTAGGTAATAGACATTGTTCAAATTAGATCATGTTTAGTTATGAGAGTTATTATATAAATATATTTACAAATACATAAAAATACAAAGACAAAGAAGTCTACACTGTTTCCCTGTACTGAATGTTGTTTGCATATACTTCCTTGTTTTAGATTGTAATATTTATACGACTTCTTCCATGTCTATTTGCCTTGAGTTCATAATGATCAGTAACCACCAAAAAAATATAAGAACACTATTACATTGCATATCAGCAATATGCAAAAATGCCAAGTGTTTTTTACTAGAATGAGTAGTAGAACCAATATGAACATCTCGACTATCATAATAGTGTATACTTGTAACATGATTTCGTCCTCAGAAAAGTGAGCCATTTCTTTTCCACACTGGATAACTATATAATTTGTAACTGTAGCTGCAAAGAACAACTATTTGCAAGCTCTTAGCATTCCGTCGATCACATTTGCATTTTCTGTCAACCAATAATAAAATATCCTTTAGAATGTAGGTTGTATCAAAGTCTATGACTATTATACTTGTTTGAAGAATAATTATACTGTGATGAATGGTATATGTAAGTTTAGTATGTTATTCATGATCATTTGATCAGGATAGTAAATTGATATCTAAATATTTTTGTGGAGTTTCTGCAAATCAAGCTTGATTTTCATGACAATGTAGAAATTGGAGGACAATATCATTCAAGTAGAGTTGGTGATTCATTAATTGTTTTACTTTGAGTGATCTACACGAAGCTCTAAAGGGTTATCTAGTGACAAGAATATATGTTCTTTGTGATCAGTTGCTGTTATTGCAGCTATTGCTTTCTATCAGCATATAAGTACTGGGTGTTGTCATGAAAATAGAAATGATGGTCATTATCTTTGAAATATACAATACCTATGGAACTAGTACTATTCTTGTGGATGTATCCAGTATTGGAAAGTGTATTTTCCAATGTATGTAAGAATGCTAAGACTATAGATGCTTGAAAATGTTGTCAATTTGCAAACGTCATTTTATTCTAGAGTGTTTGGATAATAGGAATCCATCTAGGATAAAAAAACATCGCAATAGAGATTCAGGATACTGCCCAAAGTGGCTAATCTATGCAAATAATAAAGAAGATTATTGACAATTGACTTGTATCTTGTTTCTGTGTGTCTGATATTATTGCATAGAAATTATGTGTGCAAAATTTAAGAGACATCATGTTTATAGAAATGAAGCTATATGATCTTGCTCTGAGATTGTTCAAGAAATTCTTTGAACTTTGTCAAAACAATAGTTGCTATCTATTTTGAAATGCAATTTAAAACCTCACCATCAAAGTTCATAACCATATAAATAGAAATCTTTGAGGTGAGTGCACATAGAATCGTCAATTTTGCAAGTAGACAATTGAAGCCAATAACAATTGTCATAAAGAAAATTGTGCACCTATAGAGAGAGCTCTATGACAATATTATCAAATTCAAATTAGGCAATACACATTGTTCAAATCAGATCATGTTTAGTTATGAGAGTTATTATAAAAATATATTTATAAATACATTAAAATATAAAGACAAAGAAGTCTACACTGTTGTCCTCTACCAAATGTTGATTGCATGTACTTCCATGTTTTAGATTGTAATATTTAAAGGACTTCTTCCATGCCTATTTGCCTTGAGTTCATAATGATCAGTAACTGCCAAAACAATATAAGAACACTATTACATAGCATATCAGCAGTATGCCAAAATGCAAAGTGTTTTTTTACTAGAATGAGCAATAGAACCAATATCAACATCTCGACTATCATAATAGTGTATACTTGTAACATGATTTCATCCTCAAAAAAGTGAGCCATTTCTTTTGCACACTGGATAACTATATAGTTTGTAACTGCAATTGCATAGAACGACTATTTGCAAGCTCTTAGCATTTCGTCGATGACATTTTTGTTTCTGTCAACCAATCATAAAATATCCTTTAGAATGTAGGTTGTATCAAAGTCTATGACTATTATACTTGTTTGAAGAATAATTATACTATGATGAATGGTATATGTAAGTTCACTATGTTATTCACGATGATTTGATCAGGATCTTGACTGTGAATAGGAAATTGATATCTAATTATTTTTCTAGAGTTTCTACAATTCAAGCTTGATTTTCATGATAGTGTAGAGATTGGAGGACAATATCATTCAAGTAGACTTGGTGATTCATCAACTATTTTACTTTGAGTGATCTAGACAAAGCTCTAAAAGATTATCTAGTGACAACAGTATATGATCCTTGTGATCAATTCCTCTTATTGGAGCTATTGCTTTCTATCAGCATATAAGTATTGGATGTGGTCATCAAAATAGAAATGATGGTCATTATCTTTGAAATAGACAATACCTATGGAACTAGTACTCTTCCTGTGGATGTATCTAGGATAAAGTACATAGCAAACCTAATATAGTAAGAGATAAAAAGTCTAATTGATTCCATTTATTTCTCTTAACATTTGTGTATTATGGCCAATACCAAAACGGCTCTGTATAAGAATAAACATTTAAAAGTGAGAAGAAGTGTTCACTGGTCTTGTAATAGAAAATTTGCACATTATGAGCAATAGCTTTGCTAGATTTATATATTTGTTGTATATAAAAAAAGATAACTGAGAATAAATCATATAAGAAACAACTTTTCATGCATTGAATGTTTCTCCAACTATATACACAATCTAATTGTTAGCTTGAAAAGCTCTTAAAGAAACAACTTTTCATGCATTCCATGTTTTTCCAACTGTATACACAATCTAATAACTTATCTTAGTAAGATGTTTCACATGATCAATAGCAAGATCAAATGTAATAGTCTTAGTAACAGATACATAGCTACTTTGTACCAGACACATGGCTGGTGGTAGCTATAGATGAAGTGCCACAATTGTCATTGATATTGAATATCTCTCTTGTATCAATGTGATTACTAACAAGAGCAGCATCTTCCAGGAATTGATTAGGACAATGGCTACCAATGCCATATGGAAAAATAGACATGTCAAAGATTTTTTGGGGTGTTGTATTGTTGATCATGCTGCTACTATACAAACACTTGTCAATAGGACTAAAGTAGGATTGGCCGAATGAAGATGTACACTGAGTAATGTAATTGGTTGAAGTTATATCAATGTTTTCAGGTAAAACTTCTTCTAATTTTGAACTAGACTCTAAAGAACAGAATGGTACAACAGGTTGCTTGATCAGAAAATTGGTACTGCTATCAATTTCAGGAAGACACATGGATTTCATGTAATCATCTGCTACCAATTGAACAAAGTTGTCATCAATTGTAGCATTTGATTTCTGTTGGCTCAACAGTGGATTTAATATAGGAGCAGACTGCAAAGTAGACAGGGGCAAAACAGGTTGATTAGTGGACAAATTGCATGGCTTTGAATTGACATGCAACAAATTTGTTCTTGCTTTATTGCCATTGATAGATATAGCAGCCTTATCATAGGCAAGAGCGGCTTCCTCTATTGTATCAAAAGATCCTAACCATTGACGTTTCTTGGACCTGCCATTCCAAATTTCTGCAACATAGCTACCCCAAGGTCGTCTCCTAACACCTCTATATGAGATATCCTTTGTACATTTGTCCATTTCCTTAGGACTGAAACATGGAGATTTGTTTCCTTTACCTATTTCTATGAAGTCTTGATAGCTTGACTCTGTGTGAACGCTCTTCATTATTTGTTTCTCCTTCATCTGATTCGCTTGTAAACTAGAAAATGGAACAATAGGCTTCTTGGAAAACAAGTTACATGGTTTTGGATTGGCATAGATAAAATTTGTAATTGCAGTACAGCCTCTCATTGATATAGCAGCCTTATCATAAGCATATGCAGCTTCTTTTGCTGAATCAAAAGTTCCAAGCCACTTCTGTTTTTTCAATTTAGGATCCCTGATTTCTGCACCATAACGACCCGATGAGCGTTGTCTAACACCTCGATACCTTGTTGCTTCTGTAGAATGTTTTGAATAAATAGCACTTAGGCTTAAGTGTCTTCTTCTTTGTTTCTTTTGTACTGATTCTTCAGTATCTGATTGCTTTAGCAATTTCTCCATTTAGTATCTCTTTTCTAGACCAAAATTACAATTGTGTTAGAAATTTTTGTATTGTCAGTTTAGTTAAATTCAAGATTTCTTGAACTATCTTTGTAGTTGGAATCCACATTTGAAAGACTCTTAGACATTATCAAATGCAACTGACTACAACAACTATATCTTTTTTTTATTCATAACAATTATATTACTACAGGATCAAAGGATATTATAAATGAAATATATTCTTAACTAATGTTAGAATATAGGATACATTATAATAATTACAATAAGCACATTCTTCTTTGAACATGCAACTAATAGATGTAATCTTATTGGTATAGATATAGGCACATATGTTCAAATATATTAACAGTTTTGGTTTTATAAGAATTATATAATAACTACTAACTGTGTATAAATAGTATTGTTAAAATTAATTTTGACTTTGTATGCTATTATTTTCTTTTTTTATTGCAGCCTCGAATACATTATAACTTCTTACAGATTTAATACAATTTAACATGATTCAAGCTAATCGCATACTTTATCTATCTATTTTAATTAAAACGTTCTATTGTAGCATTGTGGATGAAAGTAGATGAAAAAGTAAACAGTAGTTCCAACTTTAAACAAATCACATGGGAACGTTGAATGCACCTTGGTAAACAAGAGATTTTCGACTACTCGTGTAGTTTACAACAATTCAGCTTGAAATTTCTTGAGTTCTGCAAAAAACATATTAACATGACAAAATAAGAAATTGAAATCAGAAAATATAGGAAACTAGTATAATACATTCTGCATTTAACACAAAAAATTATTGATAAGTTTGTTCTATGTAGTTTTAATTCTTAATAAAGCTCAATTAAAATATAAGTTCAAAAACATCCTTTTATTCAATTCAAACTCTAAAACCTGCACTGAAGGAAAACAGTCTCTTTTCTTCTAGTGACACACAGTTGGGTTGATCTAATGTTGCTTCATAGATTGGCTTGCATGCAATGCTAATGCTTTACCTTTTCCCTTTCTACCAATTGTGCTAAGGTTACATATATTTGAGTGATAAGACAGAAAACAATTAAAACAGGGGTGTGTGTTATCTTGAATTTCTAACTTTCTGGGCATTGGAGGCTGATAATGGTGACACAAGGAATAATATTAAGAGTCTGCAGGCCTTTTGGAGCAAGGATCAGGCTTATTGTCATACTCCTTTTCATGGCTGCATGTACTAGTTGGATGTTTTTTACTCCTTTTTCTTTGAAGCTTGACTACGAACTCCGAAATTCAAAACAAGATGATCACAGGAAGGTAAGGGGAGTGCCATTGCTGTGCATACTATAATATAAGATAGAACACACTTTATAGTCTCTTACACAGAATTGGACATGGAAAAGTTTGTCTAGGTGTTTAGAAGAATTAACACCTACCCAAGACTTTTCACTTGTTTTTAAGACCCTGTTTAGATTCCCCCAAGAAAATTCTTAAGGTAAGATTTCATTGTCTAATATGAAAAGCATTTTAAGAGGAATTGTTTATATTGGTTTGTTTTCTTCTTCTAAGATGATGACAGAGGAGATAGTTTTACCTGATTCAACATTCAATATCTATAGATTTTTAAGCATAAATCATGTGAACTTTAAGATTTCAATATTATATATTTTTAGAAGGAATTGCATTTAATCTCTTACATCATGAGAACAATGTACATGTGTTAATCTGAAAAATAAAGAAAAAAGAAAGATTTACTTGTCGATGGAGTTGATGACACTGTTATAAAAAAGAGGTTTCATATAATTCAAAGATGGAAAGTTTAGAACCAGGGTTTTAAAAAAAGCATTTAAAAAGCATTTAAGAATGAAATTCTAGCTGGCTTGGAAATTTTACACTGAATAATAAGACATCTAAACATAAAACATTAATAATTTTGAATCTCAAAAACTGCACCTCTCCCCTCATTTTAAAATCTAGATTTCTGTTGTGCACCCACAAGAGAAAAGATAGTACCTTTACTAGAGTTTTGTTAAAATTTTGGATGAAAATTGAAATAATATGCCAAGTTCTTCCTGTGTTTGGCGTTCTTTTGGCTTATAGTCTATAGGTTAAAATATTACCATTACTAACTTCATCATTTCTAAAATTCCCTGTAACAATTGAACGGCTTGAACTTAAATAGTGGTTGTTGCAGTAACTTTGCTGTGGTCACTAGTCATTCATGGAAGGTTGTTTCTGCATACTTAACTGATACAACAAAATATTTTAGAATTATATATTTCATTATCTAATTATAGATAATGGAGATCTCTGTGGTAATCTCCTCCATCTGGGTTTATGTCTTATTATTATTGATTTTATTGGAAGTGGCATGTGGTCAGAATTGTGGGTGTTCTAGTAATGTTTGTTGTAGCCAATATGGATATTGTGGGAACACCACATCGTACTGTGGAGAAGGTTGCAAGGAAGGTCCATGCACTGCTACAGGAGCATTTAATGTTCTTAATGAGACCAAAACCATAGATCTATTTAACAGTGTTCTGTCAAGTGCCCAAGACAACTGTGAGGGAAAGGATTTCTATACATTTGATTCATTTATAACTGCAGTAACTGCCTTTCCTGCTTTTGGAAGCACAGTATCAAAGGAGATTGCCAGGAGAGAAGTGGCAGCTTTTTTAGCTAATGTGGTTTTCCAAGTTGGAGGTGATTTGAACTAACAGTTTTTTAGTTTTACAGATAATTTTTTTGGGTTAAGTAAACATCCTTTGATTAGACTGAATAACTTTACAAACTAGGCTGAAAGGCTTGTGTTTCGCTCCAATCTTGTCAAATCTGAACTCTTGATTACAGATTTCTGCAATATCAGTGCAATCAATTCTAGTGTGATAAACTGTGATGAGACAAACACTCTGTATCGGCTCTATCCCTGCGCTGACGGAAGGAGCTATCATGGGCGTGGTCCATTACAAATAAGCTGGTGAGTTTTCTTGCTTTTGCAGTTCATTGATCCGTTTTGATTATTTGCCAATATTACCATAAAACTATCAATTGTGAAAGCAACGATGTATGCAATCTGCAAAGCCGGAACTTTAATCTACAAAACATTCAAAAGGAGGAATACTACTCAATTTGATCATATAATCTCAAGATTAAAGGGAAACCAACACGGCCTAATGGCCAACGTTAAGATTGATATATGCAGAAGATAGATTCAATTTAACATTTGACATCTAATTACATAGCTCTACATAGAAAGTGTCATCTAATATACTTTACTTCGTCATCATGACAACTGTTTGTATGGTTGTGCTGAGTTTTCCACAAAACACATTAAGTTTATATGGAAAATACATATTCTCAGTTACTTGGATCGTTTTACATGTGAGAATTGCATACAAGATTGAAAGGTACTAACTCTTGTAATACTAACCGTATTAGTAGTTACCTGTCTTTGTACAGGAACTACAACTATGGACGTGCAGGGGGTTACCTCGAATTGGACTTACTAGACCAACCAGACCTTGTATCCACCAACTCTACAATCTCCTTCAAGACTTCCCTCTGGTATTGGATGATCAATTCTGACTGTCACAATGCCATTGTTTCTGGAAAGGGCTTCATAGAAACTGTAAAAGGTCTAGATAGTACGGCATGTGATCGCCCTGAGGAAATTTCCCAGAGGGTTGACTACTACAAAACATACTGTCAGAAACTTGGAGTAGACCCTGGAACAAATCTAACATGTGACACAACATCAGTATCCATTGGACGAAGAGGAACATCCTGGAAACTAATACCCATATTGTTAGGAAGCATAGGTGGAGGAGCTCTCCTATGTTTATTGTTCTTATTCTTCTGCAAGTTTCGCATTAGACAGCAAAGTAGACATAAACCAGGTACAGGTATAGGTATGCACACATTTTGGAAAGATTTCCTTATTTCTCATTTTTGTTGTTAGTTCAAAGATTCGATTGAATTGTTAAAATACAGGATTTTTCTCGATGTTTAATTTAGCATCTGTCAAATCTATACATGGTCAGATTTTAACACATAGTCAGTGCTTCATGAATTAGAATTTAGTTAAGATTGTACAAGATTTTTGTCTGACTTTTTATCTCTTACTATGCAAACTGACAGAAATTGTTCGCTCGTCCTCATCCACATTGTGGAATTGTTCGCTCGTTCTCATCCACATTGTCTGCTTTAAAAAAAAAAGGCCTCTCCAAGTTTGAAGCGAAAGATTCGGTTTGTTCTATTTCACATTTTGACAGGGCCGTCTGTACAGGTTAAATAGGTCCCGTAGCCAACCCGTCCTTAGTCTTTTTGCTGACAGAGTAGACAAAGTATGAAGATTATAGGGAGAGTTTCACAGCTCAATTCAGGAATGACAATACCACGGATTGGCTTTGGTACTGCTGCTTCACCTGAGAATATAGATCAGATGAAACAAGCTGTCGCTACAGCTCTAAAGGTAGATTCTTATCATCATTTTTGTTTTTAACAGAACATAAAATGCCTGGAGGATTTATTCGAAGGGCAATTTTGTGGGATCACAAGAATAATAAGTTGGGTGCACAGGTTGGGTATAGGCATTTTGACACTGCCAGTATTTATGGCACAGAGCCAGCTCTAGGAGAAGCTCTAAGTGAGGGTTTCCGAAGTGGGATTGTAAAGAGGGATGAAGTCTTTGTGACCAGCAAACTGTTTGCTGCTGACCATGATGATCCTGTTTCTGCTTTGAAGACAACCTTAAAGTATGCCTTTGTTTGGACCCATTATTCTCTCTCTTTTCTTAAGGGTACTCAATAGATTCATTTGTCTTCTAAAATGGCTGTTTTGTAGGAATTTGCAGCTAGAATATTTGGATCTGTATCTTATCCACTGGCCTATCAACTTGAGAAAAGGGTCTTCACATCCATTCCCTAAAGAGGAGGACTTTTTGCCATTAAATATAGAGTCAATATGGAGGGGAATGGAGCAATGCACAGAGTTGGGGCTAACTAAATCTATTGGTGTGAGCAATTTCTCCTGCAAGAAGATTGGTGATTTGTTAAGCTATGCCAACATGCTTGGCCATAAAGACCCATCATTTGGTCTCAATATCTACCCATATTCATCATAAGGAAAAACAAAAAAAAACTGAAACATGGCTTCCAAATCTTCCAATAATCATCATTATAGATGAATCAAAACAAAAGTGGATGAAATGCTGAAACTATACAACACCTCTGCAAACGAATCACTTCTCCTTGCAATCAAAACTAATGATATACTTTTAAAAACTAAAAAACGGTACAGAAAACTGAGAGCAGCGTTACATAACAAAATGCTGAAAAAGCTCTACAACAATTCAGTTTCAGGTAGAACTGACTGCCACAAATTACACAGAAGATGTAATAGAAACCAACAGAAAGCAGAGAAGGTACCTGCTTCGAGTGTTGATGATGATGATGGATTCCAGTCTTTCAGTTGGTGCAGATATAGATAGAGCAGATGATAGGGGTATTAAACATGCAATCAAACGGCAGGAACTAATAATGGATATTTGTGTGATTGCAGAATGTTCAATCACACATTTAATAATCGAGATATGTTTCCAACAAAAATATTCCTTTACCGTACAATATTATGGCAACGCATGACATATTACGGCACAAGACTCTTGAACAGTGAAAAATGAAAGGAAGAAAAAAGAGAGAAGGTAACTGCGTCTACTGTTGATGATGATGATGGCCAAATCAAAACCTTAAGACCAGATCTCCAAGGATATCAGAGATATCTCAGCAATGAATGGGATCCACGTCTCCAAATTTTGGGATGAGCGCTACATCTAATCACCTAATCTTAATTAGGTTCGCTGCCTTTAGGGATTGTTGATTTCGATTGCTGGCTGAATTTCATATAAGCACTTCTTTTAACTAAACTCTGCAAGAAGTGCATTGCTTAGTTGTAAATGACGGTGCTCTGTACTTGTCTGATTATCTCTTGAAGCATTCAGACAAAACATTCATTGGCAAAACAAAGATGTCAGCACATTCCACACATTCATTTACCGTTTATTAATCCATTCATCTTAATATAATATTAATTGCGTGCAACTTCGTCATGAACATCACATATTCTCATAAGGTTGTAATAACACATTTGCTTACGGCGAGTCAGGTGGGAATCCTCTATACGATTTAGTTTAGATATTTGACTAAATAAGATATAGTTAAAAGGAAATCCACGCTAGAATGGGAATACAAAATGTAGCCTACCAACCATAAGTGGAAAGTTAGGCTGAAAACTTGCGTTTTCTGTGGGGTTAAGGGTCCACTTCACTCTGTGGGGATGACAGCATCTCATGATTTTCTTTGATAAGATTATTGAATATGAATATTAACGTGGAGGATGGGGTAGAGAAAACATGTTTTGCTTTTCTGGCCGTTCATTCGGACTAGTCTTTTACCATACAATACTATGGCAGGAGACTTAACAACAGTTGAATCTAGAATAGTTATCCCATTACCATACAATACTATGGCAGGAGACTTCACAACAATTGAATATTATGGAGGAGAATCTAGAATAGTTCAGAATGAAAATTGTAGTGGAAAAGCAGGTAACAAGAGGGCCCCACAAACCCATGCGGATAGAATGGGTAGAATGGAAACAATTCATAAAATAAATGATTACTTATAGAGAAACAAGACTACTGTAGCGACATAGTTGCATTAAATATATGCATAGGAAAAAAATATCACACAATATCTATATGAATTTTTGTGAGTCCAATTGCATACGTCATCACAATAATACTATTAGCAACTGTTAGCCAATAGAATATCAACAAAATCAGTTTATTATATGAAAATAAGAATTGAAAAAAACAAAAACTTTAGAAAAATTAGTCAAACAAATTTAATTCTGCAGTCCTATTGGACAATTGAATAACAACTAATAAAATTGCATGAATGCATTAGTATTCCTGCCATATTGAAATATTGAAATAAATTTATTGGTTACATATCCAATAGTAAGCTTTTATATCATTTGGTACCTCTTCACCAAAATATTTTTTATTTGTATCATTTAAATTGGAAAATAAAATCATCCTTTAAATTTAATTATTACTACTTTAATTTTATAGACATAATTCTAAATTTACAAATTTAGAATTATTACAAAATATTTGGAAAACATTGATCTTGTGGAGATACTTGATGTTTTCTGCAACAAGGACAATTTGATCAGTGTATGGCAGAAGAAAGCCCAAAAAAATATAGAAAAAAGGCATCATTAATGAATTTATCGTCCCTTATTTAAGCCCACAGATATTTCTTTCAATTTGACTGACTCTTCAAATCTTATAAATCCCACACTCTGGACCTCCTGCCTAAGTTCAGAAGTAAACCAGACCTTTTCGAACCTAATAAAAATACCCACGTCAGTTGGCTCCA
Organism: Cunninghamia lanceolata; assembly: GCA_027924645.1. Taxonomy (NCBI): domain Eukaryota; kingdom Viridiplantae; phylum Streptophyta; class Pinopsida; order Cupressales; family Cupressaceae; genus Cunninghamia; species Cunninghamia lanceolata. The sequence goes on along the minus strand of BSBN01001528.1, from coordinate 1,468,119 downwards.
TAAGGTACAGTTACGATGATATTTCACACAACAAGCTACAGAGTTTATCATAATGGCTTGAATTCAGGATTAGCTTAAGCCATTAAAAACAATGGAGGTCCAAGAACAGGCACACATAGGAGTGACCTTTACTAATATAATACTTGAAATAATTGTTAGTGTTCCAACAGTTTTCATCTCTTATCTGGTAGTTTTCCTACCTTTGAAATACCAGTAAGGCTATGAACTTATATTACTATAAATGCACATACCTTATCTTTAGATGGCTTGCTGCATTCTCAAAACCAACTGGAAAATGTTAATGAATGTTTTCAATATTACCTTTATCAGAGTGGAATCAAATGAAAAAGATACAAGCATTATGGTTATCTTGTCCTACTCTAAGAAATGCGGCACTAATAGTTTTCTGAGACAAATTGAAATACTTATGACCTTCCACCTAACATTACATTCTCTATGTTGATTGTCAAAACTCAAAATTGAAACCAAATGTATCTTTACCATGTCCTTGCTCTTCTCTTCTATGCACTTCATTGTCATCAAATCTATGAAAAAGCCCTAAGCATATTCCATTCACCAGTCTGAAACTTTGTAACTGATTTGGCATCATTTTCATGTTTTCAGATAGCAATACCATATACATGCATGATCATGGTGAAACTGGTCTAAATTCTTTAAGCCAACAGGTTCATGAACCTGAGGACTCTTGTAGCATGTTCTTTGAGGCTTGATCCTTTCCTTCACAAGCCTACAAGCTCTTGGTGTAAAGGAAGAGAGAGATGCCCTTGGCATAAGTAGTTCTAGAGACAGTACAACTAGATATAGGCATTCTTATGTCATTGTTGACAATAAATCTTACAAGGCAAAAGTGGACAATCCCAGACTACCTTAGTTTGATATGCTCTGGGTCAAACCATACAGAAATCAACCAGCTTGTTCAATCTCACATTCAGGCAGTCAAATTCATTTGACTCGTGTAGCCACAGAGATCTCGAAAGGACCAAGAACAAGTTATATAAATGTACATGTAGTTATCAAATGCGCACAATGGAAATTTTGGTTCTATCTGCTATACAATCTGCCGCATCTTCTATGGTGGAATTAGCATTGTTTCCCTGACTAAAGAGCTCGGCAAACGTACCACCATTGATACCCTTAGCCAGTCTGCCAGGGTTGATACAGACAGATTGACAATGTGCAAAATCTTCATGACTGCCATTTTGTGATGGGCCTGATTCTGTTTGTTGAATGGCATCAGCTGGGTGCAAAACCTGTGGTGACAAAAGGTAGAAATACCAAGACTTCTTTGTTAAAAGAAAATCATATTCTGTTTAATAATGAATTTCATTCCAATTCCATTACCTTCACAAATGATGCAAGATCAGAGGGTAAAATAAGAACATCAGGGATAGAGAGCATGTGCAAAGCCTCTGGTGCCACAGAAAGGTCCAAATTCAAGCCAGAACCTGGCGGAAAAAGTGGATAGAAGCTGTTCACAAGTATAAAAGTTTACATCCCATTAGTTTAAAGAAAGAAACACCAGCATAACGAGTGTATCTTTCTATTCCTAGTTAAAGGTAAAGAACTGAATAGAAAAATCAGAACACAGTTTCAGGTGCATGCCTCCGCTGCTTTAGGACATGAGTTGCAAGCCTTGCAAGCCGGTCATTGGAGCTGCCTTCAGGGATCCGTGAGATTTCCTCACTGCTAAGATGTCGTAGGATATCTACCGTACAACAACCAATGGTAATCTGCACCATCATAGTACTTTTTATTTGAAGAGAAACAAGAAAATCATTCATTTATAGGTTTTATCATAGTTACCAGAAGATGGACTGTAGATGAGAAATGATATGGGTACCCATTTTCAAAAAAAGTTGGAGACCAGTATTTGGAGACAGCAATATTTTTAAAAATATATAAATAATTTTGATTTTTTAAATCTATAATATAGATATGCAACTTTTAAAAATAAAGAAATTAAAATTTTGAAGTATTGAAATAAATGTCAACAAAAGTAAAGATTAATCATATCAATATTTGATAATTATTATGATGATATAAAAATTATTTTAAATCATAATCATTTGGAGATGGCATAAAACTGAGAAGAGAATAACATTATTTTAAAAACATGTATGTAAATATTAAACACCCCCAGATGGCACACAAACTAAGAAGAGAATACCATTAAAGATGTGATATTTCTACAGTCTATATAACATTTATATCCTCTTTCTAATGATACATTAACCAAATGCTGTACACTACACAATTTTCTACCAAAAACATTGTAATTCATATATACAAGTATACAAGACAGAGAAAAGAGAGAAAAGTTGAAGAGAATACAAATCTGCTGGTAACCATAGGTCTAATAACATAATATTATGTAATAAAAATCTCTAAATAATGCTAAAAAGGAATCTGCAGCTCACCTCATTAAAACGGAAGAGCCCTGGATTTGCAATGCAGGTTATCTGCACATTATTTTAGTGACTTTCTTAGATAACATTCAAGAATGAGAAAAGAGAGCTAGTAACTCAAATTGAAAACAAGGATGCCAAAACACTGCAAATTTTTGAAGGTAAATACATACTTGCTGATTTGGATCTTCATAAGCATCCATGTCAAATGGTGGCTGCATAGACGTTCACAGGACATATCATCATTTGATATTTGGAAAAAGGACATTATATCCATACAAATATCATAAGAAAATTTTGTTTATGGGTAAAACACAAAGCAAACAATCATACTACCTGTGGAAATACAGAATCATGGTGTGCATCACGAGTAGATGGCACAAGCACAACGCGAGCACCAGACCCCATCTCTTCACAATAATCTTGTAGCTGTATGCGATTATGTGAGTAATTAAAAATTTAAGCAACATTTATTTTGCTTTCAAGCATACTAGCTAATCAATATAGTGGAGGAACGGTATTTCACAAACCCTTGCACTGATTTCTTCCTGGAATATTTGACTAAATAATCTGTCCACGGTTCCAACTTTGATCTGTGGATGATCTGAATCAATAAAAGGACCCATCTGCAAAACAATTTCTGTCACAATGCTGGACATTAACAGGATATAAAACACATCTTTGCTCATCCTAATGATGGATTGCAGAGTGTGATCCGAAAATTTTAAAAAACAAAACTCAGTCTTTCCAGAAGTTTTTATTCAATTTCATCAACTGTAAAAACCTATTGTTTGTTAAGAATATAAAATAATTAAGCAGTTCTCAAAGAAACCAAAAAAAACTTGCTATGCCTGTTAAATACCAGAAGAAGCAGATTAGGTTGCTTTCTCCGTGCATATGCAAGCAAGTCCATTAATGGTTCAAAATCTAAGTTGTCTGTAGTTGTGAAAGGACCTGCAGCAATCAACTGGAAGCAGGCAATTCCGTATTATAGTAAGTACAGCTAATGAGATAGTTAAATTTGCTCAATGCATGCAATATGTAGGACTGAGCATGTACCAATATTCAAAATAATTTAATTTGGGTGGCATTCTAGAGTCCACAGTCTCAGAGTGTGAAAGAATGTAGAATCACTTTAGAAAGGAGAGACTAATGTGCCTGCAACTTTACCAGCACAGATTGTGTTGGTAAATGGTATTTGCAGTTAAAGGTGATAGTGCTTGTAATTTTCCAAGAGAATGGATATCACAGTCACAACAACGAAATGGCTCTCAGTCGTTACCATTGAAATTGCTTTTCGAGTTCTAGGTAAAGAACTAATTTTTGAGTTTCGATCCACTGCTAGACGTTTTGCTGAAGGTGCATCTGAATCACCTAGATGAAGGGGATAAGAAATAGGAAATGAATCAAACACCCTTGACGCAACCAAACAGTGTCCACTTGGATTATTTCCTTCGACTCCAATCACCTAGCAAGATGCTTGCAAGTTAGTTTTGCTCCTAACTATTAGTTCATGAAACACTAACCACAAACTTTCTCATCAAACTTCTTTATTAATAAAGGAGAACAATTGTTTTTGCAATATGTATTAAGCAGGGGCTTTACCTGACCAGGGAAGAAAGAAAATCCATCCAACTTGTGGAGGTCAAGTCTTACTGTTTGACCTCCAGAGAACTCAACACTGTCAACACAACATTCAAGAAATTACAATAAAGAACATATTCATAGCACATCTTTAATTGTTTTTAACTTTTTCCCTTTGTTCTTTTTGTGTATAGATGTGAGTGTATGTGCAGAGTGTTTATGTGTGTGTCTAAATGCTTTAATATGGCCGGAATTTGTTTGCATCACATCTAATTGGTTTTCTTTTCTATGTGACCAAAAGAGGTGATTTTCAAATTTGATTTTATGCCAAAAAAAACTTACACTTGGTTCTCATCCATCAATTGAAGCTATAAAATGGACAGAACTAGTTTTTTAATTATGACTATGAAATCAGGTTTTCAATTTAAATGCAATCCCAAAAGAATCTTGCAAAACATTGTAACCCACCAACCTGCCTTCAAGCATAATAGATTTGTCATTCAGGTGGCCTTCACCATCACAACAAATTAGCCCCACCACAAACACACTTTCCTGTAAACAGGGAGATAATGTCAAACAGCGTTTCCAGATATTTTGGTATGCCTCAAAGGTTCTGACATGATAAATTTGATAAAAGGTAGTATCCACTTTTCAAGAATAGGAGTCAATTTGTAATGAAAACAAAAAAACAAATTGGAGATTCTTGCGATATAAAAGAACACTCACCTGTGATGCAAGAGCAACATGATTGGAAACACTGCAAGCCTCCTTGGCAGCTAATGCAGTGGCAAAATTTTTGATTCTCCTCTCCAAAGACTCAAACTGAACATCAAATTGTCCTCTTAGAAACCAAACAACTTACTTCTTCGCTCCTATAATCGATAGGAACAAAGCAAATACCATGGATTATATTTGTACTGTAAATAAAGGGTTACACCAGAAAGCCTACTGCCTCGAGATATATATTGACATAGATGACAAGCTTAAAAAATCATAAAAATGAAAACCTTCTGCAAATTAGCCAAGTTTTCTTTTTAAATCTACAAAATGGAAGGAATTACGATAGCATGCAAAATTGCTGAAAATTTTCCATTCCTTAAAGATTTCCATAGAAAGCAGGTACCTTCTCTTCAATGCTGTCATACATGTAACGGCATCTTGGGGTGGGCCATGAGCCTAACATTTGTAGAGAGCACCTTTGCACTGGTGGCATCCTTCTGATCACATCATCTTCAGATTGTGGCTCAGCTGCTTTGTCCTCTGCAGCATCATCAGAAATGTCCTTATTGAACACAAACTGCACCACATACTTATTTGACCGATTCCCAAAAGGAGTAATTGGACTTGGACTACTCCTGACTCTTGACCCGTGTTTCCCAGAAAGTTTTCCATCTGTACCAGGAGTTCTAGCAACTGCCAATGGAGAAAACAAATCTGGGGTACCGTGTGCAGTTAACCTGGTAGATTGTTTAACTGGGGTATTTTGTGTATTGTCATCATTACTTTCATGCCCATTTTCTAGTAACCTACATAAATGGCAAGCATGAGAGAATGCGTCCCAAAAAATGTTTTACAGAATAACATTGCACCAGCATCAACATGATATTACTATTAGAAAGAAAATTAAAAAATTTGAACTTGTTAATAAATTATATGCAATTCCAAAATTGGAAGATAATCGCAGATATAGTCACCCACATGTCAATGTCATTACTGGAATAGAAGTGCAAATCTGTGTCCTGTTTTTGGAAAGATTGTTTCTGCTCATTTTGCAAATGCTGACGGAAACCATCTAAATGAGAGCTCAGTACCTTGCATCCATCAAGTTGCCTGAAACAAGGGATTAAGAAGCAACTGATTACAACTTGAAAACTCCAAATGTTCAAAAATGACATTCTCCAAAACAATTAAAGCAACTCCAGTTCACAGGCCAGGAATCCAATTCTTGAGTAAAGTCAAAAGTGTTTTGGTTCACTCATGAGTGGAAAGAAGTTTCCTAATATCCACCGGGTTCTATTCTACCTGCAGTCTGTCCCAATGGTATGTGAAAACAAAGGGATGAGGCATGATAGAGGTCCTGGGTGCCTTTGGCATAACAGGCAGCCCTTCATTCAAGCTAAAACATGTCCATTCTGTGTGGTGCAGACCATCGGAACATGGTTGTTGAAGTACCAAACAAAAACATAATAGATAAAGACCCTCTTAATAAAGAAAGCAGATATGGCAAGTTCTGCATCTCAGGAACCAATTGTTGGGCACAGGTGATTTTGGATGAACCCTGGCAAAGTGAAGAAATTCTAAAAAGGCAACTGCTGTCCTAATATTGAATTAAATAAATTCCAGAATATTACAACAGTCACACAACAATTGAAATTCCAACAACGAAAGCAATCAAGTACACAAATAATTTACACCTTCAAAACAGTTTTTCATTCCTTTGAAAAACTTACAAGGAAACCTCTACAAGTTGTTCCAATAACAGCTGCACGGAATTATATCACTGTGTTTGATCACAATTGATCTCTGAGTTATTTTACTTCTATCTTGCAACTATCTTTATACTATTCAATTAAAAATCTAATCTTCAAAAGCTTCTTATCTCTTGCAGGAGATGATTTAAAAGATAAGTCTAAATCATTAGAGTATATCTACACTTTATTAAACTTAATTAGCTAAATAAAATAATTTCACTTTATCACTTAAGTGAAATGCAAAATAGAATTAACTTGAACCACTTGCACATTCACACTGAACCTATGCAGAAGTTCCAAACTGAGCTAGAAAACTCAACAGAAAGTTGGGTGTGGGACACTCATTAGAAATGCTGACAGAACTATAAGGCTTAGGTTTACAAGAGGCCTCAATATGACCACTATCAATCTTACAAAGGCAAGAATAGTTTATCAAGGAATTATCTTGGCAAACAAACAACATTTGAACAGACTCAAGGATACTGCTTATGCCACTCTTATCATTTGTATCTTGAGACGCAGTGCTACTCCTAAAAATGCCCTCTAAGGATCATTAGCAAGGTGAAATCACTTTGTATACATCTAAAGCAACCCCAGCTCACGGTCCAAGAATCCAATTCTCAAGCAAAGGTAAAAGGGCCATGGTTCACTCATGAATTGAAAAATGTTTCCTACTCTCCACCAGGGTCCATTTAAGCTGCAGTCTGTCACATCCAATGGCATGTTTAAACAAAAGGATGAGGCCTGATATAAATCTGGATGACTTTGGCAGAATAGGTAGCCATTGTGCATCTAAGCTTGTCCATTGTATGTAAGGCAGGGGCTTGGCACATGTTTTTTGAAGCACCAAACAAAACATTAAAATAAGATAAACAATCTCTTATCAGAGGAAACAAACATGGCAATTCTGCAGAGAACTGCACCTGGGATATTCTTGAGAACCAATTTCTAGGCACAGGTGATTTTGGATTTGCACTAGGAAATATGGATGCGGGGTTCTGATTAGGAATCTTGACAGAACTATAAAGCTTAGGTTTGCACAAGGCCTGAACATGGCCATTGTCAATCTTTCAATGTTAAGTATAGTCTATTAACGAATATTCTTGCCAAATGGCAACCAAACAATATTTGAACAAACTCGGATTTACTGTTGATGCCACTATGGTATCTTAAGAGGCAAAGTGATTCCTAAAAATGTTCTCCAAGGATCATTAGCAAGGTGAAATCACTTTTTAAACAATTGAGCATGGAGGAACTGATTCACATCCCCCAAAACCTTAACAAACCAACTGATACCTTAGCAAATCAAGGGGCTGATGGGGCAATACTGTCCATAAGTATAAATGTCATGACCCTTCCCATTTACCACATTTTTATCTAAAACCCTTTTAAATCTCATTTCATAATTCTCTAAACATATTCTACAATCTCTTTATTTTATCATATTTTATATAATACTATTAACACTCAATATGCATTACCTTGTAATTAGTAAACAAGACAAGGGCAGCACTGATTACATACATAGAACGATTAAAGAGCAGCGATTTTAAATTATAGGAAAACAACGATCAATGAATGAACCCATTCTAAGTCAGCGATGATATAGACTTTAATAGGGAACCCTACATATAAATTGTCTTATTCAAAACAATTATGAAATGGTGCGATAAGAGAAGAAGTGATCAATGTGTTTATAAGGAGGATTTCCTTATTAGGATTTCCACTGTGAGTTGCAATGTGCTAGGAGAGTTAAAACATCAGGTAATGTAGGAGCAGGAGCTTGCAAAATAGAGATTGTAATGTGACTGCCCGAGGCTAAAAGGAATTTTCGGGATAAGGTTATACAGTGTACACAGATCCAATAAATTAGCAAGCGATGAACTAAGGCATTAGAATCCCAAAAAGTGCGGACCAAGAGCCTAAAATCAAAGAAACTACCTGTTAACCATGCCCCAGGACCCCTAGCAGTGACACCATGCGTTCTAGAAAAGGTACCAGTTTCTTAAGGAACGCCACTGATTTTCCCAAAACCGGGCAAAAAGACTGCTGGTGATCTTCTAAATGGGCAAGATTAACAAGCGAGAAGGGGGGAGGGCTTCAAATGGGTAGTAGTCTCTACCGATCAGGGTACGCTAGCACTGGGGGTTAGTCATAATCATAAATAATCATTACAGCTAATAGGTAATATGCACAACAAAGTGTGAGGCAGCTCAATTGACGGTTAAGAGTTTATTTATCTTCTTCTCCTCAATGGCTTTTTGTCCAGCCAGAAAGGAGAGAGGCATGATGTCCTGTTCACAGCGAGCTTTCTGTTACTAGTGTTTTGTGCAGGGAGTTCTGTAAATCGCATTAAGGCATGGATGACAATCATTAACATGTGGTTATAGAACTTGGAAGCTGTACTCTTGGAGATCTTGTGTGGCCTTTCATGATGATACTCAGTATTGTATAGGCATTGCAGTCAAAGACCAAATGAGAGATTTCTGCATTGAAAACAGACAGGTTTGTAGGTCAGGCTAGCAAGTCTATCTGGTTCCTTATGAACTTATTTGACACTCTATGTAATAAAAATTTTACTTCTGATTTTTTACGTGGTGGTTGCAGTAACATAGTGGATTGGTTTTTTTATTTGGATCTGGCCTGATCACATCTTGAATGGTATTTTTTACCTCTCACTTAACTGATACCGCTGGGGTAATTTAATCATCAGAGGACAATGAATACATATATTCTGTAATTGGGCTTTTGAAAAAAGGAAATTAGTCTGGTAAAAGCAAATACCATAATGATAACCCTTGTTCAAAGTTCCAAATCCTGCTGGCCATGCTTTTCAAATCATGCTTCTTGGCTGAATACCATTCTGATTTTGATAGAGCTCTTTTCACATGGAAAGTGTGCCGTGTGAAAATACATATAAGGTCGTGAGTATACTTAAATAGAGCCCATCATCAGAAGTGAAAAGGAAAAGAAAGGAGGTGTCCAAGGGATTCGGCTGCTAAACGCTCACTGTATGCAGTTAGAATCGGCCAAACAGGGCAACCAACTTATTCAATCTCTAAAGATACCATTTGTATAAGCTCTATTGTACCCCCTCATCTGAGGCTTCCTTATACCAGACATCACTGTTCTAACACTAACACAGCTCCCCCCTTGTTTTGGTTTTAGTATGACATAATGGATGATAGGGAAAACTGGTACCTAGCATTTATTATTGTGAATCCAATTACAACTGTTGTTATACCCTGTACTCAGTCATTAGGGCAAGCCCACTCAACAGCATGCTAAACTGTTACCTCGGTTGCAATTGCATTTGGTCACACTGTGAATGTAATTCTTTTGTCGAGTTTTACTCATGGAGACACTTTAAAAACGTGATCCAGGTTTGCATCCCCATAGCCCCAGTAAGGCAGTATATAACTCCAGTAGAGATACAGGGAGACTGTCATGTAACAATTACAGGGAACACTTAAACCTATAACAACGTTTACAAATCCTTAGAATGTGGTCCAGTCCATAACTTCACCCTAAAATCCAACAAATTGAAAAAGGAAAAAGGAAAAAACAATATGCTCTTGGTTATGATTTCATACACCTTGCCTGTCATTAGGGTACGCAAAAATGTATCAAATTTGCCCTCCCAAACAAATAAACAAAAACGAAGCGAGAAAAAAGGGATAAGATCTTATGTACCCTGCTGACTGCCAATGGCAACCCAAGAAACAAAACCAGAAAAAAATGGCAACCCAAAACTTACATGTTCAAATAGTAGACCTCCCAACTGGAAACCAACTCTGGAGGTTTAAGCCCAAAGTTGATGCAGAACGTAAGACCTGTTTCACATTGTAAACCACTGATCATTCTTCTACAGATGATGAAATTTAATACAAATTAACAAATGCCACTACTATTACTAATAATCATAAACAACAAATCACAGACATTTCTGTATTGTTTCTTCTTCATCCTCCAGCGTAAAGCCATTTTGAGTAAACTCTGTTTTGATTTCTTGATCCATCACTCTGCCAACAAACAAAATGGGTCTAATTCTCTTCCTCGCTGATTGCAAGAAGGATAATAGTAAGTGGGTCTGCTTCTCCAATTAAGCAGGTGCAAGTTTCAGAAAATAAGCGCGTGAAAACCAAAATCCCAAGGCATTTTGTTCAACGATAAAAAAACATATTAAGTAAATAGAATGCTGAATTGCCGAATGAATTCTTCCCTTGCATTGTGTCCTTTTTGTTTTTTTAACTTCATCTTTTTTGTTTTGTTTTTGGGAACAATCCATCTAAATGAATAGTCATCTCATTAATTTGGCCCTCAATTTAATTTTGGCTATTAATAAGTGTGAGGACTTTTTTTTTGAGCTATTTGGTTTTAAATTGGTTGAAATTAATATATATAATTAACTATAATAATATAATAATAAAATGCATGTTAATAATTATATTTAATAGTTTATATTATTTTAAAGTATAATATAATAATAAATATAATTATAATTAATATTTTATATATAAAATAAATATATAATTAATTAAAAATATATTTAATTATTTAAATTATATAAAATGTATAATAATAATAATAATATAGATTTTATCTAAAATTGAAAGGCATTTGGTGAATAAGAAAGGTTTGAATTAAAAGATATTGTCTTTTTTTATAAATAGTAACATCGTTTAAAATATCATGTTTTAGTTTATTAAGATTAGAAGTTATATAGACATTATTATGAATATCTCTAATGCACCAATAGTCTTTTTAGAGTGTTATTTTGAATAATTAATTAATTATTTAGTTAGTTGAGATTATAAGATTATAAGGGAGCATACATTTGAACCATAAATCATTTGTTGGTTAAAGTCAATTAGAAGTCAAATCTGGCCCAATGACACCTTTGAAGCTCTATGACTTCACTTTAATCCATTTCTCAGCCTCAATTTATTTTCTAGGCATTATAAATCGACTTAAGGCTACAAAATCAATATACATTTTGAAGAATGAATATAATATTTTGTGATTGAATGTTTTGTCATTGTATGTATTTATTTATCAATTTACACAATATCCTAGAGTATTGCATGTAGTATCTCTCTTTGTTAGCTTAGTCATGTTGTTTATGCTTTGAAATCAATGTGTGTTGCCTAAAATGTCATTCTCCATAGCAAGGGACCAGTCTACCCTAGATGATGTCATTGAAGTAATGGTACATTTTAGAAATTATATCCCCAATTTTGCCTGATGTTTGTGAAGAGCCTCATTTTGGCCAAAAGTGAGTATTATAAATGGAATCCATGATCTCAAGGAGGCTATGTTAAGCACTGGCCAAATACTTGTTCTAGGATGAAATTTCAAACCAGTCACTGCATCATCCAATATAGCTTGAAGCCCACGATGCCATTAAGGTTTGATCAAAGACTCTTAGACCATGCAAATTATCTCCTTAGCTCCCCATGCTTCCAAGAAAACTGTAATATTGACGACACATCTATATTCACCCTATATCTATGGGTTGTCGATAAGAACTGCTCCCCAAGGGTTACTCTAATGGCATGTAACATGATGACAATATTTACCTTGAAAAATTTTCTTAGCCTAAGATCTATGATATCCCCCAAGAAATCAAATTACCTTTCCTTGGCCACCAACCTAATTGTTGTGTCCATATTGCTTTTTTCTCTAGAACCACCAGAAATGGTATGACAAAGATGTATTTATGGATCGATGGTGGAAGCTAGTTGTATATATTTTCATTATGTTTTACATGCCTAAAGATCTGCAACAGGAGGACACCTCCTCTACCTTCACTTGTGCCAGTGACTACACTACCACCTTCTTATGATTAAGCCTCTCAACTTGTGAAGAATGTGTTAATAAATATGTTTAGGGGCAAGGTCTTGCCATGTTTGCATTGTGTTGTCCACTAGACAATCTCCCTTCACATAAATAAAGAAGCTACCAAGGGATTCCATGTGACAATTGACCTCTCTGTAGACATGCTTTATTGTGAAAGCATGTAGAGATTTTAGGAGGGGAAAACCCTACGTTAAAATATTATTTGTCTTCTAATTCAGAGATCAATTTTCAACTATAATTAACAGATAAAAATATATATGATGCTACTTTCATGACCGCTACTTGCTTGAGATTTACTTTAATATCAATTATTTGTAATCTATGCAGATCATGTATTTCCTAAAAAAACTTCTTCCAATACAATTTGTCGAGACACTAATAAACTAGAATTAAGCATGCTAAAAACTATGAACATTTCATCTCAATACAAAACATCTCATTTCTACCATCACATAATCATATTATTATCAAGTTCAAACATGTATATATTATGCTCTTGTATCCATAACTTTTGCACACATAATTCTTGTAGAGCAACAATAATATCCAATTTTGTTTTTTTTTGTTTGTGGAGTTAACTATTGAAATTTGCTAAAGTGAATTAAATTTGATCAGATATCAAATAATATTCCATTCAGAATATTACTAAGAGAGATAAAGAGAAATGGACATATATAGAGGGATAAAGATATATATATATATAGAGAGAGAGAAGGGGAGATAGAGAGACATGTATAAATATAGAGACATAGAGAAAGGAGACACGCGTACATATATAAAGATAGAAAGAAAGAGAGAGGAGATAGAGAATTGGACAAAGGGGCATAGAGAGAGCTAGAGATGAGACAGATAAAAGAAGAGAGAGAGAGAGAGAGAGAGAGAGAGAGAGAGAGAGAGAGAGGTGGTATATTTGCACCTTAGTGTGTAATGGGTATGCTAAGATAACATGCTGATCAAACTCTTTAAACTTCCACCACCAACCCACAAGGTGATCTGGAACTCCAAATCCAACCAATCCTTTAACAAGTTGTGGTAAATAAAAATTTATATCATTTTTTTTCTATGGGCAAACATTTGGAAGACATACTTTCTTTGATCTTTATCTTTTGGAATGGTTTCTTGTGATGGGTTTCATAGTAATCATTTTCTAAATCTAAGTGCTTTCTTTTATGAAATTTGATTTCTTGCCATCCTCTAGGCTTTCATTGAATCCTTGCAAAAGACAGAATCAAAATAATAATAATGTCCATAATTTTTTATACTTGTTTTTAGTAGGGCCTCCTATTTAATTTTGATTTGAACTTGGCTATGAAAAATATGGAATTTATAATCTATTGAAATCTAGATTAGTTCAAAATGAAGGTTTCATTATTCTATAAATTTATACTTGAATGCATTGCATGCCTTACATAATTCACAATCCATGGAAATTCATAAAAAATAGAGGAATGCTTCCCCTCTTGCCCATCCCTTTTGTTCATGTTGTTGCTTGTTAGACTATTATAGGGGATTCCACCTATTATCACATCAAAACCTCTAATTGAATTAATTATTTCAACAAATCTTTCTTTTGTCAAATTCTGCATATCTTCCACCTCAATTGATTTACCCATTTGGTGTGTTTTTTCTACCCAACTTTTGAGAATAAGCTTGTTTTCTTTACAAATTTTAGTAAATACAACATAATTGAGTGGTATACCCAAATGATGTAAAGCAACTTTTGCACTCCTAATCCTAGTGAACAAATAAAGGATATTGATCCCCTTTAGATAGATAGGCTTCAAAATAGAATGATAGTATCCTTTAACAGAATAAGGAATTTATAATCTATTGAAGTCTAGATTAGTACAAAATGAAGGTTTCAATATTCTATCAAGTTACACTCAAATGCATTGCATGCCTTACATAATTGACAATTTGTGAAAATTCATAGAAAATAGAGGAATGCTTCCCCTCTAGCCCATCCCTTGTGTTCCTATAGGGGCTTCCACCTATTATCACATCAAAACCTCTAATTGAATTAATCATTTCAACAAGTCTTTCTTTTGTCAAATTTTACACATCTTCCACCTCAATCAATTTACCCTTTGATGTGTTTTATCTACCCATCTTTTGAGGATAAGATTGTTTTCTTTACAATTTTTTACAAATACAACATAATTGAGTGGTATACCCAAGTGATGCAAAGCAACTTCTGCACCCCAATTCTAGCAAACAAAGAAACAATATTGATCCCCTTATAAATAGATAAGCTTCAAAATAGAAAGATGGTATCCATTAATAGAAAGATGATATCCTTTAATAGGCAAAACATCCACACTTGTAATTAGTCTCATGCTAATTGTGCAAAAAAAATTTCTACACAAAATCTAAATAATAATAATATCCATAATTTTCAATATTTTTTTGGTAGCCTCTTCAATTTTGACAATAACTTGGCTTTGAAAAATAAGGAATTTATAACCTATTACAGTCTAGATTAGTATAAAATGAAGGTTTCATTATTCCATCAAGTTACACTTGAATGCATTGCATGCCAAGTACATAATTCATAATCCATGGAAATTCATAGAAAAAAGAGGAATGCTTCCCCTCTAGCCCATCCCTTGTGTTCCTATTGTTACTTGTTAGAATATTATAGGGGCTTCCACCTATTATCACATCAAAATCTCCAACTGAATTAATCATTTCATCAAGTCTTTCTTGTGTCAAATTTTGCACATCTTCCACCTCAATCAATTTACCCTTTTGATGTGTTTTTCCTACCCAATGTTTAAGGATAAACTTGTTTTCTTTACAAATTTTTGTAGATACAACATAATTGATGTTAGCGTAGTAGTTCTATTACACTGTTTAACTTAGCCTAGACAACGGATATGATGTTGTTGTTATAGTTACTCAACTGTAACTATTTTAGTTATGTTGTTATTGTTACAATTACTCAATTGTAACTATTTCTCTTTGTATAAATAATTCTTTAATTCATCGAATATAATAATTAAGCATTTACACTTTACATTATGGTATCTGAGCATTATCTATCTCTGTGCCTATGAATAAATATGTATTGTTGCGTTGAAGTTTCTATAAAGGAGGTTCAGTGATATGGTTAGTGCTAGGTGCGAAGGAGACAACGTATAGTTTGCTAGACAAAGGCTGTAGGATAGAAGGAGATGTGAGGCAGGCCACTGCATCTTTTTTGTTGTTCTCATCTATTCATTCATTTACCTCTCAGGATGCATCAAATGGAAGTTTGAATGTACTTGATGTGCTTGGAGAAGGTGTAGATTAAAACCCAGTATAACATTCAAACATCAGTTTCTATGTTGTGGCATTAAATAGTTCATCATGGAAGGCGTCAGGTTGTTGTTTTATTGATTAGAAACTAGTCAAAGGAGATAGCCATCCCAAGAGCTGTTCCAAATTCTTGCATGTCTATGTTGAGAATGGTGCTTCCAAGAGCAGTGGATCCGTGTCCTTGAAAACCTACAATTTTTTGTGTCGTAGATACTATCAATGCACAGTTGGCTTGTCCTCGTTGTTTCACATTAGAAGTGATCAGTTAGGGAAAGGTATGTATTGAAGTGTGGAAGTGCAAAGTTTACAAGTAGATATATTTAATTTGGAGTAATAAGGTGAATTTGGTCTTATTATTTATTTTTTGAGTATTATTTTAAATGGAGATTCCATTAGGCAAGTATTCTGGTTTCAATTTTCATACTTGGAGAATGAAAATTCAAATGCAACTAATGAATAAAAATTTATGAGGAATAGCAAGTGGAAAAGAAAAGCCACCTACTAATGCAAATAAATTATTGGATTGGAATACTATATATGATAAAGCCAAGGCTATTATTGGGCTTGCTCTTTTCAACTCTAAGTTCTACATATAGATATAAATGAGTCATGAGCAGAAATTTGGGATAATCTGAATAAAATGTTTAGAGCAAAAGTAGTTAATGCAAAGTTTTCCTTAAAACTTCAATTATTCAGGTTCAAAATGGAAGATATAATCACTATGTCAAATCACATAAGTATTTTGAGGTCTCTCATTAGGCAACTAGCAAAAGTCAAGGCTCCAATAAATGATGGTGATGTTAAAGCTATTTTGTTAAATAGTTTACCTTCAAACTACAATAATGTTATTTTTACACTCAGTCAAATAACTTCTCAAACCTTAGAAGATATGATATCAACCCTTTTAGTAGAAGAAAATAGAACAAATGTAGAAGATACATGAGTTGGTTCTCCATAGGAGATTTCATTATATTCTCAAAGCAATAATAAAAGGTCGGGTACACACAAAGGGCAAATTGAATGTTTTTACTGTAAGAAAAAGGGTCACACATCTTGAACTTGTAGGATTTGAGCTAGTGATATTCTTAAAGGAAAATTCAAAGACAAATAAAATGAAGTTAACCTGGCCTGTGTTGAGGATGAAGATCCACTGGGTATTGAGAATGAGGATCCACCAGATGGTACTGTTAATTATTGTGGATGCGTACTTTAAGTCTTCACTACTGGAGGCTAGTGACATCGAAGGCTGGAGGATATTTTCATCATCTCAATCTAGCTTCTTGCTTAGAGATGGTGCATTGTATGATAAACTCATATTTTTCATGTGTTTTAAAATGTTAATGGATTTGAAGAATGCATATATTGCAAAGTTTGTTTTTAGAGATAGGCAAAGGGATTTGGTGTTTAACTTGATATGGATTGTTTCCCAGATAGTTTGAAGGTCTGTGATCGATAATTATACCCTTCTAAGGGTCACGAGACAACTTGATGGAGCCTTGTGGAGCTCAACATGGATTGTTGTCCAATAATTTGAGGGATATGTGATTCAGAAGTTAAGGGAAGTGGTGATACAAGAACTCAAGAATTTAGGCTCAACTACACCTTTATGAGGGCTAAGAGGTAGCTTGGTGGAGTTCCATCTAATTTAGAATTTATTTCTTCAAAAAAGAATCTTCTCAAGAATGTGTATTTATTTTGTGTAATTAGCATGTTTTATTATTTGTGAAATGTACACCTTAAGGGGGCTGTTCATTAGAAATAACGTCACCTTAGTGACTTGTTATGTAAGAACAATGTAATAAGGGAGGGAATGTTAGCATAGTAGTTCTATTACATTCTTTAGCTTAGCTTAGACAACGATTATGTTGTTGCTATTACAGTTACTCAACTATAACTATTTCTCCTTGTATAAATACTTATTTAATTCATCAAATTTAATAATCAAGCATTTACACTTTACAATTGAGTGGTCTACCGAAACGATGCAAAGAAACTTTTACACCCCCAATTCTACTAAACAAAGAAATGATATTGGTCCCCTTTAGATAGATTAGCTTCAAAATAGAATGATGGTATCCTTTAATGATCAAATCAAAGTGATAATTTTTTTCTCTTCTTCCATTTTTAAATCTATGGAAGCCAATTGACTCACTACTAGATGAAAACCATTAAATGTTTGGTTGCAAAGTCTCCTTTGTGCATCTTTAATGAATACAAATTTCTTTTCAAAACAAACTTTTTTACAAGACACTTAGTTTGATATTCTACAATAATTGTATCTCATAAAATCTTAGCAATGTATTGTACTAAAACATTTATCAAGATTGACCTACAAAGACACAACCTAATGGTATCTATCTCTTCTATCCAACTTGCCCCATTCACCTTGATCCATTGATGATGTTATAAAAATAAGTGCAACAATTATTATGATCCACTAATCTATCTCCACTAAAAGATCTTCAACCTTCAATTTCCACAACTCAATGTTTTACCTACCGAACTTCTCAATCTCAATTGTCAAGGTGTTGGCCATGTCTTTTAATTTTCAAATGTTAAATTTTAAATCCACATGAATTATCCTAGAAGTTCAACAAATGAAAAGGACACGTAACATCTTCTACTTTTTGAGTCTCCCCTCGTTTCACCAC
The DNA here is from genome assembly GCA_027924645.1 of Cunninghamia lanceolata. Classification (NCBI taxonomy): domain Eukaryota; kingdom Viridiplantae; phylum Streptophyta; class Pinopsida; order Cupressales; family Cupressaceae; genus Cunninghamia; species Cunninghamia lanceolata. The sequence continues at coordinate 1,449,831 of BSBN01001528.1, read as the reverse complement.
CATCCCAATAGTAGATGATCAATATTTTCAAGTATTTTGCTGGAGTGAATTGTTGCTGTATTGACCATTCATAAACATTCACAATGATATTGGTTCATTAGATCAAGGATATTACATCCCATTGGGAAAGAATTTCAAATAGCTACCATCTATAGAATTTGCATCACACATCTCCATATTCATTGATAGACATTGATGATGAAAATATCTAGAACCATTGTCAGCATATAGAGGAGTAAGAGAAAGAAGGGGAGACAAAGTAAGAGTTGGATAACAAATACAAAGGGATAACAAATAGAAGGGAGAGATAACAAATATAAAGGGAAAGTCACTCTCTTTTCTTTATCTCTCTCTCTCTCTATTTTTGTAAAAGTGTCATTTCATACCAATTTCCACATTTTACATTGTAAAAGCACCATATCCTAATCTTTAAATTACAATGCTTGACCATAGCCCCAAGTCTATCACAATGTAACACTTTTTCCCACTATGTTTATACAGTTAAGCTTAGTTTTGTAATCCCATGATGGCCAATGTTTTTGTGTTTTAAAAAATGTCTCAACAACAAATATCAGTACATTCTTTCAATTCTATTGATGGATGGACAACAACCATTCACCATCAACAAAATTGTATGCTCTCTTCTTAAGAAATTACTTATTGCTTTTATCTACATGCTATCTTGGCATACCCATTGCACGCTATGTTGTAATTATACCATGTCTAGATTTACTTTTAATCTATTTGAGCTCCAAATATTGCAAACGTGTCAAATTATACAAGTAGTGATGATCACTAAGTCTGATAAATCTTTGTATCGTGTGCCATCCCATGAGAGGATGCATGATGGTAGGCTAGATGAAAAATAAACATGAAATAGGTGGTGACCATGATTATTTGCAAGACAGTGTCTATTCAATGGAAGGCTTGTGACAAACAAACATACATGCTTCTAAAAATAATGTGCATAGGTGATTACTAATGGAATGCAAGTGAACTCAGGTGTAGTGCATGAACAAGAATCTAGAAAGGAGATGCATACACATAGAGACTACACACCAAACATGAAAATTCACACATTTGAAGTACATACTAAGCAAAACATAAGGATCTTGAAAACCATTAAGCCTATGCAAATTAATTCATGAAACTTGATAAAACAATAAAGAACATGAGCCATAGGAATACAATACAATTATCATTCACTATAGACATAGCAATTGAACTTCTGAGACTCTTCGGTGTACCCATTGCACACCAAGGTGTGATTGCTAGTAAATAATTGTAGTGCGAAAGGTAATAATGAAGACTAAAGTATAGGGAAAAAATTTCTTGACAGTCGAGGTGGACTGTCAAATTTAAGCCCGACTTGCACTCGTAGGAGGTTCAAGGGTTACTGGAAAATTGTAGGTAACATTTAAATGTATTTTTTAAGTTAGTTTATAAATATTAAGAACTAATGTTTTAATATTACATAATTAGTTATATAACAATTAATCTATACATGTTTTGACTATAAATTTGTATTTTGATCTCTAGGAATAATCATTGTATCATATATTTAGTTAGATGTTGTTTAATAAAATTTTTAAAAAAATTGTTGAATTTCCTCATTTATTTAGAAACAATTGCATTCCTTTGATGAACCTAAATAGCCACATGTCATTATATGAATAATATGACAAAATAGATGGTGGCTAAATTGTCAAGTTTCCTTCAATGTGAAACTAAGATTAATATCCATGTTGTATTGAATAAATTTCCATAAGAGTGTTTTTTCCTCTTTGTAATTGATATTCTACTTTGCAACTTCTCTTGTTCAATTGTTGTCATTCCTATGCACTAAATTAGAATGTTGTTAGACCAAAATCATAATTTATAATCATTTTATTATGTATGTAAACTTAGCGATAAAAAATAAATTCTTAAGGAGGTCAAATCTTCTATTTTTTTAATCATCAATTGTCCACTTGAAGAAGATAAACATTGTAACTGATTAGTTTTTTATTTTTATCTTTTGAAAAAGAGGATAATTAAAAGATTAGAACAAAGATCAATATTTTGTATTTGAGGGAGCTTGCAACTAATTTTACATACCTGAATTTACTATTGTGAGAGCAGTTGTAGGCAAGCTTCTTTCATTTTGATAATGTTGTAGGGATTTTGTTTCATTCTAGAGTAGCGGTTGAAAGAGAATGTAGGCTCTATACAAAGGCCTTTTATAGATTTGACTCTAGATGTTATTGTAAATGTGATTCCTTATCTTTTAGTTTTACCAATATCAATTGTGGCTTTATTTAGTGTAAGGCTTGTGATTTGTGTACAGTGATAGCTCATGCCATGGATAGTGGTATTTGCCTATTATTGTCTTGTGATATAGGTTTATTGGTATAGTTTTGGGGTTTGTTTCATCCCATGGTGGACCATTATAGTTATCAAATGTTACTGTAATGTATGCTAGCAATTCTGGTGGTTTAGATCTGATGGGATATACAATATCTTTTACCTCTCCAAGAGATCCATTTACAAGTCCAACTTGGATCCATAAGTTTGTTGTAAGCATGATGTGTTGACATTTGCTTAGTAATACCTCTTGGGGAAGCTTCTCATCATTACTATCAGTGCCTAATTTACATTGTGTATTTACTGCAAAACTAAGTGCAACAGGTAGATTTAGTAGTTTTAACATTTTTTTGTTGTGTAATATTACTAGCTTGTTCATAGAAAATAAGTGTTTGATTGGTCAAAATCTTCTTGTTCATTTGTTGTTAGTTGCTTGTTTGTTAGGTCATCAATACTTCCCAATCATGTTGTGTTGGTTCTGTATTTTTCATATTTTGCCATACATGGCAAAATTGCATTTGAGTTGGATTGTCACCTTGTTGTCTTAATATTGTTTATGTAACAACTGTATTAAATTTGTGCTATAAATTTCTTGCAGTTGTGTGTGATGCATAGATATATTTGTCCATGACAAGTGGCAGTTGGGCAAGGTCTCCTACAAGAATTATAGAAATGCCACCAAAGCAAAGATTTTATTGTTGGGAGATTGCTTCTCATAACTTGCTATCAATTTTTAATAGTAGAATTGGGTCAATGAAGCTCATCTCATCAATGAGAATGTATCGTATGTTTTTCATGTCTTCTTGAGATGTTGTCAATGGTTGTCCTTGCAATGGTTGAATTTCTTTAATTGGAATGTTGAGAGTTGCATGTATAGTTGAGGTTTGTACATTAAATGCTAGAATTCCTATTGGGGTGAGAACAAAGAGTGGGTTTTCTCTTTCTAGTATTAAATTTTGAAGTGTATTTCTTATGCAACTAATTAGATAGAATTTTCCAGTGCCTGCAGTTCCTTGTATGACCATATGTAGTGATTGTTTTGAGGTGTTACCTATTGAGTGACTTGTAATGATAGTAAGTGTTGTTTGTTGTTTTGATGTCAATGTATAGTTTTGGTTTTACAAAGTTAAGGGGGAATGAACATCTTGTTGGGACATCTATTTTGTGTTTACAAATTAACTTGCAACATCATGCAAATGTGCCTAAACATTTTGTTTTTCCCATTTGTTAATGTTGTCAAAATCACATAGACCTAACATTTCAAGTTCATTTAAATTGACACTATTAGCAAGGCCCATTTGAGATAATAACTCTCATTCATTCATTTCTATAATATCTTGTTTATCCATCTCTTTATCAAAATAGACTTCCTCTTCAAGTACATCCTCAAAATGGTCTGTGTGATCAAGATGCCATGCATTGCATTTTTGTGTATTCATGCGCTTCTAATTTTTGATGATTTCGTCTTTGTTGAGACATATATCTTTGTTTATTTGACAAAAAAAATTATATATAAGTAACTCACACCAACATAAAGTTTCAAAATATGCATTGAAGTCTTCTTTTGGAACGCTATAAAATCGTGGAAATACTTGCACTGTTACATTTTCTTTTCTATCTTTCCATTTGGATCATTGGTAACAAGAAGCATATGTGAAGGATCTTGTTGATTCAATTAGTGTTATCATTTATAGGTGAGATGGGCATTGCATGTATGATTGTATGGAGTTAGACTATATCTCACTACCATCTATTATTTTTTTAGGCAATGGAACACTTTCCTACCTACATTCAACAATATAAATTTCTCATTACAAATCACAAGAGGTAATTTTTGTAGTGTATGACATGTTTATTGTGCTCCTATATCTCATTCTACAACAATCTCTACCATGAATTTTTGATATGATCTCAAAGTCTAGTCTTCTAATCTTTGATTTGCACATATTCTTGCTAATATATTAACACAACTCTTTGATTTTCTTTTAACTTTAGATGCATTCTTGGTAATGTATTTGAGAACAAGGAGTCGCGAGATAGTAGGTCAACAGTCTATATTAGCTCTCCATATTGAGAACATATTTGGGTTATGAATGTTTAACCTATCATCATTTCTTGATGGTTCGTAAGATTTGTTCCCTGATTCATCACATGATAAGGTGGATTTTATGTGGTCTTTTCCATGGAACTTTGTATATACATTCTACATGTTGCCCTTTCTTGTGTAGGCAAGTCCTCTCACTGCGTTTAGTGTGTTGTACAAAATTAATTAACTCTTCATGATCATTGTATGGATTGGTAGAGGAATATTTCAGATGTGTTTGATAGGTATGGATCATCCATTGGAGTTCTACGTGTCATGTTGTTTATTTCAGATTTAGAACAAGGGTTCCAAGCATTGACATAGTTTTCGAATAATTATTTTGCTCTATCCACTTCTATATTATTTTTCCAATCTAGTGTATTGATGTTCAGTGCATTTTATAGCCAAATGAATATGTGTATATGTGCAAAACTTCAATGTTGCCATTCATACCTATACCAATAATTGTGTGCACACACGAGATTCTTGATGACCTATTCACAAAAAATTGAGAATCATTGATGTAGATATAGGGGTGTGGTGTGTGGGTTTTTAATCACATTATTTGTGCGATGTTTGTTGGAGTGCAATGTAGATGTATTATTGGTTGTGTTTGCACTAATTTTGGTCTGGATCTAAGCGCAGATGTTGGAGGGTTTTTTCTTTTTGAGCCCTAAGTTTCCTTGTTCATCGCTGTGACTTTCTCTATCGGCGAAACTTCTTTTTGAGTGCTCTGATTATGGTTGAACCATCACTTTGAACCACCGCATTGAACCCTTTTGGTTCATGGTTCAACGGTTCAAGGCTTTGTGTTTTTGGTACTTGGCCGACAATGATGGAGTATTGTTTTCGAGGTTTTGAACCCCGCTGGCGAACCTCAATGTTGAACCTCACCGTTGAACCGGTTCATCGAGTTAGTCTGGCCGACGGTATTGGTCTGGCCGATGGTGGTAGGGTGGTAACTGCTAACGGGGTGCGAGCTGGTCATCAGGGAGACTCATACTATCGGTGGAGATCTGAAGAGTTGGCCCGATGGTTCATCTCTGGCCGATGATGGGGAATGCGAAGATAGGCATCGGTGTGACTGTTGAGATCGGCAGGAGGATTTGGGAGTGTGCCGATGGCTCGGGTCTTGGCGATAGGCTTTAGACAAAGGCTTATGCATCTAGCACGGCAAAAGGTGCTCGACGCTTATTATGTATGCGACCACGTTTATAAAGTGCTAGAGTGGTCTCCTCACCGTGCATGTGGGACTATTCTTCCTGCATATTTTAAACCTGCAGCAAAACACGTTTTGGCGGGAGGCTTCATTTTGAACGCTGCGTCAGTTTTCAAGTAGGCCGCGGGTGGTTGAGCCATCAATGGCGACAGTGCTGAGGCGTGGGCGAGTTGTTGAACAGTCATGTACCTGATTGTGAATGAAGACTCCTAGATGGCGATGCAGGGCTCGAGGTCTCTCTTGTCTGTTGCAGCAATAAATTTTGAGCGCCATTCCTTTGTGGGATATGTATCTGACATTTTTTGATGTCCATCATGTAATTAATTTTTGTGGGTACACTTTCTGGCTGATATAGGCAGACTGTGTTACCATTTTTTTGGTTGTTGAAAGTTAAACATTTTGGCTCTGTAATACAATACGGTTGGTTTTGGTTGCTCTATGCAGCAAAACTTGTGAGTTTATGTATCTCCTGTTGTATGTTTTTGCATGAATCCACTGATTTCATGGTTAATCCTATATGAGTAATGCTATGTTTGCATGTGTTGTGCTAATTCTGTCTCCAGTGTTGCATGTATCTTTCTTCTGAGTCTAGGTATTCAAGGAATGTCTAAGATTCTAGAACATAGAATTCCTGTGTTGAATGTTTGATCTCTTAACTTCTGCTCAAGGGGTAGATTAAATTGTTCTCAGATTGAATATTGGGAAGGGTATACTGCAATAGGGATGCCATAAGTATAGATAGCTTAACACTATGTATTGGGAGATATATGTAAGGCAGATATCACATGTATCCCCCTGAAATCTAGTTTTAGTTGTTCATGTTGATCATTCACAGGTGTATGTCTACTGACTCCAAGCCCTGGATAGGCACCGATCTAGCTTTGTGTTTGTGTTATATACCATATCCAGCTTTGTATCCAAATATAAAATCAAAATCAAACTCCAAAACAACCATTAGGACAGTAGAATTAGTTTTAGGATCCAAGTCCTCTGTCTACAACTGCAAATAGGCCCAAAGCTAGCCCCTTTGCTCTTATCTTACAGTTTTGGTCTACTTACAAGAGGACTTATCTGCTTTCTGTCAGCATCCCAGCCTTTGTATGCATACCCTCATGGATGTTGAGTAGGGAATACCCCCCTAGGTTTTGTAGAGCCTGAAGAAGAAGAGAAGATAAAATATAGAGTCTATCTCCTACACTGTTGGCCCCTGGCCCAGAGATCTTGTTGATCATTGATGGCTACCTTGTAGGGAAATCTGGGAGTAAGCATCCAGTCTGGGAAAAAACCAACAGAAATTGGCGACTCCGCTGGGGAGTTTGTGAAAGAACCCTGATTTACAAAAGAAAACAGTTCCTAGTAATAGGTGGCGACTCTGAAGTAATCTCCCAACCAGTCAAAGTAAAATTTATATGCAGGGGAGAAGATCCCAACAAAATCCTTTATTTGAAGAGTTACCAGTAACAAGAAGAATGATGTATAGAAGAAAGGGAGCTGTCTCAGTCAGTCATGAGGGTTCCCCCAGAAAAATGATGATATGCAGGATAACCCTAGGCCATCAGGACAGCATGTGCCTTACTTTTCAAATGCAGAAGTAGATATTCAGGGTGCATATGAGAGGCAACAAGGTGGTAGCGTGAGAATGAGGTCAGAGGTGTTCCAAGAACGCCCATTTCTAGACCCTAGTGAAAGGTTTGAAGAGGCAGAGTCTCTGAGGGATGATGAAGATGATGACCAGAATGGTATGAAACCATCGTCTTCTATGCCTAGAGAGGAAGAACTAGCTGATGAAATTAAGAGCTTAAGGGTTGAGTTTGAATATCGGCAAGCAATAAAAATCAAAGATGACATGAGGCAGAAAGTGCAAGCTTTAAGGACTGCCCAAAATGATTCAATTCCTACCCTTGAGAATGCAAATGTGCAGAGACATCAACAAAGAAATGAAGTGCAATATCCACATAATGACCAAAGACAAAATGTGAATGATGCTAGGATACCACTGGACAATGTAAGAAACCAGAATGAAAACAGAAACATTAATGCTAATAAGTTTGATAGACAGCCCATGCAGCTAGATAGATTCAAATAGCTGGTATTTGATGGTATTCTTGGGTATCCTAACCCCATTGACAAGCATCTAAGGCTGCAAGTGCCTAAATTTTCAGGAAACAACACTGTGTCAGGAGAAGATCATCTAAAGGCTTTCAAAATGTCATGGATAAATTTGAGGTTAAACATGAGGATGTTTTCATGAAGTCATTCATGAAATCTTTAGTAGATGAGGCAAGAGAATGGTATAAGAATCTGCCTGACCGGAGCATTTCATCATGGGATGATTTTAAAAGGATGTTCAAGGAGCAATATGGTGACAAAACTGACCCTAGCTTTTTTGTAAATGAGTTTACCAGTATCACTAAAGGGTCAAATGAGCAGGTTGCAGATTTTAATGCAAGATTTACTAAAGTGTTAAACAAATTGCCACATCACATGAGGCCAAATGAACCAATGTGCATAATATTGTATATCAATGCTTTTGATGCAAAAACTGCATATGGATTAAGAGATAAAAAACCTGCTACTATAAGGGATGCTTTCAGAATTGCAGTGAATATTGAGAACAACAGGAAGGCATCAGGCAAGACAAACAGAAGGGATGATGTAAAAATTTTGCAGAATCCAAACAAGCCTCAGAACACTCAAGGTAATACATCGGCCCCTGAAGATAAGATAGACAAATTGGTAAATGTTGTTAAGGACCTAAGCTATAGACTAGCTAGAAGTGAAAAAGGGATAGGTCCTGATAGGCAAGTCTACCAAAGGCAGGAAAAGAGACCATCATTGCATGATATGCCTTATAATACCAATTGGCATAATGGTAAGCCTATATTCCCCCATAACAACACAAATCAGAGAACTCAACATGTCAAAGAAACTCCTGATCCTCTAAAGAAAGCTATAAATATTGTTGATGATACTCCATGGTGTATAATTTGTCAGATGCCACATTCACAGTCACAGTGTATGATTGCTCAGTCCTTGTATGATAATGCTGCATCTTGTAATGAATGCAATGAGCCACATTATGCACAAGATGATGATGTTAATATGATGTCCATAAGCAATGGATACCATCTTTATGATGCTGATGAGAGTACAGATGATGGAATTCGGGCCTGTCAACAGGATTTTTATGATGAAGGTAATGAAGAAAGCTATGTGTATGCTTAGAGCTCACACAATTTTCTGATTAACTTACAACGACCTTCTGATGAGGAAATTAGGGCCTTCACAGCCGCAGCAGTGGCCCAAGTCAAGAGTAACTACAATCTCAGAGGTAAAGCTCAGATAAGCAGCCCACATCAGCCGGAAGGTATTTCTGCAGGTCAGCCAGTGCATGGTCATAAGGGGATGGAATTACAAAAGAGGCAGTGGGTTAATAATAAACAGAATTTTAGACATAGAACAGGTCATGAATCTCAAGGACCAGAAAACAGAATCCCCCAGGTTGAAGATCAAAGTAAAGGTTCCCAAGACAAGAATGATCAGGGAACTATGAAAGTAAAAGCTAAATCAGTTCAGGATGAAAGTAAGACTGTGGAGCAAGCTACAACTGTTATACAAAATTATGCTCCATTTGATATAGCTCAAGTCCTCTCCCAAGTAAAAGTCTCTGTCCCACTTATGGAACTGATGAAAGTGGAAGAGATCAAGAATAGGACAATATCCCTAATTTTAGGGGTACCTTTTCAAGCTAAATAAAATGTTCAGATCCAGGGTGAGAAGCATGTCATGTGTAATGAAGAAGATGAGGCTCCTGGGGTTTATTTAGGAATGACTATGACAAAGTGCCCCTCACAAGTGGAACCATTTTATGTATCCTTGGTTATAAATGGAAAAATAATCAGAAATTGTATGCTTGACTCTGGAGCATCTACAAATATCATGCCTTTGGCCATCATGCAACAAGCTGGATTGAAAATTGACAAGGCATGTGGAAAATGTTATGCTATGGATGCCAGAGAGGTACCAGTTATTGGAATCATGAAGGATGTAGATTTCAAACTGGCAGCATTTCCTGAAAAAAGATATAAAATGAATATAACAGTGGTTGACATCAAGCCACAGTATGGTATGTTGTTGTCAAGAAGATGGGCAGCACTAATTGGTGGAAGTATGCAACTGGACCTGTCATATGCCATGATTCCAATGAATGGCAGGGATGTTAAGCTAATCAGAGAACAAAGATCATCAGAGACAGTGGAAGACCAAGAAGCAGAGGAACAGATATGCTTTGTAAACACTGACTGTGATAACTTCAAGGTTGTCTCAGATGATAGAGAAGATAAAGAGAAAAATGTTTGCATTAAAGAGCTGGACCAGCAAGGTTTATGGACCATGTATTTTGATGGAGCTTGTACAAAAGAAGGCTCTGGAGCTGGAGTTGTTTTCCTATCTCCAAATGGTAAGCTCCTCAAATTCTCTTTCTTGCTAAGGTTTGTTTGCACAAACAATATTGCAGAATATGAGGCTTTACTCTTAGGCCTAAATATAGCTCTCAAACATGGAATCAAAATGCTAAGGGTATTTGGGGATTCTGAGCTGATTGTATCCCAAATTAGAGATAGGTATGCTTCAAAAAACAAAAGATTGAAACAATACAAGCATGCTGTTTGGGATACCATTGAACTATTTGATGCATTTTCAATAGGCTGGGTAGAGAGATCAAATAATGCTATGGCTGATTTCTTAGCTAATGTTGCAATAAGGCCAGATGACATCACTTTGTCAAATGCTACAAATGTAGAAGTTAAAATCAGGCCTGCAGTACCAGAGAACATATGCAGTTGGCAAGTGTTTAATGATGATAGGGACTTGTTAAAATTTTTGCACTGCATAGATGAATATGAGAATCAAGAAATTGATTTCCAAGCTTTTGTAGAAACTATAGATGGAAAAGAAACTCTTGTGGGGAAAGAAATAATTCAATTGAAGACTAATAAAATCCCTAGAGGGTTAGTAGCTTTAGAAAGAGCTTTTGACAGTAGAGATCAATTGGTCACAAAGACATCTCCCACAAACAAGGAAGATTTAGAAGAGATAAATTTGGGGACATCTCAGGCCCCCAAGAAGGTATACATTGGTAAACAGCTCAAACCACACATCAGGAGTATGTTGATTGCATTACTGAAAAGATATAAACATATTTTTGCTTGGTCATATGAGGACCTAAACGCCTATAGAGAAGACTTATTCCAACATGAGATCCCATTGAAGCCTGGAGCTAAGCCATTTAGACAAAGGCAAAGACCTATTAATCCTACCTTAGCCCCAAAGATGCAAGAAGAACTCAAAAAGCTTAGGGAAGCTGGAATAATTGTGCCAATCAGACATTCAACTTGGGTGTCTAACCTTGTCCCAGTCAGAAAAAAGAATGGTGATATTAGGCTTTGTGTTGACTTTAGGAACTTGAATGTATCCTCTTTAAAGGATAATTATCCACTGCCTAATATGGAAGCTATGTTGCAAAAAGTGACTGGTTGTGAACTCTTATCCATGATGGATGGATTTTCAGGTTATAATCAGGTGAAGGTAAAGGAATCAGAATAGTACAAAACTGCCTTCACCACTCCATGGGGAACTTATGTATATGTTAGAATGCCATTCGGACTAACAAATGCAGGTGCTACATTTCAAAGAGCAATGGATGTTGCTTTTGCAGGGTTGATTGATTCAATCCTGGCTGTATATCAAGATGATTTGACTGCATATTCAAAGAAGGAAGAGCAGCATTGTTTGCATCTAGAGTAGATTTTCATAAGAGCACTAGAGTATGGCATTTCTTTAAATCCAAAAAAGTGTGCTTTTGGGGTATTTGAAGGAAAACTCCTAGGGCACATTGTTTCCAAGGATGGAGTCAGGATAGATCCAGAGAGAGTGGCTGCTATTGACAGAATTCAAATGCCAAAAACTGTAAAAGGAGTTCAGTCCTTCTTTGGACAGATAAATTTTGTTAGGAGATTTGTTCCCAACTTTGCAGAAACCACAAGGAACATTTCCAAGATGATGAAGAAGGATGCAACTGTCCACTGGGAAAGTGAAGCAATTGAATCATTTCAGAGTATCAAAGAGGCAATCAAGATGGCCCCTGTTCTTAAATCTCCTGATTTTTCTAGGCCATTCCTATTGTTTTCATTTGCTTCCTTTCACACTGTTGCTGCATGTTTGCTACAGAAAAATGAGGATGGATTTGAGCAACCCATAGCTTTCTTCAGTATGTCCTTGCAGGCTGTTGAGTTGAAATATCATATCATGGAAAAATAGGCATATGTACTAGTCAGAGCCATCAAAAGTTTCAGACCATACCTGGTAGGATCACATATAATTGCATATGTACCCCATGCAGCAGTCAAAGACATATTCACTCAACAGGAGGTGACTGGAAGAAGGTGCAAATGGATACACAAACTGCAAGAGTTCAACATAGACATACAAGTTACCAAGTTGGTAAGAGGACAAGGATTAGCCAAGATGATGGCACAGTTAAACTTGGAAGCATGCCAAGTCAATGCAGTCCAAAATGAAAATGTAGATGTATCAAGATCTGAATGGTACAAGGATATTATATACTACTTGCAAAATCTGAATTATCCTTCCCATTTCAGTGACAGTCAAAAGAGGACTTTAAAATTACATGCAATCAGGTATGTTGTTGTTCAAGGTGAGCTATACTGGAGAAACCCTGATGGTGTGCTGCTGAGGTGTGTGGATGAAGATATGGCTAACGATATTCTAATTGACATGCATAAAGGATTGTGTGGTGGACATTATACTGCCCAAACAACAGCTCATAAGATTCTCAGAGCAGGATATTGGTGGCCCACTCTCTTTTCAGATGCACAAAGGTTAGTGAGGAAGTGTGACCCTTGCCAGAGATTCTCAGGAAAGTTGAGATATGATGGTGCTTTACCCCTCAAAACTGTAACTGTGGATGCTCCATTTCAGCAATGGGGAATTGACTTCATAGGGGAAATTGCAGACAAGTCAAGTGGGGGACACAGTTGGATTTTGGTGGCAACTGATTACTTTACCAAATGGATTGAGGCCATTCCAACTAAGAGAGCTACAAGTAAGGTGGTGATGGATTTCATACTGGAAAATGTTATCATCAGGTTTGGAGTACCATTCAAGATAGTCACTGATAATGCTATGTTCTTCAGATCAGGTGAATTTGTTGATTTTTGCAACAGGTATGGGATAAATCTATCATATGCGTCACCATACCACCCACAGGGAAATGGTCAAGCAGAATCAAGCAATAAAAGCATCATGAAAATTATCAAGAGGATACTGGACAAGAACAAGAGAGCTTGGGACTCAAAATTAAAGTTAGCAATATGGGCTGACAGGGTGACAGTAAAAAAGGCTATTGGGATGTCGCCCTTTGAAATAGTATATGGTGCATCAGCCAGATTGCCCATAAACAATCTCCTACCAGTTTACAAATTTATCCAAGATAATGATGAGGAGATTGAAGACTCCATGACAAAAAGAGTGAATCAGCTGGTTGCACTAGATGAGAACAAAAGGAAAGCACACCAGATTAACCTCAAGAGACAACAAGATGTGAAATATCAGTTTGACAAGAGAGCTACAAAAAGGAAGTTTCAAGTCAATGATCTGGTGCTCATCTAGAATGCAAAAAATAGGACAAGGGTAAACATGGTAAGTTTGAACCCTTATGGATGGGCCCATATCAGATTTGTAGCACTCATGGGGAGGACTCTTATTTCCTCCAGGCCCTAGATGGTGAATTTCTGGAATTGCCTGTGCATGGCCAATTCCTTAAGTTCTATTTTGCATAGATGACTTGTCTCTGTGCACATTTGTAAAAAATATGTATATATTGTAAATGTTCTGTACATGTTCGTGCTTTTTTGGTTTTTGCTTGGTCTGCCCAGAGATCTGGTTCTCGCTGCAGGTTTTTCACCTGCACGTCCCCATTCGAAGCCAGTGTTGGCACTAATTTTGGTCTGGATCTGAGCGCAGATGTTGGAGGGTTTTTTCTTTTTGAGCCCTAAGTTTCCTTGTTCATCGCTGTGACTTTCTCTATCGGCGAAACTTCTTTTTGAGTGCTCAGATTATGGTTGAACCATCGCTTTGAACCACCGCATTGAACCCTTTTGGTTCATGGTTCAACGGTTCAAGGCTTTGTGTTTTTGGTACTTGGCCGACAGTGATAGAGTATTATTTTTGAGGTTTTGAACCCCGCCGGCGAACCTCAATGTTGAACCTCGCTGTTGAACCGGTTCATCGGTTCAACGGGTTCATCGGGTTAGTCATACCGATGAGAGTCTTGGAAGGTCATAGCCAACACTTTCTCTATCGGCGAAGTATTTTCTTGGGTTGCTGATATGCAATGTTTGGCCGATGCGATGTCATCAACCTGGGTCTCACTGACAAGGGATTTGAGTAGGTCTCAGCGTAACCCTCTTCATCGGCTGGGAAGCTTTTGGTTTAGCCGATAGCGTGGGTCTGGCCGACGAAGGGGCAAGGCATTGCTTGTTGATGTATCGGTGAGAGTTGGTCTGTCGGCGAAGGAGCTTTTGGCTAGGCCGATGGTTCTTCTCTGGCCGATGGGGATGTTGGAGGCTTTCAGGAGTTGTTTATCGGCGTGATTGGCTGTGTCAGCCGAGGGGTTTTTTGCTTGGCCGACGGTATTGGTCTGGCCGATGGTGGTAGGGTGGTAACCACTAACGGGGTGCGAGCTGGTCATCGGGGAGACTCATACTATCAGTGGAGATCTGAAGAGTTGGCCCGATGGTTCATCTCTGGCCGATGATGGGGAATGCAAAGATAAGCATTGGTGTGACTGTTGAGGTCGGCAAGAGGATTTGGGAGTGTGCTGATGGCTTAGGTCTTGGTGATAGGCTTTGGACAAAGGCTTATGCGTCAAGCACGGCAAAAGGCACTTGACACTTATTATGTATACGACCACGTTTATAAAGTGCTAGAGTGGTCTCCTCACCGTGCATGTGGGACTATTCTTCCTACATATTTTAAACCTGCAGTGAAACACATTTTGGCGGGAGGCTTCATTTTGAACGCTGCATCAGTTTTCAAGTAGGCCGCGGGTGGTTGAGCCATCAATGGCGACAGTGCTGAGGCGTGGGCGAGTTGTTGAACAGTCATGTACCTAACTGTGAATGAAGACTCCCAAATGGCGGCACAGGACTCGAGGTCTCTCTTGTCTGTTGCAGCAATAAATTTTGAGCGCCATTCCTTTGTGGGATCTGTATCTGACATTTTTTTATGTCCATCATGTAATTAATTTTTGTGGGTACACTTTCTGGCCGATATAGGCAGGCTATGTTACCATTTTTGTGGTTGTTGAAAGTTGAACATTTTGGCTCTGTAATACAATACAGTTGGTTTTGGTTGCTCTGTGCAACAAAACTTGTGAGTTTATGTATCTCCTGTTGTATGTTTTTGCATGAATCCACTGATTTCATGGTTAATCCTATATGAGTAATGCTATGTTTGCATGTGTTGTGCTAATTCTGTCTCCAGTGTTGCATGTATCTTTCTTCTGAGTCTAGGTATTCAAGGAATGTCTAAGATTCTAGAACATAGAATTCCTGTGTTGAATGTTTGATCTCTTAACTTCTGCTCAAGGGGTAGATTAAATTGTTCTCAGATTGAATATTAGGAAGGGTATACTGCAATAGGGATGCCATAAGTATAGATAGCTTAACACTCTGTATTGGGAGATATCTGTAAGGCAGATATCACATGTATCCCCCTGAAATCTAGTTTTAGTTGTTCATGCTGATCATTCACAGGTGTATGTCTACTGAATCCAAGCCCTGGATAGGCACCGATCTAGCTTTGTGTTTGTGTTATATACCATATCCAGCTTTGCATCCAAATATAAAATCAAAATCAAACTCCAAAACAACCATTAGGATAGTAGAATTAGTTTTAGGATCCAAGTCCTCTGTCTACAACTGCAAATAGGCCCAAAGCTAGCCCCTTTGCTCTTATCTTACAGTTTTGGTCTACTTACAAGAGGACTTATCTGCTTTCTGTCAGCATCCCAGCCTTTGTATGCATACCCTCATGGATGTTGAGTAGGGAATACCCCCCCAGGTTTTGTAGAGCCTGAAGAAGAAGAAGAGATAAAATATAGAGTCTATCTCCTACACTGTTGGCCCCTGGCCCAGAGATCCTGTTGATCATTGATGGCTACCTTGTAGGGAAATCTAGGAGTAAGCATCTAGTCTAAGAAAAAACCAACAGGTTACAAAAAATATTGTGTAAATCAAGCCATTTTATATCATCAGCACTTAACGTGAAGAACAAAGTTGGTGAACCTATTTGGTTGATCATATTTGTTAGATTACCATGACACTTGTTTCAAAACAATCTTCTCCCCCGTAAACTATAACCAAAATACATTAGTTCTTTAGTTAATTGACTATTCGGTAGTGTATGTAATGATAGGGTCATCATAGTCATCAAGTTTCCTATCATTTAATTTATATCAATCCAAGGCAGTGTTTGGAGTTATCTACAAGGTTTCTTCCTTTTTGGGGTTTTCAAGATTATGATCCTATTTTAAGTTGAAAATGGAAAACAAATTCTAATATAATATTTCACCCTATTCTATACAAATGTAAAGAGTCATGCTGAATCACAATCTACACTACTGCTAATTGAAACACACATATTGAATTGAATGAATTAAAGCAATCCCAATCTATATTACTTCTAATTGAAACACACATACAAAAATGAATGCTAAAACATAATTGAAGCATACTCAATTGAAATCAAAGATGGAAAGATCTATGCTAGATATTCATGCTTAACATAATTACTTCTCAACAAAATCAACGCTAGAAAAGTAAACATTTTTATGAATTTTCTCTTTTAATGACCTGGAGGTAAATGGCAACAAGAGAACAATAAAAAAATAATTTAATCACATCACAAAGGAATGTCTAATTCTTAACATGCAACAAGTAAATAAAATCACAAGAAGTGAAATACCAATAGATCACCTCCTTCGAGTGGAGTGGGCCCAACTCCCCTTCTGGAAGGATCTACCTAGGCTAACGCCAAATAAAGAGAATTTTCCCTTTATTTTCATGCAATGGAAACCCATATGGGCATGCTTACATGAAAGACAGTGAGAAAACTATCACTGAAAAACAATGCTGAAAAATAGAAAGAAAGCTAGAACTAGTTTCTACTCTCTTGGATCACTATTATACACTTGAGCCTTATTCCACAAACTCAACTAAACTAAATTATAGACTTAAACAAAACTGAACTCTTTTCTACCTTAAGACTAATAGTCTCTTATTGAAAAAAAGATGCCATCAATTGAACCAAAAGGGAATCCTTGATTGAAGGCATGCAACAAAACAAGTGAGGCCTAAATTAGAGGAACCTTAACTAAAGAGGAGCTCCAGTTATGAAATCAGCTTATCCTTTGAACTTGGCAAGAACAGGGCATGAAAAGAACTAAAGTTAAGATGGGCATTGTGATGATTGGTTGGGTAGTTGGAGTTTCCTTATTCTTTATGTGGCACACATCAAAACTGAAGCTAAGTGCAGAACCTATCGAACAATCATAGACTTTGAGAAGGGATGATCAATTATGGTGCATGGTGATACTCTAGAGCTATCTGGGGCTAATTGTCTTCTCTTAATGGTTGGCTCTAGAGAGATCCAAAATGTTTAGTCCACGAGTTCAATGATTTTTCTTGTCACAAAATCACAAATATAAATGCATATGGACAAGAAATTATAAAAACAATCAACAAATTCAACCTTTTAAAAATAAGCACCAAAACACGCCATTTGTTCTTTCATAAAATAGTTATAGCTATTTAATAATGCATTTAAGTATCCAAGTCCATAGAAATAAAGAAGTATTGTAATATATGTATGGAAATAAAACATATTTATCAAGGCTCATTATGTAAGTGGGCATGAAGGTCTTCAATAGTGATCGGTATATTATCTTCTACTTTTCTTATGATAATATTTGGGTAATTTCCTAGCTATGATGGTGCATCATAAGATTTAGAAGAAAGTATCTAAATCTTCGATGGCGTCTGAATCTATTATCATGAAACCACATAAGTTGCAAGGCATATTCATGAAGTTGCACTTCCCTAGCTCAAGGTTGTATGTGTAGTGCATTGCCATTTGAAATTACATTAGGAAATGCCATGTCTAACGGGTCCTTAATAGTATACTCATTTATGGGGGTTGAACCAATGTGGGGCCAATCAATGATGGTATCATTCTCGCTTTCTATTTGTAATGCTTCTTTAATGATTTGTTTCTCACGATGTCTATTTGGTAGTCTTACCATAAATGATGTTGAATATTGTGTTTCATTTTCTAGATCATCTTGATTGTTGTCCACTTTGATCTGTTTGTTGATGTTGGTTCTTCATTTTCACTTTCCATTGTATGAAGCATTTTAGAAATGTCAATAGTGAAATCAAGGAGTAGTGCTAATACATTGGCATTGATTTCAACATCCTTATAGTATAGGTCATATTTGATTTTGTATTCTAGTGCATTTCTAACATGACCTCTACTTACATAGAAATCATAATGGTTCCCATGTGTATTGATTCTTCAGACTATCAATACATCCAAGTCTTGAATTCTTTGTGAAAGAGATTTTGTTATTGTTTTGACATCTTGTGAGAATATAATAGTGTGACCACTGTATTTTTATTATCCACCATGAGCATGAGTGACTTGCAGTACTAGATCTGTGCATGCAATGAGCATCTCTTCTAGTTGAGTGAGAATTCTCAACACGTTTGGTTGCTCATGTGGGTCTATATTATTAGATGCAGAGAATTGATGTATGCCTTTCTCACCAATGCAGCTTCTACAAATAGGATTGTTGTTTGATGAACAAACATGCATTCTAGGGTATCTTTCCTTGCATATGGTACATGTTTGTAAGTTTGATAATGTATCTAGTCATTTTCTAAATTTTTTACATGTGTCCATAAACTTAGTGGACCAGTTCATATCCATGTTGTTAATTAAATTTGTGTTTTATGTCAATAGTTTAAGTAGATGTGTTTCATATTGTTTATTGTTTCCATGTGTTAGATTCAAAGTCATTATTTCCAAAGGAATGTAATTTTGTTGATTTTTGGAACTTGTAGAAGCTTGTGGGTGCCCAAATATTGATCAATCTAATGCTTGTTGTAGGTGTTGTGTATGTTGCATACTACAACGCACACTTATTTCTTCTTTATGGCAAGCATAATATAAGTTACTTCTCTTATGAGATTTTAGATCTATGGGTTTAGCTTGGGATGGTTGTCTCTCATATTCTTGTAGGTTTGAGTTCATCGTCTGGGAAAAATTACAAACTACATTATTAATATTGTGTAAATGAAATAATATGTACAAAATAAGATGTGTAGTTTTGTATACTGTGTACATTTAAAAATAATAGAAGTTTAAAATTATAAATGTTGGTAGTTTTTAAGTATATGTTACATGGGATATATTATTGAAAATGTATTTCTATTGAAGCATTATAGAAAATTACAATTGCAGATGTTCTAATTATAAGACTTGGATGTACATCTAATTTTTGTTAACATTGCACAACTCACTAATCTCATTTAACAAAAAGTTGCTTTCATTAGTGAAATCAATTCTCTTAATTTCTAAGATCATTGATTTGAACCATACTTCATTATTGTATATTTCATTTCTACTTGTTAGGGTGAAGAGAAATTGTTTGAATAGTACATTTTGAATAACCTCTTCATCGTTTGTCTCTGCTTCTTGATTGAACTGCAACCAATACAATTATTTTGCAGGCATGCCAATGAGTTTAGTTGTTGCATCTTCAAAAAAATTACCCATATAGTATTTGTCTCTTTTCTTACATTGTTTTCCTTCTAACTCGATAGGGAAAGTTAGATAACAAAATGAATTAGACTTGATGAATAATATTGTTGCTTTTACAATGTATTGGATGGTTTTTGTTATGTCTAAAGACTCTTCCTAGATATTGATAAATGTCTTTCATGTAATAAGTAGAGGCATGTATCCACCTAGTTTATTGTTGATGCAAGAACATCATTCTCACTTTGTGTAAACCAATATTTTATTTGTTCTATTTCTTAGATATCAATATTTATAAACAGTTAGGTAGTGACTAGTGTTCTTACTACCTTACCATTGTAATTTGTAACACATCCATTTTTAATTCCAAGCACAATTGAATTTTGTAGATGGTACATTTCTTGGAGCTATGCACCTTCCTTTTGAGTTGTTGATCCCCATAAAGTCATATTTATAGTGGAGGTAAACATATCTAGAAATTTGAGGCTCCTTCTAATAACCCCTTCCCCATATCTTCTTCTTGTTATAGAGCTAGGATCTATGCATGCAACAATTCCAACAACATCAACAAAAGAATTTGTGTTTTTATTCATAATCTCATTAATGGGTGTGAAAGAGAATTGATGTTTTGGAATTAAGAGGTCATCTTCACAAAGACTAGGCGTTGAGTCATCCATTAAAGTAATTTTCATTTGACTATTCAACTTGTTGTAAAACTTATTTATGTAGGAGCATCCCAAGTTGAAGAGAAATCTTGCATCAACAAAAATAACATTTGCTTTCTTTTATTTCTTTCATTTCAGTTACATTTCAATCATTTGTAATTCAACATTCTCCATCTCATTCTACCGCATCATCGTTTCAGAGCTCGCAAAGTAGGATTTGGAATCTATACTATGGTGTCTACATCATATTAAGGTTTCATGAGATTTGGATTTATCTATAGAGAGATATCGCTATCAGAAGATCATCAACTTTCACACAATAGAGCATTCGTTAGTAAGCATGAGCAAACAAGGCTTGCAAAGCATTCCTATGGCTTGCGAAGCTAAATGGAACATCACACAAGGCAATTTGGGACCAGATAGACCTTCATTGAGAATTGTATTATGTTTTATGCATTTTTAGAGCATTACCATGAGTTGTAGGCTAACCTACATGTTTCCTACACACTTCATCATGCATTGGAATTTGGGACCTCTTAAGGCCAACGCGAAGCATCTTATGAGCTAGAAGATGATATATAAGCATTCATGAGATGCATTAAGAAGCCAGTTATTCATATCCAATATGATAGCAAGTTCTTATTCTTTAGATGTTGATTTGCGGAAGGCACTTCAAAGCTATATCATTTTGTTATGGAGTAAAAAGTGGACACGTGTCTTTTAACCTCCTTGTTTAGCTCCTAGGTCCTCATGAATACATTATACATTATAAATATTCATCCAAATGCAAAATTCCTTGAAACCAATGTAAATTGGGAATAAGGGGTCCATATTTTACCTTACCCCAAACCAAAAAGGAGCCGCCCAAGTCTCTCCTGATTGTTCGAGGAAAATTTAAATGTATGTTAGCCTATGACCTCTCAAAAGGTTTCTCCTTGTTGGCTCTTTTGGTTTAATTTGACTAATGTTAGTGGGAAAGAACATATAATTGTGTTTTTAAATTCATTATGAAACTAGATAGAGATAGTCAACTCAAAGCATTGGAGTAAAGAGCATTGAAAGCATTCATTGTGATTCTAGAGCAGATTTGTGTTGTCAATGTGTATATTGTTGCAGGTTTGAAGTTATCATTTATCTCTCCTTATGAGTCAAAGAGCTTTCATCCTCCTAAGGGTTTCATCACATAGGTGATATCATTGTTATTCATCATCTTGTGTTTCAACATATTGATTTTGTCTATCTTTATCTATCAACAGTGTTGCGAAACTTGAATGCTATCCCAAGATTTGACTGAGGCAAGTCCCTAAACACCATAACCCCAAAACCCCTTCTCTTCTTCTTATGTGCAGGTTATAGGTGTGATATCTAGAAATATGAAGATACATGAAGACTGAGCAAAGACTAGGGTTTCAGGATCTAAACATTTTGCGAATATTCCTCTGTGAAAGACTTGGATGGTGACACCCTAGCCTTTCTGCCTCAACTAGTTCCAGATCTGGCATCAGGGTAGTCTCCGTAGCATTTATCCAATTTACAACTTCTAAAGATTCCACCTTTTAGGACTTGGGAGGTCCTAAAATAGTCCTTCAATATCTCTACTTTTGGGACACAAGTTCTATCATCTTCTTGATCCTCCTTGTGCAATTGGTTTCTAGATATTTTTTGTACATCTTCTATTATAATCATATCATCATAGAAGTAGGGTTTAGTGCATTATTGACCTAGGGTTTGATAAAAAGTCTTGATTAAATTTGATCTTTCTATAGCACCCTTGAGTACAAGATCTATAGCTAAGTCCACCTCTATTTGGTAGTGATTTGGCTTGGTCTTGTCCTTGAATGTTATTGTGAAAGAGGATTTGATCTAGTGTGCATGCTAGCTTTCATCATTCATTTTTTCACACTTAACATTTTGGTGAACCTGTAGCTTCAAGAATTTGCATCTTGGTGATAGTTCATATCAGATCTTGCATTGATTTATAATGTATTTTTCATTATTCATTTGAAAATCTTGCATTATTCCATATCATTGGTTTGAAAATTCATAAGTTTTACAATTACACATTGTGTATTTTAGCAAGTATAAGTAATTTAATATTAATAATCTTATTGGTAATCTCCTTGGTTAGTGCATTGAGTTTTATAAGACTTTGCATGAGTTGTATAACCCGCTGCCCTAACACCAACACCTTGGTAAGAAGAAGTTGTAGACTAATGGGTTCTACTGCTCTAAATAGCAATGGTGTGCAAACATTAGAAAATCCATTACTCAACTACTTTACAAAAAGGTGAATCAACATCTTTGCAAGATATCACCAACACTAACATGTCGTAAGAATAAACATTTCATGAGTCTGAAGATGTGATTGACATAGTTACACATGTGCTTGAAGATCAACTCAATAAACTAGACAAACAACTAGCTGATTTCCAATAAATTGTAGGAGGTACACATCTAGCTCAAGAAGTGATACCTCTTGTTGATGGTATGAGAGGATTATTACAAGAAGGACAAGAAGGTGTTGACATGCTCCATGGAATAGCCCACGTAGTGGATCATAACATTATGCCAGCGGCTAGTCGCGTGAATGTCATAGAAAATGTGTCACCACCAAATATATAAGCTCACAAATATCAACACCCATACCGACTACTGGAATATCCACTTTTACATCATCAATTCTCACTACTAATGTACAAGCTTGTAGTAATGCTACCACTACCATGGGAACATCTGCTGGAAACAACTACAAAGTTGTGGCATTTAATTCAACACCTCCTGTATCCATACCCATGAATAACTATTCTCAATCACCCATCACCTCCACTTATTACCAACCACCTCTTAATTTCATGATTGCACCATCAAATACTCTTGTCTCAAATCCACAAAACACATCACCTAATGATGCACTCCTAAACCAACTTTTGTAGAGTATGTCATCCTTGTAGTAAAAAGTGACAAATCTGACTAATGCTTCCTCTCAACCTAATATACCAACATATCATGCTCGCAGTCCTTTATCGTATACAATCCTAAGAGCTCAAATGCCTAACAAATTTGAGACCCCCCACTTTGAAAATTACAGTGGTAAAGGTGATCCTAATACTCCTGTGGCAGCATTCAAAGAAATGTGTAGTGATTTCTTCTTTGACGAGGCATTGTTAGCAAAACTATTTCCTCAATCCCTCAAAGATACCACTTTCGAATGGTTTTGCTCTCTACCTCCTAATTCAATACATTCCTTCTTACAGCTAGTTGATCAATTATTGCAACATTACCAAGCAAACATTGAACCTTCTATCTCATTGATTGATTTGGTCCATTGTAAACAAGGTCTGAAAGAGAAACTAATGGAATTCATTAGTCGATATCAATCTCTCTTTGCGCAAGTACAATATCTGATTACAGATAAGGATGTTCAAAAAGTATTCATTACAAATCTACAACTAAACATACATGATAAAATATTGTTGATGAAGTACAATTCTTTTCAACATCTAGGCACAACTCTTTGAGATTACCAACTTTCAGCTAGTTAGTATGAGAATCATAACTCATTGGCTTTAGTTGGTCAATCTACAGCTGGAACATCTCAACATTCATTTAATAAGCATAACAAGAATTTCATCAAGATCAATGGGCAACATTCAAACAAATTTCAATCACAAGTGTCTGCCATTGCAAAACCTAATCGAACTCCATTTCAATTCACGCAACAATAGAGACAATTCACTTCATATTCATATTCTCTCCATTCGATAATGAATCAAGCAGTGAACAACAATATTTTGAAGCTTCCTCTTGGTCATCCACTAGACAGTAGCAAGATGCAAGGACCTTCATTTGATGCTAATGCCCATTGTCATTATCATCGCTCGACGGGGCATGACACTGAAAGGTGTATGCATCTTAAACATGAAATTTAAGATCTCATTGATTCTGACATAGTACAAGTGACCGATGTGAATGACAATGGAAATAAGTCGGTAGACCCTCCAAATCAAAATCTACAAATCTTCACTAATCTTTTTCCTAAGCATAACGACAACAACATGGTGGAACAACAAAATGAAATATAGCATGAAGATGAATATCTCGTCGACTACGATGAATTAATTGGCATGATAGAAGTAGATAAGATGAAAAATGAAGATCTACCTTGACCACGAGGAAAAGGTATCTATGCCGAGGTTTCTCCTCCATTATCCTTTCAAGGATTGAGAGATAAGCAAAATGCACAAGATACACAGATGGGGCAACCTACATGTAATCACTTTAAGAAAGAGAAAGTTGTAACTATGAAAAGCATACCATTTCATCACGAGTGGTTCATTCATCATGCAAAGAAGAATAAGAAAGCAGAAGAAAGGAAAAGAGCAAGGCATGAGTCATCCGTCAAAAAAGGTAATGATTCACCTCCCCGCAAGCATCAAAATATTTCAAGCATAAGGAATCTTGTGAAACAAGCATCCTGCGACTATTTAAACAATGAAAATCAAACAGGTATGAATCTCTCATCTATTCCACCACACTTGATTGAGCACCTCTCCAAGATGCTCACAAATTTAGCCTCCTCTTAAGATAACTATATATTCATATGCATACATGTTGTGTTGTGTTTCCCCCGTATTGTGTTAAATGTTGTTTAGGTCTCCTTGGATGACCCTTGATACTCTTGTAAGGTTAAGGATAGAAGGAAATTGCCTTTGTTGTGATACTTATTCTATTTGTTTCTTTATTCTTCTATTCTCCTCTCTCTTATTGCAATTTTTGTGTGTGGTGCCTTGGGGGCATAACGTTGTAGAGGATGTCTTGTGGGCATCTTCCCACGTTGTAAGCCTAAGTTACTTTTGTCTCCTCTTTCATTTTTCATGATTTCATTCTTTTGTGGCTCTACTAGTCGACGGATGACAATAACAAATAAACATTGATAAGGACTGTGCATCCCTACAACAAGAAAACAAAAATGGACCTAGTCCATATATGAAGATGGGGTTAATATGTTACTGACGCTTGACTAGTAGAATCACTTTGTGTTGTGATGTGATTATGTATCGTATTTGGAAATTCTTGTAACAAACCTTTGAAATGCTCTAAATTTGCTTCTAGGCGCTTTGGAATGTTTTTTATCTCACCTTGTAGCTACACTTGGTTCTGAGATGCCTAAAGTATGACCTCACGGCTATACTCGGTTCTAAACCCACAAGTGTGGCCTTGGTTTATTAAGTGGTATGTTGCCTTATTTATGTTTCAATTGTTCACAAGATGATTTGGTTGTTATCTTAATCAAGATTTTCTAACCAAAGTTTGTTGATTGTTAGCATATAATACTAATGTGTTTCTATTGTGTTTGTTGGGAACAATTCGACGATTGTAAGCACATGTCACTTTGGGGCATGGAATTTGCGAAAGCTCTTGTTCCCTTACATGTTTTTAATCTTAACTTAAACGTGATTGTTATCGGCAAGTGGGTTCAACCACTTTAAGGTGGGGGCATATATTGTGGTAAATTCTTGGATATCTTAGATATTTTGGTAAAGTGTGTTTGTGTATGCTTCCTTTTCACTGTAAGGCATCTCCATGATGTAGGTGGGGTTGTATACTTTGTTGTGTGTTTGCGTATGCTTCCTTTTCGCTGTAAGGCATCTCTGTGATGCAAGTGGGGTTGTATACTTTGTGCACATGCTTCCTTTTACCATAAGACATCTCCGTGATGCAGGTGGGGTTGTATATTTTTGAAATCCCTTTTGAAGAAGGTGGGGTTGTGTATTCCCTTGAGTGGTTGCACATCCTTTTAAAAATTCCTTTGCGGAGGTGGGGTTGGATCTTGAGTTATTCACCTTAAGTGTGTCTTTGGTGGTTGTGGTAGCATAGCTCAACCATCAAGTGTGTTTGGCGTGTCTTAGATGGAGGTGCATAGAAATGAGCTCCCCCATTGCCCATGTTTTATGTGTTTAAGATGTATAGTGTGTCAACGACCTACTCTACGGTACTCGTGTATTTCATATGTTTTCTGTGTCTTCCTTGCATGTTTTGCATTAGCAATGAGCTCCCCCTATGCCATGTGTCTTATGTGTTTTGTTGTGGCACTAAGCGATGAGCTTCCCTCACGCTATGTGTTTTGTGTGCTTTTGATGACGGCACATAGCGATGAGCTCCCCCATCGCCTAGTTAGGTTTATATAATTATTTAATTATGTTTTCTCTTCATGTATGCCTTGTGTACTATGTGACTGCATTCGTGCCTTCTCCATGTATTGTGTGCCTTTTTATTGTCTTCTTCATGTATTGTGTGCTTCTTCACCATCTTCTCAGTGTTTTGCATGACTTTCAAGTGTTTTCTTATGTTTGCCTAAGCTTGGGGGCTAAAAATGGTCTTCCAAACTTAGGGTGTGTCTTCACTCTGGTGTTTGATGTGTTTGATACACTTTGACCGTACTTTTAATGCATGTACTGATCGTAAGATCATACACACATTAAAGTGGGGGCTAAATGTTATGGAGTAAAAAGTAGACACATGTCTTGTTATCTCCTTGTTTAGTTGCTAGGTCCTCGTGAATACATTATACATTATAAATATTCATCTTGATGCAAAATTCCCTAAAACCAATGTAAATTGGGAATAAGGGGCCCATATTTTACCTTATCATAGACCAAAAAGGTGTCCAAAGGCTTGGACGGTACCACCCAAGTCTCTCCTAATTGGTTTGGGCAAATTTAAATGTATGTCAACCTGGGACCTTTCAAAAGGTTTCTCCTTGAAGACTCTTTTGGTTTAATTTGAGGAATGTTAGCAGGTAAGCATATATCAGTGTGTTTTTAAATTCATTATGAACCTAGATAGAGATAACCAACTTGAAGCATTGGAGTAAAGAGCATTCAGAAAATTCATTATGATTCTAGAGCATATTTGTGTTGTCATTGTGTGTGTTGTTGCAGGTTTGAAGTTATCATCCATCTCTCCTTATGAGTTGAAGAACTTTCATCCTCCTAAGGGTTTCATTACACATGTGATATCATTGTTATTCACCATCATTTGATTCATCATATTGATTTTGTGTTTAGCCTCTATCCTGCAAGGGCATGCTCTCTTTATCTATCAATGGTGTTGGGAAGCTTGAATGCTATCCCAGAATTTGACTGAGGCAAGTCCCTAAACACCATAACCCCCAAACCCCTTCTCTTCTTCTTATGTGTAGGTTATAGGTGCAAGATCCATAAAATATGAAGATACAGGAAGACTAACCAAAGATCAGGGTTTTAGGATCCAATAGGATTTCAATAATATTCCTCTATGAAAGACTTGGGCGATGGCACCCTAGTCATTCTGCCTCAACTAGTTCCAAATCTGGCATCTGGATAGTCTTTATAGCATTTCTCTAGTTTACAACTTCTGAAGGTTCCACCTTTCAGGACTTGGCAGTCTTGAAATAGTCCTCTGACATCTTTGCTTCTGGGACACAGGTTCTATCATCTTCTTGATCCTCCTTGTGCAATTGGTTTCTGGAGATTTTTTGTACATCTTATGTTATAATTAGATCATCATAGGACTAGGTTTAGTGCATTATTGACCTAGGGTTTGATGAAAAGGCATTAAATATGATCTTTCTATAACACTCTTGAGTACAAGATCTATAGCTAGGTCCACCTCCATTTGGTAATGATTTAGCTCGGTCTTGTCCTTGAAAGTTATTGTGAAAGAGGGTTTGATCTAGTGTGCATGCTATCTTTCATCAATCATCTTTTTCACACTTAAACACATTAATGTAATTTGTATTCTGCCAGAGGACAGGCCTGTGAGCCCATAATTATCTGCATGTTGCCAACATATGAATATGGTAACACTATGAGATAT
This sequence comes from Cunninghamia lanceolata, assembly GCA_027924645.1. Classification (NCBI taxonomy): domain Eukaryota; kingdom Viridiplantae; phylum Streptophyta; class Pinopsida; order Cupressales; family Cupressaceae; genus Cunninghamia; species Cunninghamia lanceolata. The sequence continues at coordinate 1,421,765 of BSBN01001528.1, read as the reverse complement.
TAAATCAAATAATCTTCCATTGCATTCTATTCTTGTGTTATTGTTGTTTTATTTCTGTTGTGTTTACTCTAGTTGCATGGTTGGATAGTCCATTCTCTGGACCCTCCATCCGTGTCTGCACCAAGTGGTATCAGAGCAAAGTTTGTGAATCCTTTGGGAGTGAAGGCATTCTAGAAGATCTTGTGGTGAACAGAGTGCTGACTTGAGGCAGTCCACTTGTGTTTGTCAACAGAACGCTGATTGTGAGGCAGCTGCAACCCTCTAGTCAGATCACCGAATTGAGGTAGTTGCATCGGATCCTAGGAAGAGATGCAACCAAGGAGAATACTTGTTATGACCAATGTTGCTGGAAGAATGGTAGAAATGATGGAGCTGATGAGAATAATGAAAGTTAGATTTGATTGTGTAGAAGAAGATAGAAGAAGAGGGCTAAACCCTAGACATGAAGACGAGAGTGAGGATGATGAATTTCAAGCCATTGACCAAAATGAAGAAGCCCTAGAAGAAGAATAATTAGACCAGGTAAAGATGTTGAGAGCTATTTCAAAGATTGGTAAAAGACCTAGAACTGAAATATCAAACTATACCAGAAATTTGAATCTTGAGGAATTGATTGATTGGATAAATGACAAGGAGGAATACTTTGAATATGAGGAAATAGAAGATCCGAAAAGAGTGAGAATTGTAAAAACTAATTTGAAGGGACATGCTTCTATTTGGTGGAAAGAAGTTTAATTTGATAGAAATAGGAGAGGAAAAGAGAAAATAATAAAATGGGATAGGATGGTGACATATCTAAAAAATCAGTTCCTACCTACTAACTATGAGTTAGAATTGTTGAAGAGATTGCAAAAACATAAGGCAAAAGGAGAAATCTATGAAAGAGTACATGGAAGAGTTCTACAAGATGATTATAAGGACTGGACATAGTGAAGCAAGCAAGGAGAAAGAGACACAGTACATAAATGGATTGAGGATAAACATTCAAGAAGAACTAAGTTTGGTGAGGATGACAACAGTGGAAGAGGCATATCAATTTGCGCTGAAACTTGAAGACAAGTTGAATAAGAGGCATGAGCAAAGACAGAGAGGTAGATGAGGAAAATTTCAAAGAGGCAGAACACATTCCAGAGGAGAAAGGCCTTATGCAGAGAAAAACAAGAAGAGCATCCCATACTAGAAAGAAGAAAGAGACAGTAATTCATACTGGAGAGATGACAGGAGTTTCTACCGCAACAGTAGAGGAAGTCATAATTATTACCGCATTGAAGGATACTGGAGAGATAAAAGAGGATTTGACAAGAGATCATTCAGAGGAACCTATTTCAAGTGTGGAGGCTATTAGAAATGAAAGAAACACTACTTCAATGGAAATCTTATTCGAAAAAATTTCAGCAATCTTTAAGTGTGCATTAACAATGGAGATTGTAACAAAACATAAAACACACTATAGAAAAGATGTCAAACATGAAGAACTCAACACAATGACATGATGTTTATGCAGAGAAAACCCTTGCGGGTAAAAAACTTCACCAGAAAAGAGGCACAAGTTTGTATTAATCTCAACAACATTGTACAATACATCACCTACACAACTCTCTCCACAAGTCTTTAATCTGACAACATTCCGACAGCACTTGAGTACCTAAAATCTGTATTGCAGCAACAAATACATGTAAAATACTTATAGAAATGTTTTTCAACTCATCCTAGGTGTTCACCTTCTCTCTCCTAAGATTCTCCAACCTGTAAACATTAATTACCATCTTACAAGCATTTTACACTTGTCCAAAAACAACCATGCAAAGGTTGGGTGCCCAAGACTAAATCTGGCCTCTTACAACATTTTATGATGTGTCATAACTGTCATAGATTCCACAAAAGAGTATCTTTCCAAGATAGGAACCTTGTGCTAAATATAATAAATATATAGCTAACATATCCGTCATATGCGTCATAGGGTCACAAAATCTTATGACAACTTGCAACTATCATAGATTCACTTACCAAACATTATGACAGTTGTCATACATGCCAAAAATAGTATATTCCTCGAGGGAGCACTCCTACCCTCATTTACTTTGAGTTTTTACATTTTCCAATAGTAAAAATCACTCTGTAATTACCTTCAGTTACTCTGAAATTACCCCTGCCAGTGAAACTAGTACATCTCCTCATGGACAATTATGTAAATCAAATATAATAAAGGGAATAAATGCAATATTGGGATTTACAAGGTTAATGGCACCTTATCCCAACATTCTCCCACTTGACATTATACATTGTAAATCAACCCATAGGAAATCAAATAAAAAATAATCAGGCACTAGAAACAAGGCTCATGACCTCTCTGCACCATACGAACTTCTCTGTGCTCACAAGCTTGGTCAATGAATCTGCAACATTCTCCTGAATGTCTATCTTCTTTAGCTTAATCTCTCCATTTGCAACCAACTCTTGAACAAAGTGATATTGAACATCAACATGCTTAGTCCGAGCATGATACATGGGATTTTTGACCAAATAGATAGCACTCTGGCTATGACAACCAATCTGAATAATCCTGCAATCAAATCCAATACCTATACATAGTCTTCTCAACAAAACTACCTCCTTAGAGACATGAATAGCAGCCATATACTATGTTTCTATGGTGGACAAAGCAACTGTGGGTTGCCTCTTACCCATCCAACTCACTACACTTCTAAACAGAGTAAACACATAGCCACTAGTGGACCTTCGACTATCCAAGTCACCTGCCTAATCTGCATCAACAAAACCCTGTATGTCCAAATATTTATCAGCACTATTAGTACCAGAATATACCAAACAATAATCAAGAGTACCTGCAAGATATTTAAACACCCTCTTCACATAATTCCAATGTTGTCTACCAGGATTATACATAAATCTTCTCAAAACTCCCACTGCTTGGGCAATATCTAGTCTAGTACAAACCATTGCCATCAAACTCCCTACAACACTAGCATATGACACATTAGACATATCCTCAAGATCATCCTCAGTCTTTGGACACATATCTAATGAAAGCTTAGTACCAATGAGTAAAGGAACTCTAACTGGGTTACAATCTTACAAACTAAACCTTTGCAAAATAGTATTCACATACTTACTTTGTGACAACCAAAGCTTTCTGTTAACTCTATCCCTCCTTATCTCCATTCCCAGAATATACCTAGTAGCTGCAAGATCCTTCATCCCCAAATGCGCCTGAAAGTTGGGCTTTAAGTTCACTGATCATACCCTTAGTATTGCTGAAAAATAACATGTCATCAACATACAAAGAAATAACCAATATAGAATCATCAACATAATAAATGTAAACACAGTGATCCTCCTTGCTTCTAACAAAACCAAATTTCAAAACAAATGAGTCAAACTTTTGATACCACATTCTAGGGGACTGTTTCAAATCATAAAGAGACCTCTTTAACCTGCAAACCCAATGTTCTTTTCCTTTTAGCTCAAAACCTGTAAGCTGTTGCATATAAATTTCTTCCTCAAGATCTCCATGCAAAAATGCAGTCTTAACATCCATTTGCTTAATCTCTCAATCATAAGTTGCATCAATGGATAAGAGAAATCCTATAGAAGTCAATTTAGCAACAGGAGAGAATATCTCACCAAAATCAACTCCCTCTCTCTGGGAGTAGCCCTTGGCTACCAGTCTAGCCTTGTACTTTTCCAATGACTCGTCTGCTCCAAACTTCTTCTTGAAGACCCACTTACAACCTATGGCCTTTCTTCCTTTGGGCAAACGAACAAGACCCTAGGTGTTACAAGAGTTTAAAGCCACCATCTCCTCTTGCATAGCTAGCTGCCAAGACTCATTATCATATGCAGAAATAGCTTCCCTATAGGATCTAGGTTCATCGTTAGTACTCAATAAAGCATATACACAACAAAAATCTAGTGGGCTATACCTATCAACTGGATTCCATTATCTTGTGGATCTCCTCAAGGGTGGATTAAGAGACTCTACTCGTGCTTCTGCATGATCATCTGCACCAAATTCTTCTGTAACTACAGATTTATCTTCACTAGAACTACTCGAATCTTCTTCTTCTTCACTCCCCAATCCATCATTTTGTTCTTCTTGAGGTGCATCTTGCCGCTCTAAATCAAAGTGCACCTTCTATACCTTTTCTTCTTTCTCTTTTGGCTACTTAGGTTTAGAAATAGCTCTAAGTTCCCTAAAAATAACATCTCCAGAAAAGATAATCTTGCGGGTTAGTGGATTCAAAAGCTTATAACCTTTCACATTATCACCATATCTAATGAATGTACACTTTTCAGCTTTTGGATCCAACTTAGATCACTTTTCCTTAGGCACACAAACAAAAGCCTAACCAAAAACCCTTAAATGTGAAACAAAAGGTTTCTTACATGTCCACACTTCATAAAGTGTCAAATCAAGAGCCTTACAAGGAGATCTATTTATCAAGTAGCAAGCAATACACATAGTCTCTGCCCAAAAGCATTTATCCAATTATGCATCACTAAGCATACTTCTGGCCCTTTCCATAATTGTTTGGTTCATCCTTTCTGCAACACCATTCTGTTGTGGTGTATACAAAGTTGTCTTTTGTTTGATTATACATGCATGCTTACAAAACTCATCAAATTCCTTAGAGCAATATTCCCCTCCATTGTCAGATCTTAATATTTTTATCTTTAAACTTAATTGGTTCTCTACTAAGACCTTGAATTCCTTAAACTTAGTGAAAACTTCAGCTTTATGTTTCATAAAATAAATCCATGTAAATCTGTATACATCATCAATGAAGGTTACAAAATAACAAGATTTTTTGATAGATTCATTATCCACGGGTCCAAACACATTCGTATGAATAATTTCTAATTTCTCTTTTGCTCTATTGCTTCCTGAAGGAAATGACTTTCTATTTTGTTTACCAAACACACAATGCTCACAGAAATCAAAGTGCTCATCAGAATAGGAGAAACCATCCAACAAATTTTTATTCTTAATAGTTTTGAGTACATTATTGCTTTTGTGGCCCAATCTATGGTGCCACAACATACATGTATTTTCAGTAGTGGCCTTAGATACATATGAGACATTACAAACTGTAGTGGATTCAAGCTTAAACAAGTTCTCGAATCTCTTCCCTTTCGCTACCACCAAGTTCCCTCTCACCAATCTGCAACCATGCTTGTCAAATGTCACATGCATTCTCAAATCATTCAACTTCAAAACTAAAATTAGATTTCTAGCTAATCTAGGAACATGCAAAACACAAGGGAGGGTTTTAATCCTCCCATCACTAAAACACAACAATACCTTTCCTTTCTTGACAATCAGATATGAAGAGTTGTCACCAAGGTAGATATTACCTTCATCATATTCTTCACATGAGGAGAACCATTCCTTATGCGGGGTCATATGAAATGAGCATCCTGAGTCAACCAACCAATTTTCATTAGAAACAACATTACATGCAGAAAGTAAAACATCTTCACCTGCATTCGAGGACTTATCCAAAGAACTCTCCCACTGTTTCTTGGGGTTTTTGCACTCCTTCTTTACATGTCCCCTTTTACTGTAGTTCCAACACTTAACTCTATTTTTTTTAGTAGGAGTCTTAGACCAGCCATTGGACTTGTCCTTAGCCCCTTTATGATCTCCCTTAGGTCCCCTTTCCTTAGACCTTCCCCTGACACTGAGAGCATCCCTTGAACTATCTGAACTCTTCTTCCTCAATTCTTGTGACAGTAGCACTAAAACAAGAGCATCCAACTTCGGATCCGTGAGGTTAGCAGTGATAGCAAGGATAACATTCTCCCAAGACTCAGGTAAAGAATAAAGAAGTAAGATACATTTATCTTCCTCACTAACCTCAACATCTACTAAATCAAGACTCAATAACAAATTAAAATAATTTAAATGCTTTGCAACTGATTCACCTTCTCACATTTTCATGGAAAATAATTTTATTTTTAAATAAAGTTTATTTACCATACTCTTGGCTTGATAGATCTCACCTAATTGATTCCACAACTTGTGTGTGGCCTCCTCCTTTGCGACATTCAATAGGACAGAGTCTAAAAGACACAACCAGATGGTTCCCCATGTCTTCTTATCCAGTCTATCCCACTCATCTTGAGAGACATCATCTGGTTTCTTCTCTTTTTGAACAACCAACCATTGGTTTCTTTCTTCCAATAAATCTTCCATTTTCAGCTTCCACAACTCATACCTCGTTCCGTTGAACTTCTCAATGTCTAATTGAGAGGTTGATGCAACAGTGGATGTAGTTTTTGTCACTTAGAATTGCACCCTGCTTGGAGAGAGTCCAAGCATTCTAATGACACAATGAGAATGATCTCAAAGTGTGGGACCTTGCGAACTGAGATTAGATCTCCAGAGAACACTGACTTCCTAGCTCTGAGCCTAATGCTTAGAGGAAAATATCTACACCTAGTGCTAATGCTTGCAGGGGAAAAGGGGTAGAAGGAAACTGAAATGAAAAGGGGATGATACACTAGATTTAAATGTGTTTGGTTGCAACTGAATTGACACAGTAATAATCTCACAGCTGGAAAGACCTACATAGACTCATATTGATTCTAACAGAGGTCCAGACAGAATAATGGAGGAATGAAAGGGACCGTTTTGTCCACAATACACAGCCTACACTAATCCAAAGAACAAACACAGTGCTAAAATCATAAAAGAGAGGCAAAATACCAGTTTATATTGATTATAGAGGCCAAGTTGCCATTACAAAATAGCCCAGAAGAACAACCAACAACAATACATCTGTTTCACATGTATATATATCATTTTTCATTTTTGACCTCAGTCGGTTACAATCCATTTGCCCATGGGCTCTGTTAGAAAAATATCTGGAACAGGGCAGGTAGAAGATATTTTGAATCTTCAATGTGAGCTACTGAATCATTGACCTGCACTCATAAATGCAAACAAATATTTGTATCTGCACATGCCAAAATGGTTGCTGAAACGTCTTGTCGCCAAAGCATTCAAATTTAGATCATATTTTGAAAGTAAGAAAAATCCCCTAAAAAGCCTGCCAAATGAAAGAGGAGGCAAAAATAAGCACTTTTGCCTTTTGAAGCATGTTGAAATTCGCCAGAGTGAGGGAGATACGAGCGGTCAAAGTTACGGTCAACTGTCTTATATCTGCATATCGCTTCGCATATGTGCACTTGTATATACAACCGCACATGCATTTTGACTTCTGGGTTCACTTTATGCATTTATGCAACTTCCCTCCTTTTGCATATTCAAATCGCCTTGCATATGCGATTGTATGTGCCCTTTGTATGTGCTTTGAATCTCCCTTTGCATATGCTTTTGCCTTTGGTGTTACCTTTTGCATCTATCCCCTGCCACGTGTCATCATTCCATTGGTCGCTACGCTGAAACTGAGAAGCATTATTGAACATTTGCATGCTTTATTGGCCATAGGAAAGATCTTAAAATGAGTCACCGACGCACTAAGTCTCACCGAAATCCATTGTATACGACCCTTTGTATATCGATTGTATATGAGATACAATCGCATATACATACAATGCGGAACTCAAAGGATTATTGGCCATATTGGAACTTTGCAACATGTCTGGCTTGTATCTCTACCTTTTGCATATTGGCACATACATGCACTTCAACATACAAACTGCAGACCCCAAAATGTTTATCCACTGCATTTGATTTCCCAGTCACGTCCGGATTGTATGTTTTCCCCTTGTATATTACCTTTGTATATCACATATACAATGCGAATATACAAGCAGAACTACATACAATTGCACTTGCACATACAAACGTTACATCTGACCTGTGTAAACCAAACTGCATATTCCTCCGGATCTGAGCTTTGTATCTTAGGATTGCCTATGTCATTGTATATGCGAATGTATGTACAAAGATACAATTGCGTATACATGCAAAAAGCGGACCCCGCCTTTTGTATCTCTCCCTTTGTATGTGCGCATGCATCGACTGTTGGGGAGACCCTTAGCTCAGTCACCGATATGCAAAGTCTCACCGAAGACACTTGTATCTTTGCATTTCATATGCCTTTGTATGTCTACCTTATATGCTTCATCAGCCATCGGAGAGACTATGAAGTTGAGCCGCCGATAAGCATGTCACGCTGAAAATCCTTTGTATGTTTTCCCCTTGTATATTCCATTGTATATTGCCAATGTACATTTACCTTTGTAAATGGCCTTTGTATATACAAAATACATACAACAATACATACAAAGGAACCGATGTACAGTAACACTGTACATGACCAAGATACAAGGAAAAAATGTATCTGAAATGCAAATTGACTAAATGATAGAAAACCCCAAAACAAGGATGACGTCATCATCATATACATGAAAAATGGCTAAGTATAAAACTGAGAAATCTCTGTGATAGAAAACAATTGGAGACAAAATATTTCTAGGTTTTTTCTGGGTTTTCTGCAAGGGTTCTCAAGGTGAGATTTTTAGAATTTTTTGCAAGGCACAACATGGGCTTTTTGAAGAATTTAAGCTTTCTCTCCTTTTATTTAGGCTTTCTCTAATCGGATTTCTTCGATAGAAGGAGGGAAACATGAATACTTTGGGGCTAGGAAAAATATGACATCTTTGATGACCTCTTAGGGGTGTTTGCCTACTAAACAAATTGATCAATGGCCCTATACATCCATTGGGCATGGAGTCAAAAGAGAATGCAACAAGAACAGAGGAGTTGGAACACTGAGCAAGCTACCCAGCTAAAACAACAAAAAAACAACAAGCAAGCATGTATCTCCTAATGAGAATACAACAAAATGCAAGGGCACTTATTGGAAGGAAACCTAAAACTAAAATAAAACCTACTCCATTCCTAAACTAACCGGTCAAAGGTGACCTTAAACAAAGCCATTAACTGGTTCTTGAAAGTAACTGCCCTTCCTTAACAATTCACAGTATTTTTTATGCATTTGGGCAGTTAAAAAGAGGTGAGGGGGGAATAGGCATATGACAATTTGATAAAACACCCCCCACAAAATAGAGATAAACTCACCTATTCACCTAGACTGATTGCTGATGTTGCTAACTTGTGGTGAATAAATGGGTTGATCCCACTCATTTTGATGCTCAACTTCATGCTTATAGGTAAGCATGACAAGTGGTGACTCCTCTTGATGTGTCTCCAACTGGGCTAGATGCCTGATTGGGCATCCCCTTGAAGTGACATGCAAATTACCATGTTTGATCTCATGTCTCCATTGTTGTTCTTTCTCTTCTTATTGGTCTGAATACTCTAGCTCTTGTATCTCAATTAGAGATATGGTTGTCTCCACCTCATGAAAAAATGCTCATGATTTTCTAACTTAGGCTCAGAAAATGAGCCATGCACATGCTCAAAAGAGAAGACTTTCCCACCAAGAAGCTGATATCCCTGCTGGATAATAAAGACCAAATCTGTAATTTGCTCTTGCCCATGTTCAGTCTCCTCATTATTTTCAATAAAGCATAGAAGCTCCTCAAGCATATTAGCATCATCAGCCTCTGCATCATCTAGCATAGGGCAACATGCTTTCCCTTCTTTATGGTTTGGAACCTCACTATCCTGCTCAGCCTCAACCTGCAACAATCCGCCATCATTTTCATAGTCCCCATGTTGTTGCATATCCACGACCAGTTGCTCATCCTCCTCATCTTCATCATAATCAGGTAGTTCATGAAGTAGGGCAACATCATCCACCTCTAGAGTGACCTTAACAATACTCACAGGTGCAATAGGTTCAAACAATTCTATCTCTATGAGTGTAGGAACAAACTGTTCCTCATTAGTTTTATCTTCTTCCACCTCCTCTTTTGGCTCATCTTTCCTATTATCTTGGTAGACAATAGGTCCACCCTTGAGGATTGAAATAGCATTAGGGAAAGAGGCCCGAATATCTTCTTGAATTTCTTGGAGGAGAGAGGGTTCTGGACAAATTTGTTCTTGGGGAATGATAATTTGAGTTTGCACAGGAACAGGGACTTGTGGAGGGATAAAGGCGTTGAAGCCTAGAAACTTGTGGAGTCTAGGTTGCTCTTGGTTGTGAATTGGTTGTTGGGTCGAAAAAGCACCCCTAAAACTTAGAATTATGATAGGCTTGGATTCTACAACTATTTCCTCTACCTGATTTTGAATTGGTATGAAAGGATTGGCCTTTACAAGGTTTGGTACTTTGTAACTAGGATGCTTGGTCTAAGAAGGCTGCCATGATAGAGAAGTTTGAGCCCCTTTCGTAGATTCACTTTGGCTGAAGGATGGATTTGTTTGAAGCTAGGAACAAGAGATAAATTTTTTACTTTGGGCTCTTGCACTTGAGCAAGCAATTATTTTATTTGTTTCTCCTTGGCTGCAAATTGCATGTTCAAGCATTCCTCCTCATACACCCTTCTATTTTCTGCCTCCTGCTGATAACAAGAAATCTGATAGGACAACTCCTCTTGCTGCATGTTATATTGTGTTTCTCTATCTATTTCTAAAATTTGCCTTTGGAAATCCAGTAACAAACTCTCCAAATCAGCATCATTTTGGGACTAACTAGGGAGGTTGCACGTTTGATTTAGAGTAGAATGGGTTTCACAAGGCTAACTATAGGAATGAACAAGCTGCAAATAAGGATAAGCAAGAGTGGTTTGAAAATGTTCTTGCTGGTAATGTTGATTGTAATGAGGCAAAGAGCTATTTGGAGGCCAAAAGTCTGAATTTGGATTAGGGGTAGGGGAATAGCCATGAATCCCATAAAATTCTAACATTTTATAGCATCTAAATGCTGGATGATCATAAAAATGTCAGAATTAGAGTGAAATAGGTTTGCAACCAAAGAGAAAACTGGATACATACCAAAGAGGGAGTCGCCAAGTGATTGAGATGCTTTTGGAAGCTGAATAGACCAGGAAAACCACCAAAATCCTGACCTTTGATAAAATTTTAGGTACTTGGGCTGCTTTCACCAGTAGGTTTGTTCAGTAGAGTCACCATGGTGTTGAAGAAATTGCCCTGAAGGCTAGTAATACCAGAGAAACACCAAATCTCTTAGTACTCTGATGAGAAGTTTATCGAACTAGTCCCACCGGGCGTGCCAAAAACTGTTGTCGCTTAGAATTGCACCTTGATTGGAGAGAGTCCAAGCATTCTAATGACACAATGAGAATGATCTCAAAGTGTGGAACCTTGCGAACTGAGATCAAACCTCCAGAGAAGGTCACCTTCCTAGCTCTGAGCCCAATGCTTAGAGGAAAATATCTACACCTAGTGCTAATGCTTGCAGGGGAAAAGGGGTAGAAGGAAACTGAAATGAAAAGGGGATGATACACCAGATTTAAATGTGTTTGGCTGCAACTGAATCAACACAGTAATAATCTCACAGCTGGAAAGACCTACACAGACTCATATTGATTCTAACAGAGGTCGAGACAAAATAATGGAGGAATGAAAGGGACCGTTTTGTCCATAATACATAGCCTACACTAATCCAAAGAATAGACACAGTGCTAAAATCATAAAAGAGAGGCAAAATACCAGTTTATATTGATTATAGAGGCCAAGTCACCATTACAAAATAGCCCATAAGAACAACCAACAACAATACATCTATTTCACATGTATATATATCATTTTTCATTTTTGACCTCAGTCGGTTACAATCCATTTGCCCATGGGCTCTGTCAGAAAAAATATCTGGAATAGGGTAGGTAGAAGATATTTTGGATCTTCAATGTGAGCTGCTGAATCATCGACCTACACTCATAAATGCAAACAAATATCTGTATCTACACATGCCAAAATGGTCGCTGAAACATCTTGTCGCCAAAGCATTCAAATTCAGATAATATTTTAAAAGTAAGAAAAATCCCCTAAAAAGCCTGCCAAATGAAAGAGGAGGAAAAAATAAGCACTTTTGCCTTTTGAAGCATGTTGAAATTTGCCAGAATGAGGGAGATACAGGCGGTCAAAGTTACGGTCAACTGTGTCTTGTATCTGCATATCACTCCGCATATGTGCACTTGTATATACAACCGCACATGCATTTTGACTATTGGGTTCACTTTATGCATTTATGCAATTTCCCTCCTTTTGCATATTCAAATCGCCTTGCATATGTGATTGTATGTGCCCTTTGTATGTGCTTTGAATCTCCCTTTGCATATGCTTTTGCCTTTGGTGTTACCTTTTGCATCTATCCCCCTGCCATGTGTCATCATTCCATTGGTCGCTACGCTAAAACTGAGAAGCATCACTGAACATTTGCATGCTTTGTCGGCCATCAGAAAGATCTTAAAATGAGCTGTCGACGCACTAAGTCTCATCAAAATCCATTGTATGCGACCCTTTGTATATCGATTGTATATGCGATACAATCGCATATACATACAATGCAGAACTCAAAGGATTATTGGCCATATTGGAACTTTGCAACAGGTCCAGCTTGTATCTCTACCTTTTGCATATCGGCACATACATGCACTTCAACATACCAATTGCGGACACCAAAATGATTGTCCGCTGCATTTGATTTCCCAGTCACATCTAGATTGTATGTTTTCCCCTTGTATATTGCCTTTGTATATCGCATATATAATGCGAATATACAAGCAGAACTACATACAATCACACTTGCAAATACAAACGTTACATCTGACCTTTGTAAACTAAACTGCATATTCCTCTGGATCCGGGCTTTGTATCTCAGGATTGCCTATGCCATTGTATATGCAAATATATGTGCAAAGATACAATCACGTATACATGCAAAAAGCGGACCCCACCTTTTGTATCTCCCCCTTTGTATGTGCACATGCATTGGCTGTCGGGGAGACCCTTAGCTCAGTCACCGATATGCAAAGTCTCGCCGAAGACACTTGTATCTTTGCATTTCATATGCCTTTGTATGTCTGCCTTATATGCTTCATTGGCCATCAGAGAGACTATGAGTTGAGCCGCCGATAAGCGTGTCACGCCGAAAATCTTTTGTATGTTTTTCCCTTCTATATTGTCATTGTAAATTGTTGATGTACATTCACCTTTGTATATGGCCTTTGTATATACAAAATACATACAACAATACATACAAAGGAACCGATGTACAGTAACACTGTACATGACCAAGATACAAGGAAAAAATGTATTTGAGATGCAAATCGACCAAATGATAGAAAACCCCAAAACAAGGATGACATCATCATCATATACATGAAAAATGGCTAAGTATAAAACTGAGAAATCTCTGCGATAGAAAACAATTGGAGACAAAAGATTTTTGGGTTTTTCTAGGTTTTCTGCAAGGATTATCAAGGTGAGATTTTTAGGATTTTTTTACAAGGCACAACATGGGCTTTTTGAAGAATTTAAGCTTTCTCTCCTTCTATTTAGGCTTTCTCTGATCGGATTTCTTCGATAGGAGGGAAACAAGAATATTTTGGGGCTAGGCAAAATATGACAACAATAGTCATAATAACAACACAAGATTTGCAAAACAAACACAACCAAATCTCCCACTACAACTACAGCTTCCACACTACCACCCAAGAGTCAAAGCTAGGTAGGCTCTGATACCAAATGTTAGAAATGAAAGCAACACTACTTTAATGGAAATCTGATTCAAATAAATTTAAGCAATCTTTAGGTGTGCATTAACAATAGAGATTGTAACAAAACATGAAACCCACTATAGAAAAGATGTCAAACATGAAGAACTCAACACAATGACATAGTGTTTACATGGAGAAAACCCTTGCGGGTAAAAAACTCCACTAGGAAAGAGGCACAAGTTTGTATTAATCTCAACAAGATTGTACAATACATCAACTACACAACTCTCTCCACAAGTCTTCAATCCGATAGCATTCCGACAGCACCTGAGTACCTAAAATTTGTATTGCAACAAAAAATACATGGAAAATACTTATAGAAATATTTTCCAACTCATCCTAGGCATTCACTTTCTCTCTCCTAAGATTCTCCAACCTGTAAATATTAATTACCATCTTACAAGCATCTTGCACTTGTCCAAAAACAACCATGCAAAGGTTGGGTGCCCAAGACTAAATCCGGCCTCTTACAACATCTTATGACGCGTCATAACTATCATAGATTCCACAAAAAGAGTATCTTTCCAAGATAGGAACCTTGTGCTAAATATAGCAAATATACAACTAACATATCTGTCATATGTGTCATAGAATCACAAAATCTTATGACAACTTGCAGCTGTCATAGATTCACTTACCAAACATTATAACAGTTCTCATACATGCCAAAAATAGTATATTCCTCAAGGAAGCACACCTACCCTCATTTACTTTGAGTTTTTACATTTGCCAATAGTAAAATTCACTCCGTAATTACCTCTGGTTACTCCGAAATTACCCCTGCCATTGAAACTAGTACATCTCATGGATAATTAAAAATCACATATAATAAATGGAATAAATACAATATTGGGATTTACAAGGTTAATGGCACCTTATCCCAATAGAGGTGAAGGACACCTAACATTTGAATGTCATCAGGGGAGTACTAGCAAAAGGACAAAGAATAATGCAAGAGCATCCTATGCAGAGGAAGAACCAGTTGGATCACCTAGTTTAGTGGGAAAGTCAGAGAAAGGAGAGTCATTAGTCATGAGGAGAGCTTTATTTCAAGCAGAGACAACTGAGGAACCACGAAAAATGAAAAGTTTGCTTTGGACAAGGTGCAAATCAGGAGATAAATGTTGTAAGGTTATCATTGATAGTGGTAGTACTGATAATTTGGTTTCAGAGGAGATGGTGATGAAGCTGAACCTAGAGAGATTGAAACATTCAAAGCCCTACAAGATAGCATGGATTCAAGATGAGCATAAGGTACTAGTGAGTGAACAGTGTTTGGTGATATTTCACATAGGATCTTATGTTGATGAAGTATTGTGTGATATTATGATGATGGATGTATGTCATATATTATTGGGAAGACCATGTCAGTATGATAGAAAGGCAATACATGATGGAAGGAAGAATACCTACACTATAACATCAAATGGGAAGAAACATATTTTGATACCTTTGGAAGAAGAACCTGTTGGTGCCTGAATTGACTGTCAATTTCTGAGCAATTTTCATGCAGGCACCATCCCAAAATATCTAAAAAGTTCTAAGTTTTGGCACCCCTTCAGTGTTTTTTAGCATCAGCATCTCAGTTCTTGAGGAAGGGGCCATCATGTTTTCTCCATCGGCATGAGTTTGTTTTTGTGTCTTTGAACTTCCGATTTGAACTTGAACCCTTTGCTCAACGGTTCAAGGTTCAATAGTTCGATGCTTCGAGTTTCTTGGCCGCCAGTCAAGTGTTTTGCTGATGGGAGTATTTTTTATGTTTGAACCTCAGCATCGAACTTCTCGGTTGAACCTCTCTTTTGAACCATCGGGTTGAATCGGTTCAAGGTTCAAAGTTTTATGTTTTTGGTCTTATCGGAGTGATCAGCTTCATTGGCGAAATATTTCTTGAGTGCTCCGATTGTTTTGGTCTGGCCGATGGATGTCCATCGGCATGTGTTTGGTCATCGGCGAAGCAATTTTTTGGGCCACCGATGTAAGGTGTTTGGCCGATGAGGGATGTTCAAGGTGGTCGTCGGCAAGACTTGTGCTATCAGCCAAGGATTTTCTTGTTGCTCCGAGGGATGATGGTCTCACCGAAGACCTAGGATGTGGTATGCCATCGGAGTGAAATTGTGTATCAGGATAGCTATTGAAGGGTCTGCCGATGGAGTATTCTCTGGTCGACGGGAGGATAGAGTGACTATCAGGCAGATTTCGTGTTGGTCTCACCGATGAAGTATTATCGGTGAGAGTTGGTCTATCGGCTGGGGAGATTTTGGTTGCTCCGACGGTATAAGTCACACCGACGGAGGTGGTCTTCGGCGTGACTTTTGCCTATCGGCGAGGAGGTTTTTGGGTTGGCCGATGGTAGTAGTCTGGCCGACAGGGGATTGCGATAGGCATCGGTGTGACTGTTGAGGTCGGCAGGAGTTTTGTGTGGTTGGCCGATGGTAGTGGTCTTGGCGATGGGCTTTTGGAGAGAGAGGTGTGTGTCGAGCGTGGCAAAAGCGCTCGACACCTATTATGCATATGGCCATGTTTTTAAAGTGCTGAAGGGATCTCCGCACCAAGCATGTGGGATTAATGTTCCTGCATAATTTGAACCTTCAGGAAATGTCTTTTGGCGGGAGGCTCCATTTTGAATGCAGCGACAGTTTTCTCGGTGGTTGCGGGTTGTTGGGCCATTAATGGCGACTGTAGCAAGGGTATGGGCGATGTTACAAATGATCAGGCTGCCCGATTGTGAATGAGGACTTCCAGATGGCGGCGCAGGGCTCGAGGCCTCCCTTGTCTGCTGCATTGATGACTTCTGAGCACCATTCTTTCTGATGGATGTATCTGGCAGATTTTTGACTTCTGACTATGTAATTAATGCTGAGTACGCTTCCCTCTGGCTGTTTTTAAGTGGGAAGTGTTACTTATTTTAGAGGCTGGATGTTTTTGGGCTTTCTGCTCTGACTCTGAACATAAGGTGTTCACATTTTGAAAGGCATTTTTTGCTACAGACTCGGTCCTTAGTCTGGTGTACCAGTCTATTTTTGTCTTGTAAATGATAATTTTCTCTATGATGATTTTCTATGCAGATTGATTTTAAATGAAAAACACCTGTGTGTGTATTGTTTCTGATTGTCTCCTGTATGTCATTTGTTTTCCTTTCAAACAAGGTTATCAAGGGCTTCCAAGTTTTTCATTATGTGCATACTGTGTGTCTGATTTATTGCGTCTGCTCAAGGAGTGGTTAAATAGGCTTTTGATCAGATACAAAGGAAAATAGATTGCATCATAGGATCTGTTAAGTATGATCATAAGTAGTACTCTTTCTTGGACATGTTGCTATTAGGCAGTATCATTCTTCTCAGGTCCTCTGGATATGAATTTATGTTGTCATAGGGAGACATTTACATTCTTAGATGTGACTCTGCTGCCCAGATAAGGCACTGGTTTGGGAATCTGTCTGTTCAATGGGTCTAGGAAAGTCCCATAACTCCAAACATCATTTCAAACCATTTCATCCTTTCACCTATTAGTTGTAGGATTAGGAGTAGGAAACCCCTGCATGCTCTCATACCTAACCAGACATTATGTCAAGGAATGTTGCCAACCTTGTGATTTGTTACACAAATCTTGGTCCATACATGAGAGTATTCTGCCTGTTGCTGTCAAGTTAAATCCTTCTGTCATTGAGCTAGTCAAGGTTATACTTTTATCAAATAGGGACACCCCCCTTAGTGCGGCAGAACCAGAAGTGAAGGGAAGGAGCTCACGCAACCTCCTGTATTCAGTTGGCTGAATCTGCCTGTGCATTAGAACTGGCAAACCCTAATGCTGATTCAGAAGAAAAACCAATAGAACCTAAAAGTGAAGTAGGTGGAAATGCTAGAATTTGTTTAGTAGATGGGATGAAATTTTTGGATGGATTGAGACATGAGAATATGTGTTTTGCTTTGATTCCAAAGAAGTGCGGCACCCTAAGTGCAGAAACCACCACAGTAAAAGAAGAAGAACCACTGCTAGAGGAGATAACTGAATTGTTGATAGAATACCAAGATATTATATAAGAGAATGTGCCTGAAGCATTGCCACCAATCCAAAGCATCAATCATCATATGTACCTCATACATGGAGATAATTTGCCAAACAAAGAAACACATAGGATGACACCAGCAAAAAATGCGGAGCTAAGTAGACAAGTATAGGAGTTGTTGAGGAAAAGATTGATTAGAGAAAGTTTAATCCCATATACGGTGCCTACAGTACTAGCACCAAAGAAAGATGGAGAATGGAGGATGTGTACAGACTCTAGAGAAATCAATAAGATCACTGTCAGGTATAAATTTTTATTTCCAAGGATGGATGATATCATGGGTTGTTTGAGTGGAGCAAGATATTTCACAAAGATTGACCTAAAAAGTGGATACAATCAGATCAGGATCAGAGAAGGAGATGAGTGGAAGATTCAATTCAAGACAAATGAAGGATTGTATGAGTGGTTAGTGACACCTTTTGGATTAACTAATGCACCAAGTACTTTCATGAGGTTGATGAATGAGGTTTTGAAGAGATTCTTGGGTAAGTTTGTTATTGTCTAATTGGATGATATTATGATTTTCAATATAACAAAAGAAGAACATTTGAAGCATATTAGACAAGTACTTCAGAGATTGAGAGAAGAGAAATTGTTGATAAACATCAAGAAGTGTAGTTTCATGAAGATAGAATTGGTATATTTGGGATTTGTGATTTCTGCAAAAGGATTGAAGATGGACCGTGAGAAAGTTAGAGCAATTTTCAAGTGGCCAACACCTATGAACATTGGAGAGGTAAGATCATTTCATGGAATAGCAAGTTTTTACCTAAAGTTCATAAAAAATTTCAATACTATATGCACACCAATGACAGAGACAATGAGAGGTGACCAGAAGGATTTTAAGTGGACATCTAGAGGACATAAGAGTTTTGAATTGTTGAAACAAAAAGTGATAGAGAAATCGGTGCTAGCATTACCAAACTTTGACAAAGTATTTCAAGTTGATTGTGATGCCAGTGGAAATGCAATAGGAGCAATGTAAAGTCAAGAAGGGAGACTAGTAGCATATTTCAATGAAAAGTTGAATGATGCAAGGAGAAGATATTCAGTTTATGATCAGGAATTTTATGCCATAATTCAAGATTTGAAGAAGTGGAGACATTACTTGTTGCCAAAAGAATTTGTGTTGTCCACTGACCATCAAGCTTTGTAGTATTTGAACATTCAAGGTAAGTTGAATTAGAGACAAATAAGATGGGTGGAGTTCATGCAGACTTACACATTTGTATTGAAGCACTGGAGTGGAAAGTCAAACAAAGTTGCAAATGCATTGAGAAGGATTTTTTTGATAGAAATGAGGGTAGAAGTATTAGGTTTGAAGAACTTAAGCATATGTATGAAGATGATCTTGATTTTGCAGAAGCATGGAAAGCATGTAGAGAACTTGTTGTGACAGATAGAAACAAGTGGTTGGATTATTTCATTTAGGAGAATATGTTGTTCAAAGGGAATTCGTTGTGTATACCTAGGAGTTCAATGAGACAAAATTTGATCAAGGAGAAGCATAGCGGAGGACTAGCATGACAGTTTGGTATTGACAAGATAGTAGCTTTGGTGAGTGAACATTATTTTTGGCCTCAAATAGATAAGGATGTTGGAAATTTATTCAGAGTTGTAGAGTATGTCAAGTTGCAAAAGGGAGTAGTCAAAATACTAGATTATATAACCTTTGACAGTACCAAAGAGACCTTGGGAAGACAAAAGAATGGATTTCATATTAGGTTTACCCAGAACACAGAGGGGACATGATTCTATATTTGTAGTAATGGACAAATTTTTAAAGTTGGCTCATTTCATTCCTTGTAAGAAGATAAATGATGTTGTACATGTTGCTAACCTATTTTTCAAGGAGATTGTGAGATTGCATGGAATACCAAAGAGTATAGTTTCTGACAGGGATACAAGATTCAGTGGATATTTTTGGAGGACATTGTGGAAGAAGATGAAGACAAACCTAAAATTATGTTCAACATTTCACCCACAGACTGATGGACAAACATAAGTGGTAAATAGGAGTTTGGGTAACTTGTTGAGATGCTTAGTAGAAGATAAGGCAGGGAATCGTGATATAATTCTACCACAAGTAGAATTTACATATAATAACTCAGTAAATAGGAGTACAGGGAAGACACCATTTGAAGTAGTGATGGGAGTACAACCTAGAGGAGTTGCAGAGTTGAGAGACATCAGTATGGACAAAAAGAGAAGTGCAAAGGCATAAGAATTTGTAGGATACATGGAGACAATACATAATCAAGTCAAGAAGCATTTGTAAGAGATGAATAGTAATTATAAAGAACAAGCAGATGAGAAGAGGAGACAAGGAATTTTCTATTGGAGATGAAGTTACGGTGTATCTAAGAAAAGAGAGATTTCTAGTGGGAACATACAATAAGTTAAAGATGAAGAAGTTTGGACCATGTAGGATTCTTAGAAAGTTTGATTTAGGAAATGCATATGAAGTAGAGTTACCAGAGACATTGGGTATATCACCTATATTCAATATTGCAAATCTATATCAGTATTATGAAGGAAAATTAGGTGATAGCATTGAAGTTGGATTGAAGAATCAATTACCATGGCAACAACCGGAGAAGATAGAGTAGATTTTGGATAGCAAAATTGGGTGTAGCACCAAAGGCAAGCAACATAAAGAGTACCTGGTTATGTGGAAAGTAAGATTGAAAAAGATTCATCATGGATTTCTTAGGCTGAGGTAGATTGCCTTGGTTTTCCTCTAGTCCCAGCAAAGTGAGGGACTCACTTTTCAAACAACCCCAGGTATTTGATGCAAGAGCATCCCAGGTTGAAGAGCAATCTTGCATCAACCCAAAAAAATTGCTTTCTTTTCTTTCTTGCATTTCAGTTACATTTTAGTCATTTATAGTTCAACATTCTCTACCGCATTCTATTGCATCATCATTTCAGAGCTCACAGAGCAAGATTTAGATTCTACACTATGGCATCTACATCATATTAAGATTTCATGAGATTTGGATTTATCTATGGAGAGATATCGCTATCACAAAATCATCAACTTTCATAGAATAGAGCATTCATCAATCAACATGAGAAAACAAGGTTTACAGAGCATTCCTGCGACTTGTGGAGCCAAATGGAACATCACACAAGGCAATTTGAGACTAGATAGACCTTCATTGAGAATCACATCATGTTTCATTCATTTGCAGAGCATTACCATGAGTTGTAGGCCAACCTACATTTTTCCTACATGATTCATCGTGCATTGAAGTTTGGGACCTCTTAAGGTTGATGCAGAGCATCCTATGAGCTAGAAGATGATATATAAGCATTCATGAGATGCATTAGAAAGTTAGTTATTCAGATCCAATATGATAGAAAGCTCTTAGTTTTTAGTTGTTGATTTGCATAAGGCACTTCAAAGCTATATCATTTATTTAATTTGTATTCTATCAGAGGATAGGCTTGTGAGTCCATAATTGTTTGCATGTTGCTGACATATGAGTATGGTAACATTCTGAGATGTTGAATTGAATAATCTTCCATTGCATTCTATTCTTGTGTTATTGTTGTGTTGTTTCCATTGTGTTTACTCTAGCTACATGGTTGGACAATCCATTCTCTGGACCATCCATCCATGACTGCACCACTTATTGGTAGCTTTGATGGTCTTACCAAACAATGTACATATAGCCCCAACTTGGACATTTATAAAATGGAGGTTTGCAACTTCGTTGAAGCAAGTGACATGTACTTCAGTGTGTTCACTATAAATAATATCAAAGCTAAACACATGCCCATGTCCTTTCTTTATGTTGAATTGGTGGATTTATGTCTTCATAGTTACACAACCTTTGATTGTCCACCTTGTTTGAAATGGAACTTTTAATAGGAGTGATAGTTGGTAATTTCTTTCCTATGTAGAGATGTGCATATTCCAAACATCAATTTCTTAGGAGAAGATTGTGTGGATACATCATTCTCATTTGGATTTGTAGATGGTCTAGATGAAATATCTACATCTTGTTATATAGGTTTCTCCTATTCTTTGAAGAGGAAGGTGGGATCACCAATGACTTCATGATCTATGCATGCAATCTCTAGTTTAGAGATTACAATCCACCTATACAACTAAAGTAAGTTGCACTATTATTAATGCACAATATAAGCTATAAATGTGAATGTTATATTTGAGTACAACCATTATAGTTGTTGGCTCACCTCGAGTTATAGATAGTGGGATAACTATAACCCTTGTGGATTGACTTTGAAGTTATATAGTGATTATACTTTTTTGACAATGTAGCTTTTTGTAGATGGAGTCCATCAAAGAGATCTATTTTGTATCTACGTTGATTTAATGCTATATACAAATGTTTCAATGCTCAAGACTTGGAGATGTGGATGCAATCTAGGTTCCTGTTGTTCATCAATTTGACTGCATTTAGTGTCAAAGAGAAACACATAACTTAAGGGAGACAAAATATTCCTATAAAATTTCATTTGTTGATAACTATTATGGGGTTTACAAGTAAAAAAGTATTATTTGAATTATCAATGTTTATGATTATGTAGAAACATGAAATAATTCAGTTAGTATGCAATTTTTTTTATACAATGAAAAGACTATGCATGAAGAAATTATAACAATCTATTACTAAATATTTTGCAAACATAAAGGTAGTCCTATGATTTTTTTCATACTTACATTAGTCCTTAAATATATGTAGCATAAAATATTTTTTTACAGTTACAGTTATCTTAGACAATTGAAAATAAGTAACTTGTAATGGCAACAATGTACCTAGATCTAACAACTTCTTTGGAGTTCTCTCTAGGAAATATTTGGTTGAAAGAAATTTGATCCCGTGGATGAAGAAAAAGTAAATAAGGTAGTGAGAAGTAGAGCATAGTAGAACACACATTTAGTTTCATCAAATTTGGACTTGATACCTAAGTAGACAACTTTAATGTTATTTTAAGTACAAATTAGAATGGCGAAGGGGTGTAAAATTTAAATTGTCCATGTTACAAATGCAACTTAAACATTTATTTTTATTATAATAGGAAATAGGATTAAATCATTTAATGAAGAATTTGGCTGGATATTTTAATAAACAACTTCAATGTTTCTTCTAAGTACAATTCAAATGTAATTCAAATGATTGAATGCATTTTTTTAAGGACTTCACAAAGTAGAAGAGAGAAGAATCTTGGAAATTAGACTATAGAAGGGGTGTAAATTTTAAACTTTCTATGTTGACAAACAACTCAAATGTCTCTTCATACTAGTAGGTAAAAATAGGGTTTAATCATTTCACAAATAATTTGAATTGTTCAAGTTGCAAAAAGCAACTTAAAGTTTATTTTTACTATAATAGAAAATAGGGTTTGAAGCATTCAATGAAAAATATGAGCTATGTTGGATTTATTGCATATATAGTTTATTATAGTTTAGATAATAATAAAATAATACATGCTAGTTTTATGTTAGTAATAAAATATAAGTTAGTAAATAAAACATAGGTTAGTTTTTGGGAAGTTATATTCATGTAGGTAGTTGTTTTTTATGGGAAATTGTAAGGCTCTATAAGCCAATGTGGAGCAATGTAAATATCATCCGAAAAATATCAATATTATTATTTTGTTGTATTTTTGTGCAATAATGGTTTGATATTCTATAATTTTATGCTTACAATTTCAATATGGTATCAAAACAATGAAGATGACAAGCCTATGGGGGAGCAATGACAATGGAAAGACAATAATTTGAGTGTGGAGTTCATAAGAAATACAGAAGATAAATTATTTGTGAGTTGAATTTCATCATGTTTGGTGTATGAGCAAGTTGGTTACTTCAATACACTTGAAGTTAAGTGGTTGTGGGCTCAAATTTGGGTATTTTTATACTTTTGTCTATAGATGCAAAGTTTAAAAACAAGGGTCTTCATTGGAGATATAAGAGTTTATTCATTTTTTGAAACCATTTATAAGTGTTTTATTGTAAAGGATGCATTGTCAGTTGAATCTGACATCCTATTATTTCATGGGTTTTACAAATATGCTTGAAAGTCTTGTTTATATTGATGGAGATTTCAAATACTTTAATGCTACATTTGGCGAGTAAGGATTAAATAAATTAGTTGGAGGTTGGAGGAAAACAAAGGCCAGAGGTTTTTCTCGTCTTGAGATAGGTTCTCACTTAGAGATGATACCATGCATGAGAAGCACTACTTTCAATTTATGTCCCTTCATGGAGCAAGGGGTCTTGGCAGTATGTGTGGAAAGTGTAACTTCTGAAATAGGGTGGGGTTAGCATATCTGCACTTACTCAACCTGTGGATAGTATAATCTCTAAAATAGGGTGGGAT
This sequence comes from Cunninghamia lanceolata, assembly GCA_027924645.1. Classification (NCBI taxonomy): domain Eukaryota; kingdom Viridiplantae; phylum Streptophyta; class Pinopsida; order Cupressales; family Cupressaceae; genus Cunninghamia; species Cunninghamia lanceolata. The sequence goes on along the minus strand of BSBN01001528.1, from coordinate 1,397,702 downwards.
TTGTATCTACGGTGGTTTAGTTCCTTTTGTACACTATAGGAGGGATTTGATCCTCATCGCATTGGAGGAGGGATTTTGACACACTCGAAGGAGATGTGGACTCTCGAAGGAGACTTGTTCTCTCATATGCATTACTAAAAGAGGGGTTTTTGACACACTCAGAGGAGATGTGGAGTCTTGGAGGAGAGTTGTTCTCTCATTGTGCATTGAGAATGGGAATATTTATGTTCTCTCATGTTGCACAAAGGAGTTGCAAGTTTGACAATCAGGAAATCCATTGATAGACTCAGTTTGGTGTTTTCTGAGTGAGCGAGGAAAATTGGTGGAGGTGCTTCATCAAAGTTTTTAGAAGGGATGTTGTGTTTAGTCCTTGCAGTGTTATGTCTTTTGTTTGGATTGATGTAATAAGAGGGGGGAATTTTGGATTTATTACATCTATAGTTTATTATAGTTTAGATAATAATAAAATAATACATGTCAGTTTTATGTTAGTAATAAAATTTAAGTTAGTAAATAAAACATAGGTTAGTTTTTGGGAAGTTATATTCCTGTAGGTAGTTGGTTTTTACAGGAAATTGTAAGGCTATACAAGCCAATGTGGAGCAATGTAAATATCATCTAAAAAATATCAAATATTATATCATATATTTTGTTATATTTATGTGCAATAATGGTTTGATATTATACAATTTTGTGCTTACAATTTCAATAAGCTCAATTTTTCAATAAACATCCTTAATGTTTTTTCTAGGTACAAGTCAAACTTAAGTCAAATCATTGAACACATTTTTGAAGGACTTTGTAAAGTTGAATAGAGAACCTTGCAAATTAGCGTACATTATAGGTGTAGAATTTAAACTTTATATGTTGACAAACAACTTAAATGTCTCTTAATATTAGTAGGTAAAAATATGGTTTAAAACATTTGACAAATAATGTGTTTCTTGTAAGAATTGAATCTGTAAAATGAAAGTTGACTCTACGAACAACTAAAAAAGAAGGTAGTGAGACACATTAGTCAAAAAAGTTGGGGTTAAAACTTTAATAGACATTGTCAATGTTTTGGTGGACTTTGCAATGTAGAATAAATAAGGGCCTTGTAAAATAGATAAATAACTTACATGGCATTGCATACTATTAGGGGAAAATAACATTTAAAGTATTTGACAAAAGAACATTGAATTATATAGTTCAATAGATATCTTTAATGTATCTTCTTAGTGCATATAAAAAATTGAGTCAAACAATTTAGTGTATAATTTTTGAAGAACTTTGAAAAGTAGCATTAAAAAGGGATAAAAGTGAAGTACATAAATTATGAATATTATCTAAAAATAACTTGTAACCTTTTATTTATGTAAAAGGGCTAAACATTGCTTAACAAAAGCTAAACACAAAAATAATGAGGTGGAACATTTTATTTTTGTAAAAAGTTTATCACAAGTTCAACTATTGGTAGAGTACATAGTGCATAACATAAGTCTTTTATGTTCCAATGTAGGTTGCAAACATGTAAGATAACAAGCATGCAAGTTATGATTTAATATTTATTTTATTAAGATAAGTGCATGAAAATATTAAAAGTATATTAAGAACTTGAAACATTTTATTTGTGTAGGGGCTAAACATGTAGGGTAAATTGTTTTTAATGATGAAAGACAAGAGCAAACAATGCAAGAAATATATTAAAACAACTTCCAACATTTTATTTATGTAAAAGAGCTAGTACAACTTCAATTGTTAGAAAACTACATAGGATACAATAGTACTACCAAATGCATATTTAAATTTTGAAAATAAAATGCAAAAATGTTATAATAAATTTGTAGAAAAATAAACTAGATTATTTTTTAGTCTAATGTGTAAGAGTTGGAAAAGTAGAGTTTTATTTTTTAAATTAAAAAAAATGTAAAAACTGCTTCAAAATTCATCTCTATCCTAGGAAAATAGAGAACCTAGAGAAGTAGCTAAATTCTTAAAATTTTCTTTTCTCTTAAGCAGCCTTTTCTAGGTTGTAGCTACAAAAGAAGGTAAGGAATTTAATGATTTTTTCCTTTGAAATAAAAATGATAAAAGAACTGTGAAAGGAGTTGTGCTTAAATGGCAAGGCCATATGGTTCTTAAGATGGAGATCCAAGTTTGAATCCCCTAAGTAACATCGATTGATTATGTGGTTTCTATGTTGGATATGTTGATGGGAAGGAGGTCCCTCTTGTGACCTCCATACTTACAAAACAAAAAAAAATGATAAAAGAACTGCTTCAAAATTTGTCTCTATTAAGCCTTTTCTAGTCTAATACTAAGCTTATTAAAAATATTCTACCTAAGAAAATAAAAATCTTATTATAAATTTTCTATTTCTAGTCTAAGAAAATAAAAAGATTATTAAAAATATTCTACTTAAGAAAATAAAAATCTTATTAAAAATATTCTACCCTGAAAAATATAGAAATTCTCTGAAAAATAAAAACAATTCTTTTTAGTAGCCTTTTCTAGACTACAACCATAAAAGAAGTGAAGTGAAATAGTTTTTTTTGTCCTCAAATAAAAAAAGCTAAAAGAACTGCTTCAAAATTTATCTCCAATAAGTCTTCTCTAGCCTGGAATAACATAAAAATTATTAATATTAACCCTAGAAAAATATAGAAATTTATAAAAAAATCTCTCTTAAGCAACCTTGTCTAGGCTGCACCAAAGAAGGAAAGCGAAATAAATAATTTTTTAAAAGGAAAAAATCTCAATAAATTGCTTCAATGTTTATCTTTATTAAAAAAACTGTTCTAGCTTGGAAAATAGAAAACTTATTAAAAAAATTATATCCTCAAAAATAAAGAAATTCATAAAAACACCTTGAAAGCAACCTTTTGTTGATGTTTTTAGCTTCAGTCGGATCCTTCTACAGGCCGACCAAATTAACATTGTAATGAGGCCGACCGCTTGTGAAAGGATGCGTCCCTCACACACACACACACACACACACACACACACATACAAGGTCATTGCTCTCTAAATCAAACACATTCAATTACAAGCTTAATTCACAAGGCAGAGCAGACTTCTAAGGTATAGAAGATTTCTAAGGAGCAGATCAAGTTATTTCAAGATCAAATCAGATTTATCAAGTGTGGACTTATTCATTGTGCTTCAAGAAGTGAAGCCATACCTGTAGGCCTTGGATTTGGCCATTGTAAAACAGATTGCTGTTCTTATCATTCAATATATAAGAGATATATTGTTGCTGGGTTTTTCCCCTCAAGTTGGAGGGTTTTCCCAAGGTATCTTGTTGTGTTCATTTTTCATTGTGTTGCATTTTCTGATTGCTTTAAATCTGATTATAAAACTAACATGGTATCAGAGCGGGTTTGAAGAAGATCACGATCAGATTTGTCATTGCAGCAATACTCTCTATTATCCCTATTTTAGTCAAGATGGTGAACGGTCTTAAAATTGAGGATAGACTCGAAGGAGCATCCAATTTCACAGCATGGAGGTTTAGAATCATGCTCACCTTGGAAGAAAATGACTTGGCCGAATTTGTGGAAACCAAAATTTCTGAACCTTCGGAGGAAGAAGAGAAGTTGCAATGGAAAAGAAACACATCAAGGTGAAGAAGATATTGGTTGACTCCGTTAAAAATCATATTGTTCCGATTGTCTCCAAGTTGAAGATGGCAAGGGACATGTTCAAAACCTTGGAGGAGATGTACGAAATCAACAACACCAGCTGGGCTCTTGCACTGAATCAACAACTACATCATGTGAAAATGTCGAAAGGAGAAACGGTTATTTCTTACTTCATGAGGATTTCAGAATTGAGAAATCAGCTCTCTTCAATTGGTCATGTGGTTGATGACAAAGACTTGACCATGCTTGCTCTCAATGGTCTTCCTTCATCATGGGAATCCTACATTCAAGGAATTAGTGCAAGATCGAAGCTTCCCAAGTTTGATCGATTGAGGGTAGATTGCATTCAAGAGGAGTCTAGATTGGCCTCTAGAGGAATTGGTCAAAGCTCTACAAATGAAGACATTCATGTCCTTGCCTCTCAATCATCTAAGAAGAAAGGCAACAATGGGAAGAAAGGATTCTTCAAAAGGAATAGAGATAATGGAAATGATGATGCTCCTGCATTCAAGAAGAAGAGGGACCTCTCCAAAATCCAATGCTTTAGGTGTGACAAGTATGGTCACATTGCCAAGTATTGTCCATCTAGGCCTAAGCATTAGGCCACCATTGTAGATGTTGATGATGCCTCTCTTCAGAAGGACTCAAATGAATACTTGTTCTATTTGGCATTGTCAAGCAATGTACCTACCGACACTAACACTTGGCTAATTGATAGTGGTGCATCTCGGCACATCACTGGTTTTAAGGAGCATTTATCAAGTCATCATTGGAGATGATGCTAGCTATTCAGTGAAAGGGATTGGGATCTCTACTCTCCACTTGGATTCTGGCATTACCCTAAAGTTAAGTGACATTCTCTATGTTCCAGGCATCAAACGAAATTTGGTTTCTATTTCTGCCTTGGAAGACAAGGGATACCAAGTTGCCTTCTCTGAAGGCAAATTTCTTGTGTGGGTAAAGAATTCCAACTTCAAGACTGCTCGAGTAATTGGAGTTAGACATGAGAGCCTCTATAGGCTACTCACTTGTCCACTTCAAGCATTAGTACATGATTCTTCAAGCTTGTGTGATCTTTGGCATCGAAGATTGGCTCACTTACACTTTCGGGCTCTACCTTTCATGGAGAAGATGGTCACGGGTCTTCCGAAATTCAACCAGGAGCATGAAGGTACCTGCAAAGGTTGTGCCATGGGTAAGAATACTAAAAGTCCATTTCATAGTAGAGAAAGTAGATCTAAATGTATTCTAGATCTCATTCATTATGATTTATGTGGTCCAATGTCTGTTGCTTCCTTGAGTGGTTTCTTGTATTACATTATTTTTATTGATGACCACTCTAGAAAGACTTGGATTTATTTCTTGAAATCTAAAGAATCTAAAGAAGTACTTGAGAGGTTCAAAGAGTTTAAAGCTCAGGTAGAGAACTTATCCAAGAAGATGATCAAAGTTTTAAGATCCGACAACAGAGGGGAGTACACCTCTGAAGAATTTCGTAACTTTTGCATTGAAGCAGGGATTAAGAGGGAGTTTTGTGTCCCTTACAACCCTCAACAGAATGGTGTTGTAGAAAGGAAGAACAGATCTATTGTGGAAGCCACCAAAGCTATGATTCATGACCAAGATCTGCAAACCTTGCTTTGGGCTGAAGCATCTAGGACAGCTGTTTATGTTTAGAATAGAAGCCCTCACCACATTTTAGAGAACATGACTCCTGAAGAAGCATTCATAGGGATGAAGCCGGAAGTAAGTCATTTGAGGATCTTTGGTTGTCTAGTGTATGTTCATATACCAAAAGATAAAAGGACAAAGTTGGATCCATCTGGCAAGAAGGGAATATTTGTAGGCTACAGTGAGACTTCAAAAACCTATAGAATTTACATTCCAGGTCAGAAGTTGATTGAGATCAGCAGGGATGTTACATTTGAAGAGGATGTTGCATTCAAAAGATCTAAGAGCATTCATATGGAGATAGATAATGAAGACCAAGAGTCTCCTCAGGATATGGAAGTTGCCCATACTCCTGAGATTCAGAGGGAGGCTTTTGATTCAAAAGAAGATGATGATCCAGTTGAGCCTTTGGAACCAACTGATGGACCTAGTGATATTGTTGTAGTACGAAAAAGGCCTCGATGGACTCAAGAAAACATGCAACAGGCGGGAAAATATGCAGCTCCCCGAAGATCTCTTAGAGAAAGCAAGAGACCTCATAAGTTCTCAGATTATGTGTTATTAATGAGTCAAATTATTGAGTCTAAGCCTTCTAGTGTTGAGGAAGCTACTAGTCAGCAAGTATGGAGAGATGCTATGGCTGAAGAGTATCAATCCATCCTCAAGAATGATGTTTGGGATATCATACCTAGACCTGAAGGAAAATCTGTTGTTTCTTCTAAGTGGTTCTTCAAGATCAAGCATGCGGCTGATGGAAGCATTGAGAAGTACAAGGCTAGATTCGTGGCTAGAGGATTCTCTCAAAAAGAGGGAGTAGATTATGAGGAAACCTTTGCTCCAGTTGCTCATTATACATCTGTCAGAACCATCATTGCTATTGCAGCATTTAAAGGATGGAAAATACACCAAATGGATGTGAAGACAGCATTTCTAAATGGTGTAATCAAGGAAGAAGTATATATTGAGCAACCTAATGGCTTTGAGGTTCTTGGGAAGAAGTCTCATGTTTGCAAGCTGAAGAAAGCTTTGTACGGCCTTAAGCAGGCTCCTCGTGCTTGGTACGAAAGAATTGATCGATACATGATGAGCTTGGGTTTCTCCAAGAATGATGCTGATTCAAACCTATACTTCAAGGTAATTGATGGTGAAGCATTAATCTTGGTTCTCTATGTTGATGATCTACTTATTATCGGAGAAGATCACCTCATCTTCAATTGTAAGGAGGAGTTAACTTCAGAATTTGAAATGAAGGATCTTGGTCTCTTACATTACTTCCTTGGTTTAGAAGTATGGCAGAAACTAGATGAGATCATTCTAAGTCAAGGGAAGTATACTATTGACATCTTGAAGAGATTTGGTATGATGGATTGCAAACTGATGTCTACACCGATGGAGACAAATTTGTTGAAGTTAAAAGAGGCTGCAACTAGTTCAGATCTGGTGGATCCTAGCATGTATAGACAAATGATTGGATCATTGATGTATCTAGTTAATACTAGACCAGATATTTGCTATGCAGTGAGTGCACTTAGTCAGTTCATGTGTGAACCAAGGCAAATACATCTAGTCACAGTGAAGCATATCCTAAGATACTTGCGTGGCACAGTTGGGTATGGCTTGAGATATTCTTCTGGTGTAGACTTGAAGCTGCATGGATATACTGATTCTGATTGGGTAGGGTGTGTCACTGATCGGAAGAGCACCTCTAGATGTTGCTTTAGTTTGGGATCTGCTATGATTTCCTGGTGCAGCAGGAAGTAGTCATCTGTAGCATTGAGTACAACAGAGGCAGAGTATATTGCAACTTGTATGGCAGCTCGAGAAGCAGTATGGCTTCATAAACTCCTTGCAGGATTGTTTGGACAATCAATGGCTACTATCATTCATTGTGATAACCAGAGCTGTGTGAAGCTTTCTGTCAATCCAGTGTTTCATGACAGAACCAAGCATGTTGAGATCAAATACCATTATATTAGAGATATGGTAGTGAGGAAAGCTATAGAGTTGAGGTATATCAGTATTGATGAGCAGATGGCAGACATTCTCACCAAGCCTCTCTCCAAGTTAAAGTTTGTGTACTTTCGAGATAAGCTTGGTATAGTGGAGAATACAGCCTTAACTGAGAAAGAGTCTCAGTATCAGTGATCCCTTGATAATAAGTTCTTCTCTGTGAGAGAAGTTCAAGGTGAAATCCCTTGATAACGAGTTCTTCTCTGTGAGAGAAGTTTGAGGTGAAATCCATTGATAACGAGTTCTTCTCTATGAGAGAAGTTCGAGGTGAAATCCCTTGATAACGAGTTCTTCTCCGTGAGAGAAGTTTGAGGTGAAATCCCTTGATAACGAGTTCTTCTCTGTGAGAGAAGTTCGAGGTGAAATCCCTTGATAACGAGTTCTTCTCTGTGAGAGAAGTTCGAGGTGAAATCCCTTGATTCCACCCTCTGGGAAAGCCATAGTGAATGTCATCCATTGTGGTTGACATCACGATGAGGTGATATGTCTCATGCAGTTGGAAGTATCCTCCCTAGCTAAGAGGGAGTGTTGATGTTTTTAGCTTCAGTCAGATCCTTCTACAGGCCGACCAAATTAACATTGTAATGAGGCCAACCGCTTGTGAAAGGATGCGTCCCTCACACACACACACACACACATATACAAGGTCATTGCTCTCTAAATCAAACACATTCAATTACAAGCTTAATTCACAAGGCAGAGCAGACTTCTAAGGAGTAGATCAAGTTATTTCAAGATCAAATCAGATTTATCAAGTGTGGACTTATTCATTGTGCTTCAAGAAGTGAAGCCATACCTGTAGGCCTTGGATTTGGCCATTGTAAAGCAGATTGCTGTTCTTATCATTCAATATATAAGAGATATATTGTTGCTGGGTTTTTCCCCTCAAGTTGGAGGGTTTTCCCAGGGTATCTTGTTGTGTTCATTGTTCATTGTGTTGCATTTTCTGATTGCTTTAAATCTGATTATAAAACTAACACCTTTTGTAGGCTACAACTACAAAAGAAGGCAATGAAAAATGGATTTAATTTTTTTTTATTAATTGTTATATTTTTAGATCTTTTTGACAGGTTCTTGTTATCGAGAAAATGGAAAACATATAGAACATAGTATAATCTTTCAGACAACTGGTAATCCTACTTGGTTGTCTAATGATTAAAAAAATATAGAGTGATATTGTTGATCTATTCATCTACCCTGAAAAATATAGAATTCTCCGAAAAAGAAAAACAATTTTTTTAGTAGCCTTTTCTAGGATACAACCACAAAAGCAGTGAAGTGAAATAGTTTTTTTGGTCCTCAAATAAAAAAGCTAAAAGAACTGCTTCAAAATTTATCTCCAGTAAGTCTTCTCTACCCTGGAATAACAGAAAAATTATTAATATTAACCCTAGAAAAATATATAAATTTATAAAAAAATCTCTCTTAAGCAACCTTGTCTAGGCTGCACCAAAGAAGGAAATCGAAATAAATAGTTTTTTAAAAAGAAAAAATCTCAATGAATTGCTTCAAAATTTATCTTTATTAAAAAAACTTTTCTAACTTGGAAAATAGCAAATTTATTAAAAATATTCTATCCTCAAAAATAAAGAAAGTCATAAAAACAACTTGAAAGCAACCTTTTGTAGGCTACAACTACAAAAGAAGGCAATGAAAAATGGATTTAAAAAAAAAAACTATTAATTGTTATATTTTTAGATCTTTTTGACAGGTTCTTGTTATTGAGAAAATGGAAAACATATTGAGAAAATGGAAAACATATAGAACATAGTATAATCTTTCAGACAATTGGTAATCCTACTTGGTTGTCTGATGAATAAAAAATATAGAGTGATATTGTTGATCTGTTCGAGCATTTATTTGTTTTTGCATGATTCTTTAACTATTGGTAGTTCATCTTTGTGTTGAGATATGGACCATCTAGGACTCAAACCTAGGACCTTCCATACGCTGTTGGAGTGCTCTACCACTGAGCTACTAGCCCCTCTTGGACTAGTCCATCGTCAGTCCGGGTGTGGCTTATTTCCAACACCAACACCCCCCCTTAAGCCACACCTCTCGTGTGCTTGGGGCTCCTAGCCTAGGCCTGGCTCTGATACCATGTTGAGACATGGCCCAACTAGGACTCGAACTTAGGACCTTCCATACGCTGTTGGAGTGTTCTACCACTGAGCTACTGACCCCTCTTGGACCAGTCCATCGTCGGTCCGGGTGTGGCTTATTTCCAACACCAACAAGTTGATTGTCTGAGAAAAATATAATTTGAATGGTTTTTTTTCTCTAAGATCAAATTCCATTTTTATATGGTGGCCAAACAAAATTCAAATGTTCATGTTTTTAAAGTTTTTAGACTCAAGAAATGTGCAAAACAAATAGATTAGGTAACTAGAACATCAACAAAATAAGGCTTGGAAAATAATAACATAATAGGCATATGATCATTACAAGTTGAGGCATGGAATTCACATAACAAAAATTTAGGAAAAAAACTCTTGTAAGTTTAAATCAAAATAACTTGTGAGAGGATCAAACATCTAAAAGTGTCATCCCAATAAGATGAACTTTCATTTTTACTTAGAAACAACCTCTAGTACCTACTCAAAAGTTCTCACATCCATATTTGCATAACATCTTCCATCAAAAGCAAAAAAAAAACTCTACCAAAAACCTTAAAAAATCAATACCTTTCACTATCCAATGAAAGAATCATTCAACATTTCGAAATAGGGAAGAAACTAGGCAAAAACATAACATGTACAACTATAATCATCTTAGAGCATAGTCCAATTTTTTTTTAATATAATGAGAGACATTAATACCATCGTAGCAATCTAATGGGATGGTAAAACTATGGCATATGAATCTATGTCATCTTGAGCATAGTCCCGAGTTTATGCCTCTCATATAAGGAATTATTATCATCGTAGTAGTCTATTGGAAAAGCTAAAAATAATGACAAACACAATATGGATCATCTTCAACACAATCTAAAGTTTATGCCACATCTCAAAAAGCATTAATACCATTAGAGTCATCCATTGTGCCATTATGGGCTTCCTTAGCAAAAGACGTACGTTTAAACTCCTAGAGAATTAAAACCCCGAATTGTTTAACAAGGAAGAAGCTTGACCTTTAAATAAACTCCCTTAGAATTAAAACCCTAATTTCTTTAAAAAGGAGTGAGTTTGTTTTTAAATAAGATTATCTAAAGACGACCAAGGTCTCGTGACTGTCTCAATATGAAAAGGGCAATTATCCAATCCCAAATAAATTTTCATAATATCAATGCAAAATTGTGACATTCTAATTTAGACATAAAAAATGATAAAACCCTCCACACTTTCATTCTACCATGTGTTAACCTTTACGGTAGTTTTTATTTTTCCAATAAAGAAAAAATCTCATTCCATAAATACTCAAGTGATTTAAAGACACGAGAAATTTGGCTAACCACTACAATGGATGTTATGTGATATTCACTTTCTATAGTTTGAAACCAATCACTTCACCCTTGAAATTATTACTTGACTCAACAATGGGTTGTACTTATTTTGACTCATTGCTCATGGGAGATGAGTCAATGTGAATGTGAATGACTAGGACTATTAATTAAGTACTCAACACAGTTAATTTGAAAAAAAAGATAAATGATAATATGTATTTATGTTTCTTCATTCCTTACTTACATCTCAATGTATAGTGAACAACCCCCCTCTCTCTCTCTCTCTCTCTCTCTCTCTCTCTCTCTCTCTCTCATACAATTTTTAATGCTATTAACGGTTAGAAATGAAGGTAAACAACTATAGAATGAAAATCTGATTACAACTGTAACTATTAATCTAGTGTAGAGCTAAAATGGAGGTAGTATGAAATCAACACTTAGAAATAACAAAACAAAAGATCAAACACATAACATAGTGTTTACGTGGAGAAACCCTTTCAGGAAAAAACTTCACACAAGAAGAGATGCACCGGTCTGTATTAACTTCAATAGAGTTTACAATACAACACTATCAATCTCCTCTTAGGTCTTCAATCTAGCAACCACTGTAATACTCATCCACAACCGTAATACGATATCCTCTTAAAAGAGTGTTGCCTTCTAGGGCAAAAAACCCTAACATAACTTCTACTGTCAAATCTATGACCTAATGATGAACGGTCCAAATTGACTATGAAATTACAATATTTACCAAGGCAATTTTCTAAAAAAAATATCTTTAGGGGTCTTGGACCCCCCAACGATAGTAGTATGGGGGTAAGCCCCCCCAACACCCCTTGTTGGGTACAAGGATCCAAAATGCAGTTGAAACAAGATCGCTACTTGGTGAATAGTTCATCCCTTATGAATGATTTACAAAAATATTAGGAGTAATTAAATACATAGGATTTACAAGGTTGATGATACCTTAATCCTAACACTTCCACCCATGGATGACATATTTTGAAGATTGGGAAAACAAAATTGTAATGAAAGATCTATTAATTTTTCTTTGGATTAGTCCATAGAATTTAATTAATACAAAGAAGTTCCACAGTAGGATGAAAGCTTCATGGGTTTGGCCAAGCAGTTGCTTACATGTGTACAAAATTTAACATAGATTACTATTCACCAATACAGAAACAAAAAATGAAAACAATTAGGCCATAATAGAAAAATCCAGGCTTGTAAATTACAAGCTAATCTTGCTCCATTAAACTTAGAGGTTAGACAGTTGGAGGAAACATCTAACATTTAGTAGTACTATTTACAAACACTAATGATGTGACCCATCTCTTAAAAAATCAAGGCTAGGATGACATTTGTTTCACATAATATTAAGGACAATTTATCCAAACTTGTGAACTAATATATTTTTAAATAATAATTATTAGAAAAGGATACTCAGGAAGTTTACTTTAACACAAATAATTTTTGTTGAATTTGCATTAACATTGCCAAACATACCTATATTGCATTAACACAAACAAATTTACCAAATTTTTATTTTAACCAAGACAAATATATCTCAAATTACTTTAGCACAAAATAATTTAACAACATATACATTAACACAAACAAATTTAAATTAATTTTACTTTTAACACAAATCAAACAAATTAATACCACACCAAAGAGAGAAAAATAGTTGCAAGGGAAGGCATGCCACGAGATAACAATAGGAAAAAAAAAGGTAAAACTTCAACCTCGACTGCCATCTTCAAGCATGATCAAGAAGCTATACAATACCACTGGTGATGAAAAAGGTAAAAAATAAGTACATTAAAAAACATTAGGAAATAGAAAAGGTCTTTAGTAAACATAATATTATTCTAGTTCTTCGATATGTTGTTCTAGTTCTTCAATATGTTGTTCTTCAATTAACTGTTCAACTAGTTCTATTCTCCTATAATTATTCTTCTAAAAAATTAATGAATTCAAGAGTATTTAACTACACTTTGGGTGGTGATCTAGGGCGGCGACAAAGAAAGGATGATAGTGGACAACAACACATGAGTTAGAAGACATGAATGTGTTGAGATGGTTGCCAACAATAGACTTCTACATTCACACCATCTCATACAAAATTTATGAGAACTAAATAGACCAACAATGATTAGATGCAAAGAGACTTGTAATTGAAGTTTTATGCCTACCAACAATGATCACATCTAATAAGATTTCTATTTGCATTTATTCGAAGGACCTCAAACATCAACAGCTTTAAAGACTTCAAATTCTCAATCATGTGGGCTAAATTCATTACACATAGCTTCAAGTGCATTTGAAAGAAACACTTTAGGGATCATTGAAACCTATTTGCTGACAAAATTTCCTAGTTTATTGGCATGAGACTAGTTTTCCGATCAATTGTGGACTTGCCAGTTGACTTAAAAAAATCCTATCAACTAATGAATAATGTGGGAGATTTTGGATAGAAAAATTATATAGAATTATAGTTTTTAGGATATAATTTCTTTAGCTAAGATATATCTTAATATTTGAAAGGTCAATTTTGATAAAAAGATTGTATATTTAAAAAAATGCATTAAAGTATATAGCCAAAATTTCAAATAAGTAGGTTGTATGGTATTATGTCCCAAATATAAGTTATCAAAATCAAGACTAAAGAAAGCAAAGACATGGGGCCCAAAATAGGAAAAAAGCCACAACATAAAGCAATTTATGGCCCCAAAAAGGAAATATTGTCAAGTCAATAGTTTAACATAATTATATTAAAACATTAATCTGCAAGGGCAATCCTAGAAGTAAGAGGGGGATCCTCATCATCAGGATTATTCCACTTGACACCTTGTAAATCTTTTCCACCATCCATCATTGGTAGTGGTTCCTTCCTCATCCTACACAAGAACTTGGGTAGGTGAAGGTAAAGAAATAACTAGTTGAAGGTTAGGGAATTTTCCTTTATCAAGAGGGGCCCACATACATCACTAAGAAGACATAGAGGAGAGATGTGGTAGTGGAGACCACCCCCATGGAATCTAGAAGGTTGAGGGGAGGGGGGTTCCACCCAAAATGTTGTCTCATAGGTGGTAGCGGGGGTGCCGTGTGGTCTGACACTATCTCTCCTAGTGATAATGAGTGGACTCAAAGTGACTACACCTCTTGGACTGACAAGGGGATCTAGCACGAATTGACAAAGGTAGGACTCTAGCTACTGCACAAGGAGCATTCCCCTAGTGATCAATCAAAGTCTAGATATGTTGAAGCTCTAATGCCATCTTAGTGACTTGAACTTGAATTTGCAAGGGCACATTAGAGATAACTAGTGAATTGGAATAACTTGAACATGAAGGGGCTAAATAATGCTCATAAGAAAGACCTCTTGGCTAACCTGGTGTGGGAGCATAAACTAGATATTTTGTTGATCCAGGAGACTAAGATGCTTGTTGATAAGTTTAGTAACCTAAAGAACATATTCTTCAAGGAAAGTGGATTTCATGGAGTGAGTGTTGAGGGAGCCTCTGGTGGAATAGATACATTTTGGAACCCTAGAGTGGTTAAGGGTGTTACTCTTTGGGAAGATCTAGTGAATCATGTTTCCACCAAGAATGTCCATCTTAAGGATAAGACCTCTTGGATATCTTCTAATATCTATGCTCCTAATGTCAAGAGTGGTAGAAGAAAACTATGGACTAATCTCCAAACCTTTAAAACCATTCATTTTGATACAAACTGGCTGTGATGAGGGATTTCAATACCCCTCTGAAGGATAATGAAAAATGGGAGGAGCTCAAATCCTAGGGGATAGTAGGAATGATCTTATGGACTTTATCAACAACCAAGCCTTCTTAGATTTGGACCTTCAAGGAGTTAACTTCACATGGACTAATAGAAGATTCAGTGTTGCTCTCATTCAGGTAAGACTTAATTGTGCCTTAATCTCTTCTAGTTGGTTATCCTCTTATATCTGTTCTTTAGCTACTCTTTCAAGACTTGGGTTTGATCATTACCCCATAATACTTTATGCTGATAAACTAGGGAAGAAGAAAAGTTTCCCGTTTAGGTTTGAGAAAATGTGGACTCAACATCTTGAATTGCATAGAAAAATTTCTTAGTGGTAGAATATTAAGGTGGAAGGGACTGCTATGTATAGATTTGCCAAGAATTATCTCATGTCAAGACTAATGTGCAGGGATGGAATAAAAAAGCCTTTGGAAACATTTTCAAGAATAAGGAAAAAGTTAAAAATCAGCTAGATAATGTGCAGAAAAGTATCCATCTCAATGGGATGGATACCAATATTCTTAAATAGGAAAATGATCTGTTGATTGAACTCCACTCTAGTATAACTAAAGAAAGGAATTTTGAAAACAAAGATCAAGAGCCATCTGGCTTAAGAGTGGAGATTGTAACATGAAATTTTTTCATCTCTCCACCCTTAAGCATAGAACAACTAATTGTATCAAGTCTATTAAGATGAATGGAGTCCAGATCCAAGAGGAGGTTGATATAAGGGAAGCTGCTACTAGATTTATAAAAACCTCTTGTCTATTGATGAAAACTTGGAAATGGAAAGTGACTTTATGGAAGTTATCCCTAAAATTTTGTTGGATGAGGATAATGTACAACTTTCTAAAATACCCACGGATGAAGAAATCAAAAATATTGTCTTCACCTTTGAAGGAAACAATGCATCGGGTCCGGATGGTTTTCCTCACTTCTTTTCCAGATTTATTGGGACATTGTTGCAAAGATGTGATTGTAGCCACTAAATAATTCTTTGGTAGTAGAAAACTCTTGAAGGAACTAAACTTGACCTTTTTGGTTCTTATCCCAAAAAATTAGGGAGTTGATTCTTTTGCTGATTTTAGACAAATCGACATATGTAACTCGATCTATAAGATCATCTTGAAAGTGATAGCCAATAGAATTCGGATGGTCCTTCCTAAATTGATTTCCTTACAACAAAGTGGGTTTGTGCCAGGTAGATGAATTCTTGACTCCATCATTGTTGTCCATGAAAATAATCATTTATTGTCCATTAACAAAAAATAGGGTTTTCTCCTTAAACTGGATCTTTTGAAAGCTTATGATAGGGTGAGATGGGATTTTTAAGAAAAGTTTTGGTCAAAATTGGGTTTTCTGATAGATTCCTTGAGTTTATTTCTCAAATGATATCTGTAGACACCCAAAATTAACATAGATCTACACTTGCATATTTCTTTGCATTTTTCATCACACTTATGTATTTCTTCCAATTTTCCTTATTAATTAAATAATATTAATTATTTAATTAAATCTAATTATTCCCCTTTCTTGTAAAAATAAATAAATAATATTAATTATTTAATTAAATCTAATTATTCCTCTAAATTTTATTATTTCTCCTTCCTCTAAAAATAATAAAATAATAATTATTTAATTAATCTAACTATTCTTCCAAAATAATTAAATTAAATTTAGTTATTTATCCCTCTCTCCTAATAATTAAATAAATTATATTTAATTATTCTCATCATATTTCCTCATGATTAAATAATTCAAAAATTATTTAATTAACTAACATCTCTCAAATTAAATAAATAAATCAAATTTATTTAATTCCTGTCACGTTTCTTCTTAAAAATAAATAATAAATCTTATTTATTTCTCCAAAATCTTATTCATTCCTCCAAAATCTTATTTATTTCCTCACATGTTTTGGATGATAAATAATAATAATAATCATTATTTAAAATTCCTAATTCTGTGGCTTTTTGTCTCAACTCAATCTCCACCTTCAAATTGACTTTGAGTTAACATGTCAATTCCATGATTTTTGAAAGTTAACTCCTTGCAATTCCATGATCTTTGGAAGTTAACTCATGATCACATGTCAATTGCATGATTTTTGGATTTAACTTCTTAGTTAACTCATGCAATCCCTTGATTTTTGGATCTAACTCCTTGATTAACTCATGGCCTGTTGTCTCATCAATTCTCAACTGTTGATCATAATTCAGTTCCTTTCAATCCAACCCTCCATTCTTTTCCAGGAAAAGCATATAAACGTGCCTCCTCTAAGCCATTTACACATCACTTCTCATTTGTATCCTTACGTTGTCATTTTGACTCTCAAATTCTCAAGCACTGAAGCACTCTATTATTGTCAAGCAAGTAAGCTATCAGTTATGCGAATCTAAGAGCAAATTGTATCACGAAGATCACGATAAATAAATAATAGAGCTGTTTAGTGTTGATTGTTGATAGTTGTTTTTACATTCATAGTTTTTATCTTGCTCTATTGCATAGTGTAGATTTGTAGCATATATCTCTGTATTTCATTGTTTTGATTCATTGTTGTTATTCTACATTTCTATAGCCACATTTTGGCACCCACCATTAAAAGTATTTGTGTTATTCTAATCTCCTTTTGGAGCCTACAGCTATTTCATTGGTTGATTTGGTCATTCTTTTTCTTTCTGTAGATTTGCTAATGATAGTGTTTGCAGATTTAGATTTTGAAGAAGTCTATCTGCCCTTTCCTTCATTTTCATTTTTGTTTCCGTCCATTCTTGGCCTGACATTGCTATTGGAGCACATGGAAATTTTTATGCACCATCTAATCCTCCATTTTTTGTAGACCTCATTCTTCATCTATTTTTTTTTGTGTTGGAAGGCTACGTTTCTGCATTTCTACAGATCTTCCAATACTGGGTGCATTATACACTTGGTATGAACTATCTGCTTCACTATTGGAGGCATCTATTCATCTACCTTGCAAATTGTATCATCAACCTGTTGGCAAGAGACACTATATGGATTCATGGTTGTTGTCATTGATGGCAACAAAGGTCATCCCACATATCCGCAAGTCATGGTGTGTCTCTACCGGAAGTCAGAATGAAGATTGTTGTGGTCCGGTGAACAAGAACAGAGCATGTGGCAAGGTCCGACAGATTGGTCCGGATCTCTCAGAGGAAGTGTCTTGGTGCAGTGCGGATTTGGGGAAGTCAAGAGGACTACCTTGAGTAGTATATTCCAAGGATTTAGCCTCCGATGATGAACAAAGAAAACGATATGAATAGTTGAGTACCGGATTCCTGAGAGACAGTGAGAACAGAGGAAGAACTGACTGACAAAGTATCAGACTATTTTCCGGATGTGTTACTGTTGATGGTAAAGGCTGTGAAGGCATGAATCATGTTTGGCCGACATGATTAATGATATCTACAAGTATATGCTTGATCCGCATTACTTGATATGCAAGGATTCAGCCGACAGAACAGAGTTTGTGAGAAGATAGATTATTCTGGGTGCCGACTAGAAAGATAATGAAATCACTAGTGCGGATATATATAGAGGATGGATTTAGTTGTGAAAAGTGTGATGGTATGAAGGTGTATGCGAATAAATACAGAGCAGAGCAGAAGCAGTAAGAAAGATCCGGTATGTGAAAGGATAGCAGAATAAAGAACAGAGGAAAGATGAAGTGCAGCAGATCAGTGTACTGAGCCTAACCGGAACTGAACTCCAGCATATGTAGATGCTTCCAATTAGTTCAAGACTGTGATTCTTATCACTTTGTAGATAGTGTGTCTCCTTGTAGGCAGTGGGCCTCTTTGTGAGCAGTGTGCTCGGGCAGTGAGCCCTAATTGGCAAGTGCCATTTTGTAATTCCTTATTCTTCTAACAGAGAATAATCTTTGGGTTAATCACCCTGTGGTTTTCTCCCTTAACAGGGTTTCCACGTCAAAAATACTGTGTCATGTGTTTTTCATTTCATGGTAATGTTTGTTTGTTTGATTCAATGCTGCATTGATTAATAAGAAAGTTCAAAAGAAGAAATAATTAGGATAACTGATTCACCCCCCCCTCTTAGTTATCAACAATTGGTATCAGAGCTAAGTTCCTCCTAATAGAGCCTAACAGCTTGAGGAAGATCTGGGAGTTCAAATGGATGCATATGGTTTAAGGGAGCAACTCAAGACTGCCCTTGAGGATCTTGAACAGTCAAACTCTGAAGTCAATGAATTAAAGGAAAGACTCAAACAGGCTGATGAATTCATGAGAGAACTAAAGGACAAATTAAGTCTCTGTATGAAAAAGAGAAAGGAGCTGCTCCAACAATTGGCAAGACAAAGTGAAGAAAGCAATACAAATGAAGAATTGACTGAGAAAACCAAGTTATGTGAAAAGTTATCAAAAGAAGTCATTATGTTAAGACATGAAATGGAATCAGGAACTATAAAGTTTACTCAAGAGATTGAAGAAAAAAGAAAAGCTGAAGACAATCTAAGACAATCTCTTAAAGAGAAATCAGAAGAATGCCACCAGATGGATAGAATTATCAGACATCTTGAATCTGATCTTGAAGAGGCCAAAGATAATGAAGAAAAACTTGAGGATCAAATTGTCTCTCTCAAAAGAGATCTTCAAATAGCAAATGAATATAAAGAAAAATTCAAGATAAGTTCTGCCCAACTTGAAGTACTTCTTGGAAGTCAAAAGAGGACAGATGACAAGTATGGTTTGGGATATGAGAAAGGAGAAAGCTCCGGATCCGGTCAAAAGAATTTTGGATCAGAAAATCCAAGGAATAGGCCTAGAAGACCTCCGGTAAGACAACCCAATGCTCAAAGATATCCATCCTTCAATGGATACTGCCACAGCTGCAATCACTTTGGTCACAAAGCTAATCAGTGCAGGAAGAGAATGAATCAGACTAATTCATCCTTCTCCGGACAGTGCTTTAACTGCAAAAGGTATGGACACAAGTCTCATGAATGCAGAAATATGCAAATAAACAAATCATTCAATGGTAGATGCTTTGCATGCAATAGAGTAGGTCATATGGCTAATCAAAGCATATCAAGAGGTTATCAGTCAAATATGCAAAGAAATGTTATTTGCCAAATCTGTAATAGGTCCGGTCATAGTGCAAAAGTCTGCAGAAGCAAGAATCAGGACAAAAGAGGTCTGGTATACAATCAGAATCAAGACAAGGGTAAACAAAAGATGAATGTGGATGAAGTTAGGAATTAGATGAACAAGATTTGGGTGAAGAAAAGTTCAGAGAATGTAGAGGTTGGATCCGCACCAGACTCTGGTGCTAATATTTCTTCCAGAAATTAAAAAGTGAGCTCTGGCTCAGGGGGAGACTCAAAGAAAATCCTGTTCCCCCAGCCAATCAAGTGGTGCTGGATGTGACACAAGATGCGGAGTAAAGGGTTTGAAGATACAAGTCCTGAGATGATCCAGACAAGATTTCAGAGGTCCGCATGAAGATGTAAAGAAGTTGTGATCGATCAAGTAAAGACCTGTTCCGGGAGATGCTCCGGAATGACAGAGGACTACAAAAGGGTCCGAAGAGATCCGGAAGTACATTATTTTACTCTGCGGACTGGACAGAATGTTTGGGATGTTCTTGTAATGTGTCATCACGATTTATTCATGATTGAAAGATCCGCATGATGTTCATAGATCAGGACTGATCTGGGATACTCCAAGCTATCCGGACAAGGCAAACTGGAATAATATAGGTGAAGCATTTATTGCAAACAGATATTAGGGTTTGCGAAATGATATAAGGGATTTCTCAACAATCACTTGATCATTCCACATCCAAGAAGAAGCGAAAAGCAGAGCTCTGAAACAAAATTCATCAAGTTCACCGAAGATCTCCTGCCGAAGTCATTACATACAGAAATCAATCCAGCCACTCCGTGCAACCGAAGACGCAAAAGGTATTTTCCACTTTCGATATCTTGCTACAAATCTTTTGAAGAAATGGCTACTCCAAATATAGTAAAAATCTCAGATAGGCCCCGACCTGAATTTAAGAAACATCCATACAAGTCATTGGAGGTAGATCCCTTAGGAGCATTTTCCAGTGTTCCTCATGGAGTTTTACACACAGAAGACATTAGGGTTTACATACATGCAAGCATTGAGGAATTTGGGGAATTCAAATTGAGAGATCTCTATCACAAACAACTGATAGACAATGCTTTTGAGCTTAAACCAAAGTATAAGGGTATCCAGAAGAAACAATTTGATCAATTCATTCATTTCCCCTGCTTTGAAGAAGATGAATGGGTCTGGTATATACTGAGCAGGATGCATGACAACTTCCTATGGCTGGATAGACCCTGCAAGATCACAAAAGAGGCAATTAGGGCAGTAACTGGTCTATACTCTTCCGGAGGGATACCTATCCTCAAATCTGTCAAGAACAACATTGTAACTGAGGCCACCGGATCAAAATTTGATAAGAGGGCAATGACCATTGAAGATATTTTGGATCCGGATATCAAGTATGCATCCATGATAATAGGATACAAGATCTATCACGCCAGCAGGGAGAATTCTGTATCCGGAACTGCAGTGTATACTGCCTATGAAATGCTAAGGAAGAATGCAGAATATGATCTCTGCGAACTGCTCTTAAGCCAATTAATGGAAAATATACAGAAAATCAAGAAGGACAAGAAGAATTCCTTTAAGTATGGTACTCTTATATTATGTCTATTCTTCTACTTCATGAATGAGCTGCCCGGATCAAGTGGATGGGCATGGCAGAATGACAAACCTGTTGCAGTCCAGATAAGAGACTATCTACATGGGCTTGGGGATGCCAAAGCAAGAAATACAGCCCTATGGGGATACTTCAAAAACTTCCAAAGCATGATGCAAGCAAGAGAAAGAATTCCCCAGTCTCTTGTTGAAAAATACAAAGACTCAGTGTGCTTTATGGTGGACACTGATCAATGCCTAATGGAGGCAGTGGAGCCAAGGACTGTCTGGATCATGCCCATGGGGTATGAAGTGGATGAACAGATAGTGGAGCTGCATGTTCAACACATGCTAAGTCAGCCCAAAGATCCAAAGGCAGAAAGGTTTGGAACCTTTGAGGAGCTGAGTGTAAAGATCCATGTAGAACTCAGGGAACCTGAGATAAAGAGGAAGGTGAGAAAAGAAGTAGAGCATATTGCTCAAGGCCTAGGCATCTCAAAAGAGGCACTTGATGCTAGCCGGGAAAAGAGAAGAAAATCTGAGGAAGAAAAGAAAGAGGCAGAAAAGAAAAGCAAGAAAAGTGCTCCGGTGGAATCCTCAGCCCGGACCAGATCATCAAAAGGATCCACACCTATCAAAACCAAAAGCTCAAAACCGGAAGTCCAGGGATCCGGTAAGAGATCCAAGACAAAAGCCTCAAGAGCTTATCAAAGCCAAAAGGATGAAGAAGAAACTGAGTCAGATGAGGGAGTGAAAGAAATAAAGAAACAGAAAAAGAAAGGATCCGGTAAACCCTCTTCTGGCCGAGACAAGGAAGAAATGACAGAAGAATTTTCTGAAAAGCCCACCCTGTCTCTAGACAGTGTAGTCAAATCAGTCACTGTGGACGGGAACCTTCAACCGGTGGCTGAATTCTATGATGACTACAATGAGGCAGATCAAAAGATCCTGCAGGAAGCTATAATAAGGTACTTGAACATCTACAATAAAGCTTTTATTGAGATTATCTCTGAAATCCCAAAGAGCCTAGAGATGGAACTAGAAATAAGAAAGAACAATGCCATGGCAAAAGACC
This sequence comes from Cunninghamia lanceolata, assembly GCA_027924645.1. Classification (NCBI taxonomy): domain Eukaryota; kingdom Viridiplantae; phylum Streptophyta; class Pinopsida; order Cupressales; family Cupressaceae; genus Cunninghamia; species Cunninghamia lanceolata. Next base: position 1,375,385 of record BSBN01001528.1, on the reverse strand, counting down.
TTGAGATCAGGGAACAGATAGCTATTCAGCTATATCCTTCAATTGATCACAAAACCATGAACATGATATTCAAGGACTGCAAGGATGAATTCAGAAGCAAAGCAAGGATGAATCTGCTTATGCTTGGTGAGACTGACAAAGTAGCCAAGGACACTGAAGAGATCCTCCGGAATACATACAAAAGGTTTAATATTCCTATTACAGAGGACTCAGGTGCAAAAACAGCTGCGGACTTGGAATCATCTGCTCCGGAAGAAGTGCCACTAGAACAGACTAACATCTCTTCTCCGGCTTCTCCTACAGTCTCTGAATCCCAAGAAGAAGAGAAACTACAGGAGAAAGAAGCAGCAGTTAAAGAAAAAGAGGTTGACAGCACCGAGGATGCAGAGAAAGAGAAGACCCCAACAGAGAAAACCACAACTGAAAGTGGTAAGAGTAAGGAAGGAGAAAAGATTCCAAAGGACAAAACTGCAGAAGAGAAGAAACATCTGTCTCCGGCAAGAGACACTGCACAAACTGTTCAAGAATTCTTGACAAAAGCCACTATAGAAATTGATGAACCGGACCTACTAAAAGGACCATTAGATTTTGACTCTTTGTCACCGGTGCAAACAATGAAAATAGCCTCATTTGCAAATGAGAAAGTCAAAGAGAAACTACTGAAATCTCACATGGAAGACTGTGAGCTTATGGAGGTAGCATCTGGAGTGCTGGAAAAGATCATGCCATCTTTTCAGAAGGATCCCACAGCCTCCTCTTCCGGTAATCTCAAAACCTTAGTCAGCAGTGTTAGTACACATTTTGAATCTCTAGAAAAATCAGCTGAAGAAAAGGTCCGGAAGGAGTTTTTGGATTAAAGGTTCTCCGAGGTTCAGGGTTTGATCATTAATGATAGGAGAAACATGAACATTGGGATAAAGAGCTTAGAAAATGCTCTTAAAGATGGCGGTGAAATATACAAATTTTGTATCTCCTGGTCCAAGGTAACAGTGGACATTGAGAAGAAAATAAAAGAGCAAGAGGACACACTACCAAGCTTGTCTCAAAGTTTTGATCCTCTTTCTTCCTCTATAACAAATCAAGAATGTCAGACTATTGCAGTCTTGAGTGAAATCAAGAAATTGGAGAAGGAAAGGAAAAATAGAATAAGCAGGTTGAGTGAGCTCAGGGGGTTAATTGTCCCTAAGCTAGAGGCCATGCATGAGGCCATAGCAGAAGCTCAAATCACAGCCCAGACAAGTGATCCGAAAGATCTAAAAAGGGCAGATGCATTTGCATTTTTGTTGAGTGGTCACATTTCAATTTTGGATAGAATGAAGCAAAGTTGGGCTACAGAACTGATCCAACTGAAGACATCTTTTGCAGACATTCTTCAGTTTATGTGAGTATGTAAATATGCGGCTATGTATAGAAAATTTTTGAAAATTTTGGTGTGCGGACCCTACCCTTTGCCATTGATGTCAAAGGGGGAGTGAGGAGCAGTGAAAAATGAGGAATCCAACTAAGGGGGAGTTCCGGAAATTGTATATAAAGATAGAGCATCAGCCAAGGGGGAGCATAGTGTAAACACTTAGTCATTTTTTCACTAAGTGTTGCCATCAATGCCAAAGGGGGAGATTGTTGGCAAGAGACACTATATGGATTCATGGTTGTTGTCATTGATGGCAACAAAGGTCATCCCACATATCCGCAAGTCATGGTGTGTCTCTACCGGAAGTCAGAATGAAGATTGTTGTGGTCCGGTGAACAAGAACAGAGCATGTGGCAAGGTCTGACAGATTGGTCCGGATCTCTCAGAGGAAGTGTCTTGGTGCAGTGCGGATTTGGGGAAGTCAAGAGGACTACCTTGAGTAGTATATTCCAAGGATTTAGCCTCCGGTGATGAACAAAGAAAAAGATATGAATAGTTGAGTACCGGATTCTTGAGAGACAGTGAGAACAGAGGAAGAACTGACTGACAGAGTATCAGACTATTTTCTGGATGTGTTACTGTTGATGGTAAAGGCTGTGAAGGCATGAATCATGTTTGGTCGACATGATTAATGATATCTACAAGTATATGCTTGATCTGCATTACTTGATATGCAAGGATTCAGCCGACAGAACAGAGTTTGTGAGAAGATAGATTATTCCGGGTGCCGACTAGAAAGATAATGAAATCACTAGTGCGGATATATATAGAGGATGGATTTAGTTGTGAAAAGTGTGACGGTATGAAGGTGTATGCGAATAAATACAGAGCAGAGCAGAAGCAGTAAGAAAGATCCGGTATGTGAAAGGATAGCAGAATAAAGAACAGAGGAAAGATGAAGTGCAGCAGATCAGTGTACTGAGCCTAACCGGAACTGAACTCCAGCATATGTAGATGCTTCCAATCAGTTCAAGACTATGATTCTTATCACTTTGTAGATAGTGTGTCTCCTTGTAGGCAGTGGGCCTCTTTGTGAGCAGTGTGCTCGGGCAGTGAGCCCTAATTGGCAAGTGCCATTTTGTAATTCCTTATTCTTCTAACAGAGAATAATCTTTGGGTTAATCACCCCGTGGTTTTCTCCCTTAACAGGGTTTCCACGTCAAAAATACTATGTCATGTGTTTTTCATTTCATGGTAATGTTTGTTTGTTTGATTCAATGCTGCATTGATTAATAAGAAAGTTCAAAAGAAGAAATAATTAGGATAACTGATTCACCCCCCCCCTCTCAGTTATCAACACAACCTTGTTGTCAACAAAAGCTCAAAGGGAATCCCTTGGATCTTGAGCTAAAAAGGCCCCACAACAGCCTTGATGGTGGAATACGCACTGGAGGTTGTCTACAAGGGTAAGGCTTGTGTTAGGGTTCATGGGACTGATAATATTGTTCTTTATGTTGAGATAAAATCTACGGCCAATTTGGATAACCACATTGCATTGGCCTGTGCAGGACTTACAACAGATGCTCATGTTCTAATTCACAAAGCTAGAATTGAGTGTCAATGTCATAGATTGACCATTAAGGATCCTATTACTATGGATTTTATCACTCATTATATTGTAGGTCTCCAATATAAGTAGACACAGAGTGGTGGAGTGAGGCCCTTTGGTGCTTGTTGAATCTTGATCACTATATCCTCAACTTATTGTTTGGTGCTTGTTGAAGTTGGATTGCTATCCATCATTGGTAGATCTACAAAGCCTAACCCCTTTTGTGAAGGACAAAGGGGTGGAAAAAGGTTTGGTGGAATTTTACTTGCTGTAGATTTTCTAAATGGTTGAAACATGTATTGATTGTGCTTTTATCCCTTTTTCATGCCTTTCATTTAGATTTTTATGCTATCAATTACTCTACTCTCTACTCCATCGATCCAAGTTTACAATTCCATTAAACTTAGTTATAAAACACGAAGTGAGTGAATCTCACAGAGATTTGGTCAAGGTTCTTAAATTCTATTTTGCAGGGTTGAGGTCGTCCTTTCTTCTCAAAGCTGCTCAGATCCATTTCGAACTCGGCCACACCTCTCAAACCTCAAGTCCCATCTGGTCTAGTAAATTTAAGCTATAGAATATTTACATAGTTTCTTTGTAGATTTCTGCACTGATTTTGTGGCAACTTTGGAGTAATAACTAATTTTGGTTTGATTTCTTCCCTATGCAATAACAAAGAATTTGATAAATCGTTTCCTCTAATCTCTTTTTGCTGTGTAGTTTACATTCCTAACAACATTCAATCTTTATTAGTTTTGCTAGAATTTCTATGTTTTGTTTGGTTTTGTTGTCTTTATCTGTGTACAGGGAAAACACATGCTTAAATCGATCTACATCAAACATAGATCTACTTGCGGGAAGCTAAGGAGAAAACATAAGGTGTATTTATTCCAACCCTTATATCCTTATTATAATAGGCTGCTTGCATCACATCTCATTTTGGTATTTTAAAGAACAAGTGTTTGGTGAAGAAGCCATTGGCCATCTAGGAGTGGTGTGTATGCTCTCTTCTTCTGTGCTTATCATGATCCTGAGGATCAAAAACACCCTCTTACACCTTCCTCTTCACATTTCATTTTGGGTCTTTAAAAAGAAATAGTGTTTGACATGTTTGATAAAAGTTCCTGAACCATTCAAGACTGGTGTGTATGCTCTCCTCTTGCATGCCTGTATGATTTGGAGGATCAAAAACACCTTCTTACATTCACAACTTTACATTTTTATAGTTATTACACTTGTCTTAAAGGTTAATTGAACAACTAGACTACACAATTTTGAGCATCAAAAACATTATTTGTTTTTCCCTTTGTAACCTCTTATGAAGGCCTACCTAGAGAAGTGATCACTCTAGGGATGGCCTTAACTCTAGTATTCCAGCGGAGTATAAATAGCAGGAGATGAATCGAAAGACACCTCTCTTAGACCTAGCATATTGTCACTATAACTAAGCCCTCCAGAACTTTATACCTTGGGGAAGTGATAGAGGAGTGAGGGTTACCCTCTCCTCTCAGTTATTGTGAGGATATCCTTATCCATCTATGGATTTGGTCTTCAAGTACCCTTGAGGTATATAGAGGATGATTTTATTAGTGAGCTTGTTCTATCCTAGTTAAGACATCCAGCCTATCTACCCTCTTATCTCTAGGATTGTTGTTATGTTTATTGTGTTTGTAAGATAAATATCAAAATTGGAACAATAAGAACTGTTTGTAAGTGTCTACTTTTGATTGTTTGCTTTTAGCATCTATATTTCATTCCAAGAATAGAAGTACAAACCAAGTTCTTTGTCAAAAAACTAAATCAGTCTCAATCAAAACCTTTTCAAAACTCATTTAAACTCTTTGGTCTAGGGTGGATTTTTGTTTGTTGGCTTTTTATCAATTTGTGACACAGTCATTTCACTAAGAATATCTTAAAAACTAATCAACTTTAAGCCCCAAAACAAAAAATAACTAATCAACCTTTAATCAAATTAAAAGAAAAGCAATTTTCTGTATAAATCTAAGGATCTGCATAGGAAACATTATGAAAAGTTTAAGATTGTTGTTCTTATGTTTATCATATATCCAATTGTTGAACATATCAAGATCTTGGTAAATATCAAAATCATTTTGAACCTATAACTTATCTATATCAAGAACATATTAAAGAGAACACTAGATCTCTCCATCCAGTGGCATATCAGTTTGTTTGGACTCAAAAGTCTAGTACAAGTAAACATTAAATCATATCATGATCATATCTATTGCATATTAGTTTGCTTGGACTCAAAAGTCTAGTACAAGTAAACATTATCATATCATGATCATATATGTTGCATATCAGTTTGCTTGGACTCAAAAGTCTAGTACAAGTAAATATTATCATATCATGATCATATCTGTTGCATATCAGTTTGCTTGGACTCAAAAGTCTAGTACAAGTAAACATTATCATATCATGATCATATCTATTGCATATCAATTTGCTTGGACTCAAAAGTCTAGTACAAGTAAACATTATCATATCGTGATCATATTTGTTGCATATCATTTTGATTGGACTCAAAAGTCTAGTACAAGTAAACACTATCATATCATGAGCACAATATCATATCGTGATCATATCTTATATCATTGAAGATCTAGCATATCTTTGACTTCCTTGGTTTAGATTAAGCATAACAGTCTAAATTTGATCTTTGGAACATATCCAAACTTGGTATCAATTTAACAATAGTATATGGTGATAGTATATGGTGAATACAAGAGCACATTCTAAACAAGAATAAATGGATCCTAGAATAATATCCATCAATGTCTCAGGAACCTTTTATGTTTCAAATGCAAACACTACTTCTGAAGAATATGGTATGCCATCTATGACATCAACCTTGCCATTGGAAGAAGTCCTTGTGGAAGACTTAGATGACATGCCTACTTCTAAGGAGATAGAAGATTTTGTAGTTGATCCAAGGGACTCTAAACTCATTGAAATATTGATGGGTAGACACCCTGATTACCATATGGAAATGTTGCTAAGACTAGGGGCTAGAATTCCCTCTCAAAAAGAATTAAGACCCCTTGGGGATGGGGATCCTATCATTAGCCAAATATACACCCCATGGACCTCTTAACCCCTACCCTTTCTAGAGGTATCCGAAGAATGGAAACCATGCCTATACCCCAACCTTCGAATTCCATGTTTACCCCAACCTCACCCACCATTCACAACTTGTCCATGCCTCAACAAACTCAAGTTACTAGCTCAAACATCATTCAAACTACCTCGCCTTTGATTTCAAAACACTGTGGTGCCCTAAATCCTTTTTTCAATACCTCCACCAATATCCCTCAAACCCAAGTTCAAACCTCATCCTTTATTCCCCAAGGGCCAAATTTAATGTCTAATAATAATCCTTTCAATCAAAATTTAATGTCTAATAACCCTTTAAACCAAAATTCAAATTCTAATCTAAATCCCTAAATTAATGAAGTAATGATAATGAAGAAACAATTTCAAGTGTTGCAAAAACAAATGTTGGACCTTTAAATGGGAAATACCAAGAAGAGTTATACTTTAGAGGACATTTGTCCCTACCCATTTGATAGATCCCTTAATATGATTCCTTTCCCTAAGAACTTTGAAATCCCCAAATTCGATAAATATAAGGGTAAAGGTGATCCTAGAGAACATGTGAGAGAGTTCTATTTAGCTTGCATGGAATTGTCTTATAATGACACTTATCTCATGCGCCTATTCCCTAGAAGTCTAGGGGGCTAAGCAATATAGTAGTTTTCTCACTTGCCTCAAGGGATCAAGAGTTTTCAAGAATTGGCTGAGAAAAAATTATCCAACATTTCTCCTATAACATTGAAAATGAAATATAAATGAATGATTTGTACAATACCAAACAAAAGAATGGTGAATCTTTTTCTTCATTTTTACAAAGGTGGAGGAATTTGGCAAGTAAAATTCCTTGGTCAATTCCTAAAAAACAATTGGTAAACATATTTACCCAAAACCTAAACTAGGAAATGAGCTTCCATCTTCAAGTTCCAGGTCCTAATACCTTTTCTAAACTCATAGAGAGGGGTATGACCATTGAAAGAGCATTGATAGCAAAAGGTCTTGTCAAAATATATAAAGAAGATAAAGGAAAATCCTCTAACAATAATAATCATCAATCTAAATTGTGGATTAAAAATAGGAATGTTGTACATGATGGAGTGGTTGATTCAAGGGCTATTCAAACAACCCCATCTTCATTAAATACAACATTGTCAGCCAACCCTCAAGGTAATGAACATTCTCATAGACCACTCTTTCCTTCGAAAAGGAAGTTCACACCCCTAGATGAACCTATTGAGGTGGCCTTGTAGAAGTTGGTCAAATCTAAATTAATTGATCTACCTGAACCTTGAAATGTTGAACCCCAAGTAAAACCACCTTGGCACAATGACAATGAAATTTGTGACTTTCATAGGACCAAGGGTCACACAACTTCTAGTTGTCTTAGTCTCAAACACTTAATACAAGACCTAATTGATCATGGTGATGTAATGGTTGAAAATAACTCTCATACCACCAATGCGGATTTAAATTTTTTTAATGATCCTATGCCTACCCATGGAAAAGGACATGCCCCTTACCAAGGTAATTCTTCTAGATATTCTAACTACACCAACATAGGCTTTAAATATGTAGTAGCCCATCTAAGACAAGCAAACAACCATGTCTCTACATTAACCATAAAAAATCTAACAATTTATTATAATGCAACCATCCAGAGAAGTAGGGTCACTATTCAAGGACCTTCTACTTCATCTAGACCTTCATCCAATTATAACCTTTAAGATTATTTGAACAAAACCCCAGCTCAAATCTCTATCCTTGAACTTCTAAAAATATCCCCAACCCATCATGCAATCCTTGATAAAATTCTCCAAGAATCAAGTGTGTCTTCCAATATAGATGCCAATGAGTTTCAATCCATGGTCGGTAATAAATTTCCTCTACACATCACCTTGTGTTTTCTAAAGAGGACCTTCCATCTCTTAGCCCCACACATAATGAGGCTTTATATTTGGAGGTTCTTATTCATAAGCATAAAGTCAAAAGAGTCATGATTGATAGGGGAGCTAGTTTAAACATTTGTACTCTAAGTTTGGTCCAAAAGTTGGGGTATTCTGATGGAATGATAGATCCATTAAAGAAAATAACCATTAAGGGTTATGACGATGTTGAGAGAGATTCAAAAGGAACTGTTGAATTGCCTATTCAAGTGGGCCCTATATTAATAACAATTGTGTGTCAAGTAAATTGGACCTTGATCTACCCTATAACATCCTTCTTGGTCGATCATGGATCCATACCATGCAAGCTGTCCCATCCACTTCCACTAATGCATAAAATTCCCCCATGATGGAAAGGAAATTACCATATATGGAGTTCCTCAACCCTTTCAATATTGTCAAAATTTAGCTGAAAAATACCAAGAAACTCATCATATACCTATTAACCATGAAGCCTCTCCATCACCATCTTATGTGCATCATATCCCTATTAACCATGAAGCCTCTCCATCACCATCTTATGTAAAGCCATCCGCATTAGCCTCATCATCATCCACTCCTTCCACTTTGAATCCATCACCACCTGAGATCAAGGTCCAAATCTATGACAATGGTTGTGGAGAGTATAAAATTTAATGTTCCTTTTGTGTGGATCAACTCCCTCTCACACCTAAGTCTTATGGTAGACCTAAGGAAGGTCTAGTTAAGGTCATTGCCAAGCAATTGTTCCCCAAGTTTCACCATTGGGCTAAGTTGGAGAAAGAAAACATTCAAGATGATGTATCATCATGGCTCTATAGAGAAAGGTATCATTGAGCCTATCTCTCTAGTTCCTAAAGGTAATCATGAAGGGTTAGGGTATAAGTCTCCTACGAATGTGCCCCTAAAATCCACATACACTCTTGATGAAGTTGGTGAACCTTCCCTTTTGTCTAAAAACCTTAATGTAGACATTCAAGAAGACTCTTCATTTGGTCTAAAGAATATTTTCCAAGACATGTCCATTTGCACCATAACCGCCATGCCATCCACTTCTCAAGCCCATTGTGTTGACCTCATATATCCTAAAATTATTAATTGGCGCCAACAAGGACCACCCTCTCTGGACCTTTTTCAAAATGATGAAGTAATTGCAAAATTTATGGGTCGTAGGGATGGAATTCCCTTAGGCGATGACAAAGTAGGTTTTGCCATAGAATTAGATGCAAAGGCTTATTTTGGGGAAGATGCTAAAAGTACAATCTATAATACGGAATCCTATGACAAGGAAGAAGAGAATATGGGACTTCCAAATATGGCTCAATATCCAGAAAGATCTCCTATCTTAGTGGAAGAAGCTCAAGCAATTAATCTAGGTACTCAAGAGGATCCCAAGGTTACCCTCTTTGCAGCATCTTTAACCCCTCAAGAAAAATAAGAATTTACAACTTTCTTTGAAGGAAGCAAGATCAATTTTGCATGGTCCTATGCTAATATGCTAGGTCTTGATCCTACCTTAGTGGTGCATCATTTAACAGTTATGCCTAATGCTAAACCAATCAAATAGCTCTCTTGGTTAAGGCATAACTTCAAAAACTATTGGATGTGGGATTCATTAGGACCATTGATTATCTTGAGTGGGTCTCCAATTTGGTTCCAGTCACCAAGCCCGATGGGGGCATCAGAGTTTGTACAGATTTTAGATATTTGAATAAGGCATGTCCAAAGGATGATTTCCCCCTTCCTAATATAGATATCATTGTGGACCTAATAGCTGGCCATGAAATACTCACTTTAATAGATGGTTTTTTTGGTTATAATCAAATCAAAATAGCTGTTGAAGATCAACATATGACAGCATTCACATGTCCATGGGGAACTTATTGTTGGAATGTTATGCCCTTTGGCCTTAAAAATGTAGGGGCCACATATTAAAGAGCTACGACCACCATTTTTCATGATCTTTTTTCATACCATTATGGAGGACAATGTTGATGACCTTTGGGAAAGTCAATAACAAGGGAAGGCCATTTAAGGGTCCTAGAACAAATTTTTAACAGATTAGAAGCATATAATGTCAGATTGAATCCTAAGAAATGTGTCTTTGGGGTCACATCAGGAAAGTTGTTAGAAATGAGGGTGCAAACCACACAATGAAAATTTGATTCAAACCTTATTTATATCCTCTAAACAATGTAGAATCAATGGAGATTGCACCAGAAATAAAACCCACTACACAAAAATAACATGCATTAAGAACTGAACACATAACGTAGTATGTAATGTGGAGAAAACCCTTTCGGGTAAAAAACTCCACCAAGAAAAGAGGCTCCAAGTTGTATTATCTTCAAATATGAGATTACAATACATGCACTTCCTCTGTTTCTTTAGTCTTCAATCCACAGACACCTGTTACTCTCAAATTTGATAAAAATGTAGTATAAATATCCTTATAAAAGGGGGTTGCCTTCTAGGGAAAGAAAACTAACATAATATTAACTGTCAAATTTGTGACTTGATGACAAACAGTCCAGATTTACAATGATAAAATATAAATAAAATGTGGGTTCAGGGGCGCTACCCCTGAACACCCACTGGGGCGTGCGACCCCCAGACCCCCCATCAGGGGATGATCCCCCTGGACCCCTCACAAGGGGGAAACCCTCTTGTGCCCCCGTCATGGATGAATTAGCGTCAAGGACCAGATATAAACATGTAGTTGAAACAAGACCGTTACCGGTGAAACCTTTGGGTGATTTACAAGCAATATTAGGAGTAATTAACTACATAGGATTTACAAGGTTGATGGAACCTTAATCCTAACATTCTCCCACTTGACATCATACAGTGTAAATACCCATAGGAAAACCATAAAAGAACCAGGCACTAGAAGCAAGGCCCATGGCCTCTCTGCACCAAACAAATTTCTCTGTGCTCACAGGCTTGGTCAAAGCATCTACAACATTCTCCTGAGTCTCTACCTTCTTTAGCTCAATCTGTCCACTTGCAACCATTTCTTGAACAAAGTGATATTGTACATCAACATGCTTAGTCTGAGCATGATACATAGGATTCTTAGCCAAACAAATAGCACTTTGGCTATCACAACCAATCTGAATGATCCTGCAATCAAAACCAATACCTGTACAAAATCTCCTCAACCAAACTGCCTCCTTAGAGACATGGGTAGCAGCCATATACTCTACTTCAGTGGTGGACAAAGCAACCACGGGCTACCTTTTGCTCATCCAACTCACTGCTCCGCTAAACAAAGTAAACACATAGCCACTAGTGGACCTTCAACTATCCAAGTCACTTGCCCAATATGCATCAACAAATCTCTGTACGTCCAAAGTTTTATCAGCATTGTCAGTACCAAAAAAGACCAAACAATAATCAAGAGTACTTGCTAAGTATCTAAATACCCTCTTCGCATAATTCCAATGCTGTCTACCAGGGTTAGACATAAATTTTCTCAAAACTCCCACTGCTTGGGTAATATCTAGTCTAGTGCAAACCATTGCATACATCAAACTCCCTACAACACTAGCATATGGCACATTAGACATATCCTCTAAACCATCCTCATTCTTTGGACACATATCTAATGAAAGCTTAGTACCAATGGGTAAAGCAATTCTAACTGGGTTACAATCCTACATACTAAATCTCTACAAAATGGTGTTCACATACTTACTTTGAGATAACCAAAGATTTCTGTTACATCTATCCCTTTTGATCTCCATCCCCAAAATATACCTGGCAGCTCCAAGATCCTTCATTTTGAATGTACCTAAAAGTTGGGCTTTCAACTCACTGATCATACCCTTAATATTGCTGAAAAATAACATGTCATCAACATACAATGCAATGATCAAAATAAAATCATCAATATAATGAATGTAAACACAGTGATCCTCCTCACTTCTAACAAAACCTAATTTCAACATAAATGAATTAAATTTCTAGTACCACATTCTAGGGGACTGTTTTAGACCATAAAGAAACTTCTTTAATCTGCAAACCCAATGTTCTTTCCCTTTTACCTCGAGACCTACAAGCTGTTGCATGTAAATTTCTTCATGAATATCTCCATGCAAGAATGCAGTCTTAACATCCATTTGCTCTATTTCCTAATCAAGAGCTGCAACAATGGATAAGAGAAATCTAATAAAACTTAATTTAGCATCAAGAGAGAAATTTTCACTAAAATCAACTCCCTCTCTCTAGGAGTAGCCCTTGGCTACCAGTCTAGCCTTGTACTTCTCCAACAAACCATCTGCTCCAAACCTCTTCTTGAAGACCCACCTGCATCCTATGGCCTTTCTTCCTTTGGGAAAATGAACAAGATCCCAAGTGTTGCAAGAGTCTAAAGCTATCATCTCCTCCTGCATGGCTCACTGCCAAAACTCACTATCATTTACATGAACAACTTCTCTGTAGGATCTAGGCTCATCATCAGTACTCAATAAAGAAAATACACAACGAAAATCTAGTGGGCTATACCTGTCAACTAGGTTCTGTTGTCTTGTGGATCTTCTCAGAAGCGGAGTAATAGACTCTTCAGGTTCTTCTGCATCTTCATCTGTACCAACTTCTTATGTCACAATAGATTCTTCCCCATCAGAACTTTCACTCGAGTCTTCTTCTGCTTCTTCACCCCTTAATCCATCATTATGTTCTTCCTGAGGTGTATCTTCATGCTCTAATTCAAAATGCACTCTCTTCACCTTTTCTTCTTTTTCCTTTGGCTGTTCAAGTTCTGAAATAACACTAAGTTCCCTGAAAATAACATCTCTAGAATAGATAATCTTTTAGGTTAGAGGATTCCAAAGCTTATAACCTTTTACATTATCACCATATCGAATGAAAGTACACTTTTCATCTTTTGGATCCAACTTAGTTCATTTTTCTTTAGGCACTTGAACATAACCCTCACAACCAAATACCCTTAAATGTGAAATAGAAGGTTTCTTACCTATCCACATTTCATAAGGAGTTGAAACAAGAGCCTTACACGAAGATTTGTTAATCAAGTAGTTTGTAGTATACACAACTTCTGCCCAAAAGCATTTATTCAACTATGATTCACTTAACATAGTTCTGGCTCTTTCCATTATTGTCCAATTAATCCTTTCTACCACTCCATTCTGTTGTGGAGTATACGGAGTAGTTTTCTTTCTAACAATACCTACATGCTTACAAAATTCATCAAATTCCTTAGAATAGTATTCCCCTCAATTAACAGATCTTAAAACCTTTATCTTATACTCTGGTTGCTTTTCAACTAAGGCTTTAAATTCCTTGAACTTAGTGAAAACTTTAGATTTGTGACGCATAAAATAAATCCAAGTAAACCTTGAGACATCATCAATGAATGAAACAAAATATCTAGATTTACCAATTGATTCATCATCCACTAGACCCAAAACATCTAAGTGAATAAGTTCCAATTTATCATTAGATTTATTACTGCCTAAAGGAAACGGAGATCTATTATGTTTTCCAAACACACAATGTTCACAAAATTTAAAACTTTCATTAGAATATGATAAACCGTCTATTTTTTATTTTATTTAAGATAGTCTTTAAAATGGACTGACTTATGTGGCCCAATCTACGTTGCCACAACATACATGTATTTTTAGTATTAGCCTCATATATATAAGAGGCATTACAAACAATTGTGGCTTCTAGCTTAAACATAGTTCCCAATCTTTTCCCTTCGCTACCACTAAGTTTCCTCTCACCAATCTGCAACCATGCTTATCAAATGTCACATGCATTCCTAAATCATTCAACTTTAAAATAGAAATCAAATTTCTAGCCAATCTAGGAATGTGAAAAACAACAGAGAGGGTTTTAATTCTCCCATCACTGAAACACAACATTACCTTCCCTCGTCCAACAATAGGATATGAAGAGTTGTCCCTGAGGTACACATTTCCTCCATCATACTCTTCTTACGTAGAAAACCATTCTTTATGCGGGGTCATGTGGTATGAGCATCTCGAGTCAACCAACCAATGATCAGGAGAAACAACATCACATACAGAAAGTAAAATCTCATCACCTGCATTTGAAGACTTATCAGTAGCGGAATCCCATTATTTCTTTGGGTTTCTACATTTTTTTTTCACATGTCCTCTCTTTCCACAGTTCCAACACTTGACTCTGTTCTTCTTTCCAGGAGTATTAGAATGACCCTTACACTTGTCTTTAGACCCCTTCTGATCTCCTTTTGGTCCTCTTTCCATAGACCTTCCCTTGACACTGAGAGCATCCCCTAAACTATCCAAAATTTTCTTTCTCAATTCATGTGACAGTAGAACTGAAACAAGAGCATCCAACTTCAGATTTGTGAGGTTACCAGTGATAGCCAAAATAATAAGCTCCCATGACTCAGACAAAGAACAAAGAAGCAATATACATTTATCTTCCTCATTCACCTCCACATCTACATATGCTAGTTGACTCAATAACAAATTAAATGAATTCAAATGCTCTGCAACCAATTCACCCTCTTTCATTTTCATGGAAAATAACTTACAATTTAAATAAAATTTATTTACCATACTCTTGGTTTGGTAGATCTGACCCAAATGCTTCCACAAGCTATGTGCGGACTTCTCACTCGCAACATTCAGTAGAACAGAATCTGCAAGACACAACCGGATTGTACCTTGTGCCTTTTTATCCAGTCTTTCCCACTCATTAGGAGCAACATCATCAAGTTTCTTATCTTTTGTAATAGCCAACCACTGATTTCTTTCTTCTAGAAAATCCTCCATTTTTAGCTTCCACAATTCGTACCCTATACCATTAAAGTTTTCAATGTCCAACTAAGAGGTAGAAGCAATAGTGGATGAAGCCATGATATCTACACAAGATCTGCAAACAAACAACAACCAAATCTTCCACTGTAGCTAAAAAACCTTCACACTACCACCCAAGAATCAAAACTGGCCAGGCTTTGATACCAAATGTTAGAAATGAGGGTGCAAACCACACAACAAAAATTTGATTCAAACCTTATTTATATCCTCTAAACAATGTAGAATCAATGAAGATTGCAACAGAAATAAAACCCGCTACACAGACATAACATGCATTAAGAATTGAACACATAACACAGTATGTAACGTGGAGAAAACCCTTTCAAGTAAAAAAATCCACCAAGAAAAGAGACTCCAAGTTGTATTATCTTCAAATACAAGGTTACAATACATGCACTTCCTCAGTTTTAGTCTTCAATCCAACGGCGTCTATTACTCTCAAATATGATAAAAATGTACTACACATATACTTATAAAAGGGGTTACCTTCTAGGGCAAGAAAACCAATATAATATCGACAGTCAGATCTATGACCTAATGACGAATGGTCCATATTTATAATGATAAAACATAAATAAAATGTGGTTTTAGGGACTGCCAAGAAACCCCCTGCGACCCCTCGTTGTGGATGAATTAGCGTCAAGGACCGAATATAAACATGTAGCTGAAACAAGACCGCTGCTGGTGAAACCTTTCATCCCTTATGGGTGATTTACAAACAATATTAGAAGTAATTAATTACATAGGGTTTACAAGGTTGATGGCACCTTAATCCTAGCAAAAGTTGGTTGGATACATTGTATCATGAAGGGGAATTGAGGTAGATCCTACTAAAGTCAAGGCCATTGTAGGCATGAAACCCTCATCTAATCTAAAACAATTAAGGAGCTTACAAGGTAAATTGCAGTTCATAAGATGGTTCATAGATCAATTAGGGGATAAATGCCATCCTTTTACTTATTTTTTGCATAAAAATGTGGCCTTCCAATGGGATGATAAATGTCAACAAGCTTTCCAACATTTAAAGGAGTATCTTATGTCACCTTCGGTTTTAATGTCGCCTATCCAAGGTATACCCTTGTTATTGTATATCTCTACCACCTCAGTAGCTCTAGGGGCACTCCTTGCTCAACATGATGATCATGGAAAGGAAAGAGCTATATATTATATCAACATAACTTTGGTGGGATATGAATTAAATTATACCTTCATAGAGAGAGCTTGCTTAGTAGTTGTTTTTGCTTCTCAAAATCTAGAGTATCATTAAAGCATGTGATTGATGAAGAAGAGTATCAGGTATCTAGATTGCATGAGCTTGAGGTCCTAGAAGAGAAGCGTTTGCATGCTTTGAAGCATTGGCAATCCTATCAGAATCGGTTACAAAGAAGTTATAGCAAGAAAATCAGAGTTAGAAGATTTGAGCTTGGTGACTTGGTACTTAAGGAAAATCAGAAGAATCAACAAGAAAGAGCGAAGAAAGGAAAATTTGAGCCTAATTAGCTTGGACCTTTTGTGGTTATAGTAGATTATGGATCAGGGGCATATCAATTGGCAACTCCCAAAGGGGAATCTTTGGATGAACCCATTAATGTCATGCACCTTAAGAAATTCTATGCTTAATCCTCTAGAACATAAACGGTTGATGTGCAGTATTCCTACCTTGTGTCTTGTACCTTTGACATCTATGTTTCCCCCATCTGTTTGGTGTATTATTGTCTCTTTTAAATTACATTATTAGGAGCATGTCTTAGTATATGGTTACACATATGGATCCTTGAAACAAATCTAAAAAATTCTAAAAATTTAATATCCTAACTTTCCCACACAAACAAGCTAATAAGCAAGAAGCCTTGACCTTAAAAGATCCTTGTAAATTAAGTTAATCTCCTAACTTTGTCTAAAAAGCCAAATCTTTCAAAATCAAAATCTAATATCAAAATCATGATGCCTTGACAAGACATATCTTTCCTATATCAGGCTATCATCTTTTTCTAAATCTTGAGCTTAATAAATTGGCAAAAGACATTGTGATGTTTTAACTTATTTTATTTGGTGACTTTTTGGGGTCATTTGTGTTTTCTTTCTTTTTAGTATGTGTTGTTTATTTTATATATATCTTTTGTCCCTTATGGGTAGTTCAGCATAGGAGTGTTTTGGTTGGTGTATGTAAATATGTATCTTTTTTTGTGACATCTGGGTTTTGTGGTCAAAATGTGGCTAAATAATGTTGTCTTGTGCATCAAATCATCTTATTTTGACATTATCTATTATCATTTTTCCCTTTTTATCTTTTATCTTATTTCATATCTTGCATATTTTAGTGTTTTATCTTTTATTATTTTGTCATCTGTATCTTTTATCTTATATTATACTTTAGATGATCTTATCTCTTTATCTTATTTTGTTTTATGTCTTCAATCTTTCATTGTTTTATGTCACATTCCGAGGAAGCTTGAAGATCTCTTCACCTTGATGTGTATGAAGGAGAGTGAGGAATGGGGACATGAGTGCATGTATGTGTGTGTAACTGCTCTATGATGAAATAGAAAGCATAACCAATAATATCCTAGATGGATATATTCCATTCTATGAAGGAAATACAATGAATGCAAAACCATCCATATCCATATACCATGTCCATATTCAAATAATATCAAATTCCATCATAACATCCAATCATCGAAACCATAAACACATCACATATCCATTTTATCCCAGTTTTCATCTTATATGCTTTTCCTTGAAATTAATGTGTCTTCTTTTCGAGAGTTTGCTTTGTGTTATCCAAGCCAACCTCCCGAGGGGGCATCACTGGGGCATGCTGTCAACTTTTTATTCAGTGATCTTTGATACAATGCCACTTGGTCATGAAATTATATCAAAGAGGGGCAAAATATAGACACCCAAAATTAACATAGATCTACACTTGCATATTTCTTTGCATTTTTCATCACACTTTTGTATTTCTTCCAGTTTTGCTTATTAATTAAATAATATTAATTATTTAATTAAATCTAATTATTCTTCTAAATTTAATTATTTCTCCTTCCTCTAAAATAATTAAATGATATTAATTATTTAATTAATCTAACTATTCTCCAAAATAATTAAATTAAATTAAATTGTTTATCCCTCTTTCCTTTTTTTTTGATATAATAACCCTTGTTAGGGACCAGGGACCCATAAAAAATAGGGCTGAACCAACCAGTTTGTAACAATAGTTTAAACAACAATACACCATATCAGCTTGACTGAGAAGTTCATTAACAACTAGAGAAGCGGGGCAAATTACCTCGGCCCGCACTTCTCACTACTAACAGTCTTATACATAATAGCAGACAACAAAAAGAAACAATATAGAGTCTTCAAACACTACTCCTTACTTATTTACATCTCCCTCCATATCAACAATTCCTTCATCATCACAAGCATAGGTATAGAGTGGCTTGGCTCGAGCCGAAATAGCTACATCAAGTATGATAGCAACACCTTCAACCATCTTTCTGGTTTCCAGGACATTAAGAAGGATGTCATGTAAATGTCCCAAGGAGACTTCATGGTTCTCCCCTATCTGGTTAGATGACTCCACCAGGTCCTCATGAGTCAACACCAAAGTTGCAGCCACAGACAACATGGTCACCACTGCTATGGATTGTGTTGCACCAAAAACATTCAAGCGGTCTCTGGACATTGCCAAGTCAAGCAGTAAATGCGCCATGGCTTCACGAACGTTGACCCCTTCCTGACCATCAACCTCCTTTGCGATCTTGAGAAGATGATACAACCATTCCCACAGTAATGGGTTCCTTACCTCCTTCTCAACACACTTCAGAAATCCTTCCATTGCAGCCTCCACCAGGATTTTCTTCATTCTCTTCCATGGAGTATACTTTCTTTTCATTCGACCACCCACAAATTTGTCACTTCCAGAGTCGGGGATTTGTTTGCGCCGGGCAACATGAGACTTCACCTCCTTTCCCTTTGAGGCTTAGCCCCCAGCCTCCCCAGAATCTATCTCTAGCACCAAACAAAACCACACAGAGAGACAAATAGAGTGAGAAGCCCACCGAAGACCATTTCTCAAGAAAGACAAATTGCCTTCCAAAACACATCTCCTCATGAAATGAATAGAAACTTGCCAACCTTCCTTTCTCACATGTCGTGGAGCTCGCCACCTCATTTCATAATGACTGTACTAATGACTCTTTAATGTTCTATCCCATTATTAGGAGATTTATCCCTCTCTCCTAATAATTAAATAAATTATATTTAATTATTCTCATCATATTTCCTCATGATTAAATAATTTAAAAATTATTTAATTAACTAACACCTCTCAAATTAAATAAATAAATCAAATTTATTTAATTCCTCTCACGTTTCTTCTTAAAAATAAATAATAAATCTTATTTATTTCTCCAAAATCTTATTTATTCCTTCAAATTTTATTTATTTCCTCACATGTTTTGGATGATAAATAATAATAATAATAATTATTTAAAATTCCTAATTCTGTGGCTTTTTGTGTCAACTCAATCTCCACCTTCAAATTGACTTTGAGTTAACATGTCAATTCCATGATTTTTGAAACTTAACTCCTTGCAATTCCATGATTTTTGGAAGTTAACTCATGATCACATGTCAATTCCATGATTTTTGGATTTAACTCAGTTAAATCATGCAATCCCTTGATTTTTCGATCTAACTCCTTGATTAACTCATGGCTTTTTGTCTCATCAATTCTCCACCGTTGATCATAATTCAGTTCCTTTCGATCTCAACCCTCCGTTCTTTTCTAGGAAAAACATATAAACATGCCTCCTCTAAGCCATTTAAACTTCACTTCTCATTTGTAGCCTTATGCTGTCATTTTGATTCTTGAATTCTCAAGCACTCAAGTACTCTATCATTGTCAAGCAAGAAAGCTATCATTTATGCGAATCTGAGAGCATTTTCTATCACGAAGATCACGATATATAAACAATAGAGCTGTTTAGTGTTGATTGTTGATAGTTGTTTTTACATTCATACTTTTTATCTTGCTCTATTGCGTAGTGTAGATTTGTAGAATATACCTTTGTATTTCATTGTTTCGATTCATTGTTGTTATTCTACATTTCTATAGCTCACAATATCTACTCTTATGTTCTCGATGTTGGTGAATGGTTCCCCCTCACATTTATTCAAAAGTTCTAGGGGAATTAGACAAGGGGACCCTATTTCCCCTTTCCTTTTTATCATCATGGTTGAAGCTCTTGGGAGGAATATTCTCAAGGTAGTGATAAATGGTAGATTGAAAGGTGTTTACCCATATTTTGTAGGCCTCCCTTGCTCCCATCAACAATTTGTTGACTACATTGTCATATTGGGGGAAGCTTCAGTCAAAGAGGCTATAACTCTTAAACTCATCTTGCAAAACTATGAAAAAACTTATGGTCAAAGAGTTAGCCTTCTTAAGAGTACCATTTTCTTTTTGAATACTCTGATTCATAGACAGTTCAAGATAGCTCATATTTTTTAGTGCCAGATGGGTGACTTTTCTTCAAAATACCTTGGCATGCCTCTTTTTGTGAATAAGATTTTGGATTCCTTTTGGATAGATTTATTGGACAAATTTAAATCCAAGCTAGATGGTTGGAAAGGGGCTTTGCTTAGTTAGGTTGGGAAAGTCTAGTTAATTAAAGCAGCACTTCAAAACTTACCTATCTATGCTATGAGCCTCTTCAAGATGCTGAGAAAGTTTGTTGATTGAATAAAACATATTCAGAAGAAGTTTCTTTAGAAAGGTATGAAGGAGAGAAAAATAATGTCTTTAGTGTCCTAGGACAAAATTTGCAGACCTAAGAGAAAAGGAGGTCTTGGCATAAGAACTAGGGATTTCAACTTACCCTTGATAGCCAAAATTTCTTGGAGACTTATGGAGGGGCATAATGAGTGGATTGAAATATTGAAGAATAAATATATCCACCTTCAAAGGAATATGCAAGACCATCTTGACAGTCCCAACCTACCTATTGGTTCTAGTATTTGGAGAAATATTATAGACAACAGGTTTATCATCAACAAAGGTGGGAAGTGGAAACTTGGTAATGGTGTTTCTATTAACTTTTGTGATGATAAATGGCTCCTAGATATCCCCCTAACCATATGTGAATGGGCCAGACCTCTAAAGGAGAAGTGCATCAAACTTTATGGGAGTAAGGTGGTTGACTATATATGGAGAATGGATCATAGAAAATGATTGCTAGTGATGACCCTTCTCATAATGACACTTCTAGACTCCAATCCCTTCTCTCTAGATTCCATATCTCAATGGTTAATAGAGTTGATGAGATGGTATGGAATGGTTCTTCTTTGGGAATTTATTCAGTCTCTTCAGGGTATAATTCTCTTGTGGAGAGGGATGTGGATCCTCCTTTCTAGGATAGATTGTGGTGGCCAGAGCTAACCCCAAAAATTAACATTTTTTTCTGGTTCCTTGCACAAGATAAAATTCTTACTGCCGATAACCTATGCAAAAGAGGGTTTGATTTTCCAAATAGATGTACCTTGTGTGAGAATGATGCTGAGAATACCTGTCACCTATTAATAGGTTGCCCTTTTGCTAGAGCTACGTGGAGTAAGGTTTTTGTGTTATGGAAGGTCAGTCGGATCTTTCTGAATTCTATCAAAGAGTTGGTGGAACATGGACCTCTCCCTCTCCTAATCCTTCCTTGAAGTTCAAGATTATGGACCCTCATGCTTCCCCATATGGCATGGGGATTATGGAAGGAGAGGAATAACCATATTTTTAGGGGCAATAAGAGTAACTTTGACAGAGTTGTTGATAGAATCATCACTTCTACTTAAGATGGAATCTCTCAAAAACTCCCGCCCATGGGATGGATCAAGATTAATTTTAATAGGGTGGCTAAAGGTAACTTGGGTCCTATTGGATGTGGGGGACTGCTTAGGAATGATAAATTTTTATTTCTTGTTGTGTTGGCTATTCCCTTGGGACTGTAGAAGAACTAATTTTTTGAAGTAGCCACTACTTATAATACAATTAAAGTTACTCATGATAAAGGGTATAAAAGAGTGGTTGTGGAGGTGGACTCCCTCAATATCATCCAATGCTAAAGGGAATTCAAAGTCCTAGTTGGACCATAGACTCCTTTGTTAAAGATTTAATAGCACTTGATAATTCTTTTGATGAGGTGGTTTTTATGCATGTGTTTAGGGAAGCAAATAAACCCACTAATACATTTTCTAATCTTGGGGTCGTTCATGACAAGTTTAAACTTTGGGATGATTATGAAACTATCCCATTGAATGTAAAATCCCTACTATCCAATGACCGCTTACCTTATGAAAGGACAAACTCATGATGAGGGAGAAACAATTCACACACTTTATGGGTGTTTTCTCTAGTTTCTTCCATCAGATAATGCTTTAAGGTGTTATTCTACATAATTATACTGTTCAAGTCCTTATACAAACTATTGAAGTGTGGAAGAATATGATGGGTGTTGATTGTAAGAGGGTGGAGCTAGGTAATGTTGTTGGGAATTAAGGTGTCTCAACCTTTGCAAGTTCCTAATGTTGTATTTATTTATTCAACACTATGTTGTAGGATCCCATGTTGACTTGGCATAGTTTTTCCATGTGTCGGCACCTTGTGTACATGCAACAAGATAATTTTTGGTGACTTTGTTAGCCACGGTTTCCCCCCAAAATAATTAATGGGGGAGTATTGGGGCGGGGGGGGGGGGTGCGAAGCTTCTCCTGCGAGGCCCGGGGCAGAACCCACTGTAGGGGTCTCCCAAAGCAAAAAATGGCCTATATTTAATAAAGGTGTCAACATTTAGTTTGTTATTAGCTGACATGGAAAAATTGACATTGGATAACCGCCAAAGAGGCTTGATAAATAAGTAGCTGGAGAAAGTGAAAGGTCATGGGATGCAAATAAGAATCGACATTGTGTACTTCTGAAAGAGCTTGCATTGCAAGTGTGTTGTAATCATCTTTTGATTTGATAATACATTGTGCTGGTTTTGGAGTGTGGAGTTTTTTACTTGAAAGGGTTTTCTGCATGTATATATTGTGTTGTGAGTTTTGTATTTGCATTTGGATGTTGCTATTCCCTTTCTATTAATGTGCATCTTAATCTGTAACTGTAAAAGTTAAAATTTGCATAAATCTTTCCTCAGTAGATCAGTGTAGGAAGCGTTTCCACATACATTGCTTCCTTTCAGTTGTTGGGGTCTATAGTAAACCCTAGGTTTGAAAAATAATGGGTGGAGGGTTTGTTCCCTTTATGGAAAAATTGAAAGGGCATGACCCTGCTGTGATAAAAGATTTCACTCAAAGTTGGCGAAAGAGAAAAGTCACCTTGTTTGGGAGGGAAACCTGTTCACTAAAGATCTAATTGCTAAGGTCATGGGCTTACCCATGGAGGAAAGGAAACTCTATAAGGACAAGAAAGCTGGTGAAGAGTCCATGGAGATTTTCTTCAAGGAAAATAAAAGGGAGAGGTTGGTTAAGCTTTAATTTGGCTATGAGTGCGCATCCCTCAAACTAGTCTGGGCGGGGGTTGCGGAGATGATTATGAGGTATGTGACATTGGAGGGTAGATACATAGTTCTTTATGGATATCATTTCATTATTATGAATCACTTTCAACATAAATTACTAGTTTCCTTTTCGTTCTATATGTTGGTGTCTATGGAAAACTCTATAATTGATAATAAGAAGTCTCTAAAGTTCCCTATTATTCATGAAGGATTGATTCTTCTAATTGTAAATCATATGAAAACCCTTACCCCTAGTAAGATAATTTTTGGGAATGCCAAGATTAATAAGGGTAATAAACCCAAGGTGGTCGAATACCTAGATTTTGATGCTACCGAATCCATGTAGGAAGAAGATAAGGAAGAGGAGGAATAGGGGGAGGATTCTAGGGATTCTACTTGTGTTTTGGTCTATTCTTCAAATCCAAAGTATGATGAATATGAGGAAAGTAAAATTAACACTTCATGGTCTGAGGATTTTGAAATTGGCAGTGATAAAGAGGATGAAAAGAAGACTGAAGCCTCCTCGTAGAGGGAGAAGAAGAATGTGTAGAAGAAAAAGAAGGGTAAGTCCATAAGTTTTGAAGAACATGATATGGATAGGGAGGATGAAATGGAGATTAATAAAGATGGGATTGATGACTTCACCTCTGATGGTAAACAAAAAGGGAAGGGTAAGTGTATGATGGAGCCAAAGATTGAAGTTCCTTTCCCTGATTTCTCAGACCCTATGATGCCCATTCCCGAAGATTTCATAGATTAGGTGGAAAATAATATTAACAGAAATGACATTGCTGATACTTTAAGCATTGTTAGGGAAGCCATCAGGGCTCACAATGTGATGTGTAAATGGATTTACCTAGAAATAAATAGAATTAATCTCAAGCTATCTATCCTCAACAGGATCTATGGGAAATGAGACCAGCTTCAGAACAAGGATGATGTAAACATTCTATAGAATTGGGAGGCTATTCCCATGGTTGTGGAATTGGAAAAGAAGGTGTTAAATATGCAAGAGTACATAAAGGAGGAAATAGGCAACATAGATGGGCGGAAGCAAAGTGTGGATGACAGGATTGTGGTTTTAGAGGAGTCTAAGGCTATCAAGGATAACCTGGAACGTATGCTGGAAGTTAGTCACAACACAATCAAGAATAATGCCTCTAGGATAAAAATCCTCATAGAGAAGATCAAAGACTCAAGGGAGGAAGATATAAAACAAGGGAACGAAAAAGGGTAAAAGAACTAAACAAGTTGGTCCAAGTTCCCGTACTAGAGCCAACAAGAAGAAACCCTTTGAACTTGATAAAAAAGAACTTCTTTCTTTTGCCAAGATGCATGAAGAATTCAAGCAATAGGAAATGGAAGTTGCAAAAACTCTTAAGCAGCTATAGTTATGTATGTTTATGTTTTCTATCGGTCATTGTTTTAGTTTAATAGTTTTTTGTTGTGTTGATGGTTTGTTGTAGCAACTGGTTAGCTGTTGGTTAGTTTGGTCATCTATTTTGAACAACATCTTGTAATAGGGTTTTGGGGTCCCTTCAAAACTTGTTATTGGAGACTTCCAAGGTTATTGGAGAGTTCCAATAGCCTTGGAGATAGGGTGTTAATTTTGTAAGTTTATTCATAAGGAATGAAGGTTCAATTGATAGTGGTTATTATTTAATTACTGGCACCGATAATAGTAACAATGTATCATTTACTGTGGTATTTATTTTATTATGGTAATAGTAACAAATATAAGGTAAATAGTAATGATAATAATGTGATTTTTACCTTGGGAAAGTAATAGGTAAAAGTGGGACACCCAAGTCTATTATTGGCTTATGACATGGTGTAAAAGCATCTATTATTATTAGTATCTTACATATTGTAAGGAATCAACTAATTTGGGCTTATGACATGGTGTAAGAGAATCTTCTCTTACATTTTTTAAGGAATAAATTCATTTTGTATCCTTCTAATGATAGAAAATTATGACAACTTGTAAGAGGTTTTAATTGAGGATATTATTAGCCTGTTTGAGAGATTCCCAAAGGTGGGTGCAATTTTGCATGTCTTGGTCAATGATGCTTGTAATGTATATCAAATAGAAGCATATTGTGTGGGGGTTTGAGTAGGCAAGAGTAGAGAAAGAAAAATGTTGAATATAACACTATAAGAGGAGGTTGTAGCCACATGATTGAGGAGATGTGTTGAGAATATTCACAAGGGCACAAGTGTGCTATTAAATTGGAGGCAATGAAGAGATTGGGAAGTATGGTTGTATTTTAATATTGTTTTCAAAGTTAATACAATCTTGTTCCCTCTTCTATGTGGATTTTTTTCCTACAAGGGTTTCTCCAGAGTAAATTTTGTGTTATGTGATGAATAATGGTGTTTATTGATTTTTCCTTATTTTCTGATTTAAATCTATTAAATCTCTTCATGGTATTTCAAAGATTAAGAAAACTTAACTCTAGATTTGCATACAATTTTCAAATTTCTATTTTGTAGTATTCAAAGCCTTGTATCTCATTAATTGAGTAAATCAAATTCAAGACTGAAAATTCCCAACATGGCTAAAGGATTGGTCCAAATCTTTTCTAAAGACTAAAGCCAAATAGAAAAACCCAAATTCTTTAGCAAGAATAAAAATTTAGTTGGTGATGGGATCATAGATTCAAAGCATTTTCAAGTGTGCAACACACTTCTAATGTCACTATCCCATTTAGCCAGTGAAGACAAGAAACAACTTGAAGGAGACAATACATGCCTTTGGGAGAACCCATGGAGGCAATGTTTCAAAAAATTGTCAAAGCTAACATGGTGACCTTTTCCATCACTAAACACTTCAAAGAGACCAAACCTAAACATGCATGGTTTAAGGGACATGAATATTGTGATTATCACAAGATTAAGGGCCATACTATAAACAAGTGTATGGAATTAAAGAATTGCATTCAAGACCTTATTGATTGAGGAAACATTGAAATAGAAGGGGAACTTCATTGTTCCCCAACAAGTGAATGGGAATATACCAAGACCCTTTTGCTAAGCATGACCAACCATATCCCTCATCCAAACCAAGCCACAACCAAGATAATCACACCCTCAACATCCACTATCATAAAACCACACACAATTTTGACTTTGTTGTTGCCAACATGGAGCGATCCCATGAGAAAGTAAACATAATCAAAAGTAAAGCCTCCAATTGTGTTGTTACTAGTCACCATCCAAGGGCCTCCTTGATGCACTCCTAAAGGTTAATATAACCTAATCAAACATCTTGAGAAGACTCCAACATAGATATTGATCGTAGAGCTTCTCAAAACATTTAATGTTCATAGGGATGTATTAAATTAGGTCTTATGGGAGTCAAGCATCCCCAACAACATTGACCTATCAGACTTCCAAGCTCTTGTTAGACACTTGTGATTTGAACATCATCTTACACTTATCTCAAACAACATGTCATCAATTGACCCATGGTATAATCACTAGCTACATATCAAAGCCATCATCTCCAAGCATAAAATCAAAAGACTACTCATAGATAGTGGATCAAAATTAAACATTTGTACATTAAAGTTGCTGTAGCATCTTGGGTATTATGAAGAGGCATTGAACCCACAGGTTATCACAATCAAATTGTAGACACCTAAAATTGACTTGCTCTGCAAACCAATTTCCCGTCTCTCTACACTAATTTATCCCTCCTATTAATTAAATAAATTCATTTTATTTAATCAATTTATCCCTAACCATCTGCCTATCTCTTGTGATCAATTAATTCATTGAATTTATCACTATACCTTACAACACTATCCTCATCAACTAAATAAATATTTCTAATATTTATTTAGCTGATTTGTCCATCTCCCTAATCCCTATTAATTAGATAAATCATTCTTATCTAATTAATCTATCCTACTAATCAATCTACCCTAGCCTACCTATCGCCTAGACCTAGGTTAATTAAGCTAAACACTTAATCAACCTTGCTTAGCCCATCCTTCCACACACCTTTGAATAAAAATCAATTTCTTATTCAAAGGGTCAAATCCCCCTTATCCCTCATTTATCACCCTCTTACACATGTAAGTGTACATCTTCACATCTCCACATAAAAGTAAATTTTTAATTCACACTCCCCCATGAGGTGAATTTTTAATTCACTTGTCATATCCACTCTTCCCAAAAATGAATCTTTAATTTATTTTTGTCCTCCACACCTTTCCCCATGTGAATTTAAAATTCACAAATAATGAGAGCCCTCCAATCCCATTGACCAAGCTTCAAACCTTGATCTCTCTCATCCACTCCCCTTGTGACACTTGTCACAAGGCTATGGCTTTAATCCAAACCCTAACTCTCATTAATTTCTAGCCCTTGATCTCAACTCTTGATCCTCACCCTCAAACCTCTTTTTAAAAATCTATAAATGAGACCCTCACCCAAGCCATTGGGGAGGAACTTCTTCTTACATCCAAACTCTGCCAAAATCTCCTCATCATACTATCATAATGCCAAAATCACTCTAGCCTTTCCATCTAACTTATCAATCCATCATTCAATCCCTTATCTACATTGTGTGGAATCAAGAGCAATCCACATTTCAATCAAATTGGGTAAAATCTAAGGAGCTTGGGTGTAACTCCTTCCACCCTATCTTGGATTTGTGGGTCAAGTGAAGGTATCATTTGTGTTTTGCATTTGATTTGTGTTTTAACTTTCATTTTGATTCATAGATTACATTGGCACGCTCGGTCTCTTGGATCTAATCAATCATTTTTTTCTAGGGTTTTGTTGTAAAAAATCTTCATTTTCTAACCCTAGTTGTGGCAAGTTTTGCAAGTTTTGTGGGTAAACTATTACAGGTTGCATCCTATGCAGAAACTAACCCCACCATCGCAATCAAGACGTCGATTCCATAAATTTTGACTATAAATTTCCCTGTCTTTCGTGATTGGAAATTTTTTTTTAAAAAATTGATTTTTTAATTTTCGTAGGCCGTACCGTACGGATCCGTACAAAACCGTATGACCTGCATGAGGTCTCTACTAGTATTGATTTGTTTTGGGGTTTCATTCGGTTTCCTGGCTAATCTATTTCTATTGCAGTTTCTGTATTATCTATTTGAAGTATTTGTGTTGCAGGATTAGGGTTTAAATTTTGTGTTGCAGGCTTTGATTGTTATGAATCCTTTTGTTGGAGGATCTAAAACCTTCATCTCTGGTGTCACACCACTAGATCTCCTCCATTTTTCACCTGATCCACATTGTCTACCATTTGTAAATCTCTGCCCGATCACCGCCTGGTCATCATTTTTCCTTGTTGCTGCCATCAACGGTGACCAAAACCCTGTGTCGCCACCGGTTTCAAAGCTCCGCCTAGTCAAAACCCTTATACACTACACGTTCCCTGCAATCTCCATTCGACCACCCTAAATTTGCCTTCAACCACTATCCGTGTCGCTCCACCTCTATCTTTGACTACATTACCTGCCTTAACAGCCTCTTTGCCACTCCTCCAAACCCCCACCTGCTAAATCACAGTCAACACCTTATTCCTCCACCTTTGCTCTGCCAATGCTCCCAGAAACATCAACAATTGCTGGAGGATCCGCCCGATCGCCACTCGAAGCTCCCCCACTTCACCTGCGAAGAACTTCCTTTGCTGCTCTCTGCACATCCACTCTTCCCACCGCCGACTCCAAACCCCCGCAGAACCCTGTCGCCTCCCTTCATTATCCCTGTCACCACTCCAAACTCTGGTGATCAATGCCCAAACCTCATCCTCGCCGCCCGCCAAGCCGCTAACCATCCACCGACCCGTTGACCTGCATCCAAACCCTGCGCCCAAGCTGCTGGTGATTGGGATTTAAACCCTAAGCAATACTCCACTAGCAGTTAGGGATTTAAGCCCTTCAAATCTAGGCCACCGATAGTTAGAGGTTAAGCCACTCTCAACTGTGGGTGTTGGTCATGCTAGTGACCGCGGGATGGTTTGGCTAGGCCCCTCATTCTATCTTTTTTTTTTAAACTTTTTTTTAGGCTTTTAGCCCTTAACCGTAGGCAACCACCCAGGTAGACCGCCAGCCTCATAACTATGACATATGACCAGACCTGGAGATAACCGTAGCAGTTTATGCAAACAGTCAAACATGCTCATTGCCTTCTACATGCCCTAGAAGGGCATTGTTTTTCTTTTTCTCATAACTAGAACAAACAGAGGCAAAATTTTGCAAACGAATAGTCATTGGAAAGAGGACTCTGAGTACTTCGCAACTGTGGTGATTTTATTAGGTGACGGTATTGTTTCATCATCTTTTTTTAGTCAAAGTCAAACCTACTTGCAATCTTCAAATGCTCATAACTTTTCTGTTTTTCATTGAATTTTCACAAATTTTTTTAAAAAAGTGCATAGAATTTCATCTAGAATCTGTTCATGCACTTGATTTTTCTATATTAGTTCATTATTCATCAAATTTTATCAGATTATCAATTTTCGTATAACAATCTCCTATGCTAGTCTACTTGCTTCATTTTCGATTTTGGGACTTGCAGGTGATCATACAAGGCTAGAACAACATTAGGATCAGAAAATACAGCATCAACATAAATTTGGATAGTGAAATAATCAGGTGCACTCATTCTATTTCTCATTTCTTCATAATCTTGCTTGCAAACACACTTCAATTTGGGATATAAAACGAATCATTATTTGCATACACACTTCAATTTGGGCTCATAAAATAAACATTTGTCTTCATCACATATCAAAATTGGGCATAAAATCAACAAGTGACTTCATCACACATTTGGATTTTGGACATAAAAAGAACCATTGCTTGACGTGTCTTTCACACATTTCAATTTCTAAGGGCAATTAACCACTACAATTGTAAATCAAGTGTGTGTGTGTATGCTCTCTCCTCGCACTACAAGGTGACCTTAGAGATCAAAAACACTTCACTTGATTTGCTTTTGTTTACCCTTTCCTAGGAGGCCTGCTAGGGGATTTCATCACCCCTAGGGACGACATCATTCGAGGCTGAATCGAAAGATACCCTCATTGAAATCAAAATCTTTTCACTCTTGGCTAAGCCCCAAAGAACTTTCTACCTTTAGGAAGTGAAGGTGAAGGGTGGGTTACCCCCTTCTCCTAGCTGTGTGACAGGATTTCACTTTCAATTCTTAGTCAACCTCGTGTAAACATTGCCCAAAACCTAATTGGCCATACCCCATCAAACTAGACATTAGGGATTGTTGATGTGTCTTCCACGTGTGCTTGTTTAATCATCATATTCTTCAAATTCAAAATCCAAAATTGCTTATGTGTCTTGTGTGAGTGACTCATGATTGTACATGTGTGATCATTTCATTGAACATTGCCAAATCAAGCTAAACACCAAACACATAAGACAAGTCATTCAACTCATTCTTCTAATACATTCAAATCCAATCACATTCATCCTAATCACTCATTTTTAGCCACTTCATTCCTTGTCACTCTACATCATCAATCATCATCATTCTATCTAAATCATTATCCAAACAAGATCATTCTAATCATTACACATCATCATTATCTCCATTCTTGTCAAATCAACCTCAATCCCAATCATCCCTAAGCACATCCTAGTCACATCTCCATCCTTCATCCTCATCCTATCAACATCATCCTAATAATTATCCTAATCATCCTTAATCATTCCATAACAAACCCTAATCATATCCAAGTCATCATCACATCATATGAACATTGATCCCAATCAACATCCAAGTCCCCCAACATCGCTATCAAACTCCAAATCCAAATCAAACCAATCAAAAATCAAGACCTTAATTGATCATCTAATCAAATCAACCTAAATCAACTCTATTACTTAAGTGTCATTAGTCCACCTTAAGTATAGACAATCATCCATCCTTTGAAGCAAATTGAATCACCCTAAGGTTTTGAAATTTGATCCCCAACATCACAATCATCCATTATCCTCCATTTCATCTCATATCTCTCCCACAAAATGGATCCTTATGAAGCAATGCAACAATTACAAAGACTTAGAAAAGTCTATGAGAACATGGATCCTAATGCTAAGGAAAAATGCAAAAATGACATTATAGATATGCCCTTAGCACACCTCATCATTGGAGAATCCCAAGCCCCTACCCAACCTTCATCATATCAACAAACACCCTACATATCATCCCCATCCACATCATACCAACTTCCATCATATCAACCTTCATCATATCAACCTTTACCCTCATATCAACCTTCAACATCCTACATATCCACACCATCAACATCATACCAACTTCCATCATATCAACCTTCATCATATCAACCTTTACCCTCATATCAATCTTCATTCCCTTACACATCCATGCCATCATACCTATCCAACCAATCAATACCTCCACCTTATCCATCCCCCAACCTTTGTCATACTAACTTTGATCAAGGGAACACCAATCTAGCACACCTTTTCTCTGAAATCCAAACCTTACATCAACAACCATTTCCCCATACAAATCCCCCATCCTCTAATCCCCACCCTATCAACCTTAATCCATCACCCTACCTACCTTACAATCCATCAATCCCAATCCCCCCAACACAATGTTCCTTCAATCTTAATCCATCACCCTATGCATCTCCCAATCCACCAATCCCTATCACCCATCCACCATCAAATCTTCCAAGTCCTAAGCCCACGACATCCAAAGAATCCTTTTGGGATTTCCTCCAAAGAACATCACCAAGCAAAGCAATGGAATCCCCCAAATCCTCCACCCCTCCAACACCACCATCTAGTCCAACACCTATCCTTGAACCCATCCATGAACCATCACAACCCAATCCCATCACCCACCTATCCAATCCCAACCCTAATCCTACACCATCCACCATCATTATCCATCCATTATATTGTTCTTCAACCCATACACTCATGAAGGATACCATCCATTGGCTATTAGCAAGGAATCAAACATCCTCATGCAATCGAACATCCACCAAACCTCTTGAACAATCTCCTATCATAACTCAAGAACCATCATGCAGACATGTTCAAGAACCCATAAGTCAAGCACCTATTGCATCCATCCAAGCACCCAACACATCTATCCAAGTCACTCCCACTTCTATCCAAGCACACGAGCTATGTCAAGAAACAAATCCAAAGCATGTTGAAACATCAACCCCTTCTCCTAATCAAGATCTAACCATCCCATCTAGTCCCATCCCCGATCCCCTCCCATCTATTGGTCAACTTATTGATCCCACCCCTTCTTCTACCACCCCTTTACCATCCACCATGAATCCTTCACCTCCATCCACCAATCCCATCCCAAATCCATCCTCCTATTCACTTGGACAAAGCACTTTCATCCGCGGTGACTCCCTTGTAAGAGGTGAACAACTTCCATCCACTACCTATCCTCTCCCAACAAATAATGGACTCACGTCTTGTTTCCAAAGCACCAAAAATCCCATTGCATGTTACATGCTCCAACATATGAAATATCAAGGCAAAGGCTTAGGCCTTCATGAACAAGGCATCTTAGAGCCCATCCACACCACATTCCATCCATCCTTGCATGGCCTTGGCTATACACCCCAAGAAAAATAATCTAAACATGTTGGTACCATCCACCCACCTTCCAAAATCCATTCATCCAATCCCAAACATGGTGCATCTCATTGTACCCCCAAAGCATATGTCACCATCCCCACTCCATCATCCTATCATTTGCAAAAGCATGTGACCATTCATCTTCCTCCATCAAATTTACCTCCACTACTTCCAACTCCAAATATTCCTATTAAATCCACTCTACCTCCTATCCTACCAACGCCAAACATCCCTATCCACAAATCCTCTTATCCTCCCATCCTCCCAACTCCTAATATCCCCATCATCAAATCCCCTCATCCATTTATCCAAAAATCCACTTTTTACCCCTCCACCCATAAACCCCCTAAATTTCCCAATCAAGACCAACAAAAACACACATCTTTCAAACATGAAGCTTCCCCCAAATCCATGGGATTCAACAGTAATAATTTGAATGCCTCAATGCATAAAGCACAAAAGCCTAAAGATGTTATCCCTTACAAGCAAAATAAAAAATCCAAAAGGCTATCAAAGCCCACACCATCACAAGAAAAAGCAAAAACAAAAATGGTGTGGGTCCCTAAACAAAAAGCACCAAACTCTAATGAGGTATCCACATCCCAATCTACCCCACAATCCTAAACATCCCACTCCCCATCTAAAAACCCCCCAAATCCTAAGTCTATTTGGGTCCCTAAAACCCCAAATCGACCATCCAAAAATCCCCTATCCCGATCCCCATTACTACCCACCCCCCATCCAAAACATAGGCTTCAAAATCCAAAACGGTGTGTGCAACCGTTGGTCTTGGTTCCCCTCCAACACTTAACATTCCACATACCCCCATCTCTTCATCTTTCATTCACTATCCTACATATCTTCCCCATCACATTCCTATGGTCCATGCTTTTGCATAATCCACATAACTCACCATACATTCCATCTTCTCCTATCTACCAACATCTATGTAATTGACATCCATAATGCTATCCAACATGGGACCATCTTCTCCTTGCTATGGAAACAGACGCTAGAGTCCCCATTCCATCAAAAAAGCAAAAAAAATCAAAAATCAAGAAAATAGTAAAGAGAAAAATCTGTCTAATGGTGAAAACCACTCCTTGCAGCGCCTTGGGCAAGTACCATGATGAAAACCCCTTGTGGGCATCATGCGTAATCCCTTCTCCATCCATTTTGTATCCCTGCACTTGGGGGCAAAACCATCTAATCATCCACATCCATAACATCCTTTTGCATATCCTATCCATGTATCCTTATCCTATCATATTCTTATCCACTACCCCCTATTTATCCTATCATTTCCCATCCATCCTATCCATTATATCTTGCGCTTACCATCTCCCACATTAGATCTTGATAAAGACAAGGGGCAAAATATCAACAACATGCTTTGGAGACCTCTTGTCATACTCCCTTTGTAAGTGTATCCTCCATCCATCTACTGCAAAGTCCACCCATTCAAACATGAACCCATCATGCAAAATTCTAAGAATTAGGGCATATGATTCCTTGCAACCTAGCCCTTGGAGAAAATCCTAAAACCCCCCATCCATATATCATGCATACCTATCCTATCCCTCATCCCTATCTTCCATCTATCTAACATGCATCCCTATTGCTTGTCCATTCATCTATCATGAATCAGCTATCCATCATCTTTCATCACTAATCCCCCTATACAACCCCATCATTTTCACCTCTAGACTTGGTGTTCCCTTGTCATTGGTATCTAGCATAAAGGTTATCCAAACAAAATCCGATGCAACCATCTCATAATAAACCATTCCTTTTCCAAAATCATGAAAATCCAAAAACAATACAAAATCAAAAAATCCAAAAACACCCCAAAAATTAGAAAATCCAAAAACACCCAAAAAATTAGAAAATCCAAAAACACCAAAAAAATAAAAAAAATACAAAAATCCCAAAAATAATTATCATCACAATCACCCAAATCATCCAACACATCTCATCTTCTAAACATCATTACACCTATCCTCAATCATCCCACATCATCATCACAAATCAGAACTACATATCATCACCACCCGCATCTTAGTGTGCCTTGATCCCGGGGATACAGGGTATGTAGGCAGTCTGGGATACAAAGGACATTTTCAGTACTCAGGTACATAAGATGCACGCATCCAATCTGCTGAGCTTACACTAGATCCAAGCATTGCATCACCTATCAAAGCATTGTCCTTTAATAAAAAATCATCAACTATCAAATCAACATCAACCACAACTTGTCACCATCATATCTTGAGCCAATCTTACAAAATCAACTAAGCATGATCCAATCGTCAATTGATTCCTGCCTTAGGATATATCGTTCCTACAATAGGCAGAACCTATCAAATCATCATCCATCTTGGCAAGAGATACAATGGCTACTTGTTTGGTTCGTTGGTCTTTTCATTTTTGATTTTTATCTTTTGTCCTATTTGAAGATCACATCAAAGCTACCTTGATCTTACTATATCATGGTATGTGGTGAAAACATCTAGAATGGGGCATAGTATTGCTTTTCTATGCTATGCTTGTGGGTTGGCTTCATCACTCCAAGCTAGTATTCATATCTTGTTGATCACAGGGTCGGTTCTAGCATATTGATCTCCTTATGCATCTAAGGTTCATCATACCTTTTGTGTACTAAGGACTTATGCTATGAGTTCCCTTCCCCCATCTAGACAAGGTTGTACTATCTTGGGCATGCATGAGATCATCCCTTTGTCTGTGTGTCTAGTCCATGCAAATGTTGAATAAACATCATCACCCTGGTCTTCTATACCTTGGTGAACATATCCACTTTGCTATATCAAACCTAGGATTGCTCTAAATCATGTTCAACACAATGATAATCATCCATTTTCCAATCCATCCACCATCTAATCATCAATCCATCATCATTCTTTCATCTCAGCCCTTATCCTCCAACCACTTCTACCAATCTCTTCCATCCATTTCGAGAGCACAACCGTGTTCTTGCAACCTGCCTATCCTCTCGAGGGGGCATCACCCTTACCAATTATCCCCAAACCTTACCCTATTCTTCTAATCCAAAATATTTTTTCTATCCAATCCAACTCTATGTTTTAACTTCTTTGAAATGATGTTACTTAGCCGCAACACCATCTCAAAGAGGGGCAAATGTAGACACCTAAAATTGACTTGCTCTGCAAACCAATTTCCTGTCTCTCTACACTAATTTATCCCTCCTATTAATTAAATAAATTTATTTTATTTAATCAATTTATCCCTAACCATCTGCCTATACCTTGTGATCAATTAATTCATTTAATTTATCACTATACCTTACAACACTATCCTCATCAACTAAATAAATATTTCTAATATTTATTTAGCTGATTTGTCCATCTCTCTAATCTCTATTAATTAGATAAATCATTCTTATCTAATTAATCTATCCTACTGATCAATCTATCCTAGCCTACCTATCCCGTAGACCTAGGTTAATTAAGCTAAACACTTAATCAACCTTGCTCAGCCCATCCTTCCACACACCTTTGAATAAAAATCAATTTCTTATTCAAAGGGTCAAATCCCCTTTACCCCTCATTTATCACCCTCTTACACATGTAAGTGTACATCTTCACATCTCCACATAAAAGTAAATTTTTAATTCACACTCCCCCATGAGGTGAATTTTTAATTCACTTGTCATATCCACTCTTCCCAAAAATGAATCTTTAATTTATTTTTGTCCTCCACACCTTTCCCCATGTGAATTTAAAATTCACAAATAATGAGAGCCCTCCAATCCCATTGACCAAGCTTCAAACCTTGATCTCTCTCATCCACTCCCCTTGTGACACTTGTCACAAGGCTATGGCTTTAATCCAAACCCTAACTCTCATTCATTTCTAGCCCTTGATCTCAACTCTTGAACCTCACCCTCCATCCTCTTTTCAAAAATCTATAAATGAGACCCTCACCCAAGCCATTGGGGAGGAACTTCTTACATCTAAACTCTGCCAAAATCTCTCCAAAATCTCCTCATCATACTATCATAATGCCAAAATCACTCTAGCCTTTCCATCTAACCTATCAATCCATCATCCAATCCCTTATCTACATTGTGTGGAATGCAAGAGCAATCCACATTTCAATCAAATTGGGTAAAATCTAAGGAGCTTGGGTGTAACTCCTTCCACCTTATCTTGGATTTGTGGGTCAAGTGAAGGTATCATTTGTGTTTTGCATTTGATTTGTGTTTTAACTTTTATTTTGATTCATAGATTACACAAATCATATGATAATGCAGAATGCTAGGCACAAATTAGTTGGAACCATTCATTTACCGACTGAATTGGGACTTGTACTATAGCATACCTTATGCCATGTCATTGATCTTGACTTACCCTAAAATATCCTCTCAGGTCGCCCATGGATCCATGCCATGAAGATCATTCCATCCACTTTCCATCAATGTCTCAAGTTCCCCCATGAAGGCATGGAAGTAACCATTCCAATCGATCCTCACCCCTTCAATACTACAAAATGTTGGAAGGTTGCTACCAGAAATCTCATCATTGCTCAATCAGAGAAGTAATTTCTAAAGCCAAACCCAAGGGAAAATAATTCTCATCCTATATAGATCCTAGTAAGATTCCATCCACATCCACCAATCTAAATCATGAATCCAAGCAATCATCCACCAAATCCATTTTCAAAACCATTGTCAAGATCATTGATAAGGGTTTTTTAGACGAAAGATGTAAGCACCTAAAATATATTATTAATTTATAATAGTAGTTACAAAAAGGTGGCTCAAGAAGATAGATAGATATAACATTGATTACACCATGAACAAGCCATTAGAAGAGTATTTTCTACATGAAGGTCCAAAAAGGAGATGGCCTTTTATAAAGAAGTAGCATTAAAGCATCATAAAAACCAGACAACATTTATATGGCATTACAACCTAGCAAAAACAAAATGAACCAGAAACATATAAACACAAATTCTAATATTGTTGAGGGTGTTTGTTGGCATTAATTTCAGTGATGAACTAGTTTTGTTGATTGACATTCTCCTCCCCTTCTTCAAACTAGCGTTGTGGGGCTAGTGGATTAGGACGATGACTGATAAGAAGCAACACCTGGAACATATCCTCAATCCTCTCAACCTTTTGGGGACCAATCTTAGAATGATGTGAATAGAGAGAGTTGTTGATAGTAATAGTGCAAGCATTATGAAGACTATGTTTGATAACATTGTACACATAGTTTACTATAGGATACCTCTGTATGTCAAGATCATTAATAAGGGTTGTAAATAATGTCAAATACAAGATGCCTTCCACATAGGCAAGCTCCCTAATTCTCTACATTCTCATGGATGACCTTAGATAAGGTCCAATAAAACACAAGTAACATTGTAGTTTTGGTCCACTATTTTCATCTATGGTTTCCTAGCCAATGAAGAAATTAAAAGCTTGACTAGCTCTTGGTTGCATAGAGACAAAGAAGTTGTAGCCCATTTCAATAATAATGAGTATCTTGTAGCTTTTTGCATGTGTAAGCATGTGAAATATAAAGGAAAAGGTCTCAACCTCCATGAAGAGGGGATCCTTGACCCTAGGATCTATGTGAAAGAGAATATTTCAACTTGGGGGTTGGGATACATGCCCTTCGATGGACAATTTGACAGTGCCAGTGACTCCATTGAAATTATCAGCAATGCTTCCTCCAACATTAAACACACTAAATCAATATCCACTCATGACCCCTATAATGATCTTGTTGGCAAAAATATTTTCCATGAAACCACCATCCTAACCATCAACTTAGACCTCCAATACCCCAAACTCATTGATTGGGACCAACAAGATCACATTCCACTAGACGTATTTTAGAATGATGAAGCTATCATAGAGTTTTTAGGACTTAAAGACCATATCCCACCAAGGTATCACAAGAAGGGATTCAAAATTAATCTTAATGCATTGGTGTACTTTGGGCAGTAGGAAGAGTTCCTTAGTCATACAAAAGCAAAAAAAACATCCCCTAGTGAAAACCTCTCTAAGGTTCTAGCGAACATAAAAAATAAAATTGAAAATCAAGTAAATAACAATGTGTCTATTGGTGAAAACCTTTCTCACCCAACCTTCCCCTTGCACCTACATAATTGTAGGATGGATCTAAATCACTTGTTGAGGAAGCCATTTGCATCAAATTGTCGCCACTCTTGATCCCTAAACTCTTATGTGTAGACTAAACTAAAATATTTAGGTGCAATATTTTTTTTTTAAATAACTGCTTTTGCAATAAATTAATTGATTAATTATAATAGTTTGGAAAAAATAAATTATGCATCATCATATGCTGTTCTAATTTCATATTCTAGAAAGATTCTCTTATTTCATTATGCAAAAGTAGTAGTTACTCATATGTAAGAAGGAATCTTGAAAATCTCTATTTCTTCTAGTTTCTAAGTTTAATGAAACTAATTTTAGAAAAGGGGTGAGTGGGTGTACTGGAAATTTCAGGGCTTAAATTTGACAGTTGTATAGTTGTCTTTAGATATTTTAACTATAAAATACAATTGAAATTTTGAGAAGGCCGTATCATATGAAAGGAGAGATTTTGCACAAACTGTCAAAATTTATATAGGATTATGATGATATATATATTTGGTTTTTATATAATTAATCTATACTAAAGTATGTTATATTATTTGAAAGGCACTATTGAATAGATAACTGTCATTAAAAAATTACTTGACAACCAAGGTTGATTGTCAAATTTAAGCCCTTTGGAATAATTATTGCTTTTAATTTAATCTGCATAGTGAAGGGAGTGAGTAGATAGGAGTTATTGGAAAAATAAATGCTTTTACTATTTTTAAAAAAAATTTTGAGTGGAAAATTGAATGCATTTTGGAAGATGCTATGTATACTCCTTTAATGGAGATAGAAAAGTTATTTAAAGACGGATACTCTATGAAAAGGAAAATTGGGGGAAGAGGATTGTGCAGTCTTCATTTGGATAGTACTGGAGAAGTCTATGGTTTCAATCTGATTCACACTAAAGGAATAGAGGAATGACTTGCATGATTGATGGCAAAGGATATGGAGTACTTGTTTCTTTTAGTGCACGCCTTTTTACTCTTCTCAATCCATCATTGTGGTATGTTTACCTGAATCAATCCCATCTAAATGCATAATGCTATATATGTATCCTTTCTTAATCTCTCCTTTGATCTAGAAGGATGCAGATAAAGGTTGTAGAAATTTAGGTTTTCTTTTATCAATAGCCCTTGTGCACATCCTGTAATCTTTGCTTTCCATGTGATGACATCTCTTTGAGACATACAGTCAAACAGTTCATATGCCCTGTCTGTGCTTTCACAATTTTGTATATATGACTACCAGAGATTTTTCCAGCTATAATATCTAGTGAAGACAACCTATTCTTCTTTTTCCTCCTGAGATATCCTGTAAATGAATAGGTAATAGTGTTCTTGATTGCCATATACTCTGAAATTAATGATCATGGTGAGATAAACTGAATTTGCAATAGTCAAAATGCATGAGAAATTAGGAAAAGATTACAAGCAAATTATTAAACAAAAATAATAGAAACAATAGAGATAAATCTGCTGCTCTTTAAGAGCCGTACGACCATTTCCATGCTTCTTTGTTGCTGGAGAAAACCTTGGAAGGCCTTAAGCCTTACCACATATAATTCTTAAATTTTTTTCTTTTACTTGTCTCTCAGATCATTTGTGTTAGGGAAAAAAAAATTAATAAATGGGAAAAAATTTAATATCCTCATACAGGCCGTACAACCATGACCATAGGAAATGGAAAAAAAAAAATCTAAAACTTGCCATTTTGAATTCTTTATCTAATCCATGTTTTAAAATGCTTTTGATAATTTGAGTTAATTTAGCAAGATTAAATGGAAAGGAGAAAATATAGGAAATGGAATTGTTTTCACGAAACTTGTAAATTATTTCATTAATTTATTATCTTTATAGTTCATATTAATCTCATATTAGCAAGATGATTTAATTGTTTTAGAAAATGGTTTGATTATATTACTTTTATTAAATAGTTTTACTTAGAATATAGTTGTTACTATTATAACAAAGGGTTGAAATTGGAAACCATGTTATCTTATTGTAAATGTATTTAAATATTAATTAATTAATAATATGAATTTGGGGAAAATTATAAGTGTTTTGATTATGCATTTTTTAATGAGTATATATATACACTTGATATTTTTGGACCTCCTTTTTCTATTTGAAATCAATTGTTGTATAAATTGTAATTCTTTGTAATTTAATACATGTATTTACAACTACATTATTTGTCATTAATTATTAAATGTGAAAAGATATGTTAAGATGTAGAATACATTTTGAGATAGTTGTTTAAGAAACATTTATCTTTCCTTTTTAATTAGAATAAATTCTAAACTTATTCCAGTAGAGAAGAATTAATAATATGTTAAATAATCTTTCTTTTTTAAATTAACTTAAGTTAGAATAAATTTCTAATTTTCTAATAGAAATCTTTCTATTATAGTAGAGAATATCAAGTATATAAGCTTTTGGTATTAAGAATTGAATAATTAGAATAATTTGAGCATGAAATATACTCTAATTTTAAATATAGATTAGTGTCACATTAGATGTAACTAGTAAAAGCACCAAATGTGCTATCAAATGACCGATAGGCACAAATATTTATAGGCCTATCACTAAAGAGTTTATATTTATTTTTTATTAGAAAGTCACTATATGTAGTAGTTGGTGGAAAAGACTATAAATACTATAAGAAACTCAATTATTGTGTGTGTTTGTTTGAATGTTGATATCCATGTTTGTTTGAAGTGTCTTTGAACGTTATTTGTTTGAAGTGTCTTTGAAATTTAGGCATTACTTTTTGCGTACTTATTGTTTGAACTTTTGGCATTCATTTTGTATGTGTGTTTGAACTTTGGCATCCACTTATTGTTTGTGTGAAGTGTGCATTTGAACTTTGACATCCCTTTATTATTTGAGTGAGTTTTTGATGTTCACTTTGTGTGTGTGAAATGTGTATGAACTAAATTTTATATTCACTTTGTGTGTGTGTGAGAGAGTGAGCTAATTTTAACATTCACTTGGATTTGAGCCACTTATTGTTTGTGTATTCGCATCCATTTTGCTTGTGTGAATCATATGTTCAAACTTTGGCATCCACTTAATTTGTTTGAGTTAATTGTGGATTCATTTTTTTTGTATGAAATGTGAGTGAACTACTTTTTCCATTCACTTATTAGATCTATTTATTATTTTTGTTTAGTGGAGTTTAAACTTTCACAATTACTTAGTGTGAATGGAAAATTGGCATGTTGAATTATGTTTACTTTGGTGTGTGTGTGAGTGTTTGAACTAACTTTGGCATTCACTTTGTATGAAGTGTGTTTGAATTTTACTTTTCACTTAGATTTGATCTTCTTATTCTGTGTGAGTGTGTGTTTTTTTATTGTGTGTGTGTGCATGAACTTTATTATTGTGTGTGTGTAAAATTTCACATTCACTATGTAAAGAGTGTACTAACTTTTGACATTCACTACATTTTTAAATTTTGGTATGTTTGAACTTTAGTGTTTACCTTATATATGTATGAAGTGTATGTTTTTAACAAACTATGTGTGGAATTATTGAACTTTGTGTGAAGATTGTGTTTTAACTTTGGCATTCACTTTGTGTGAAGAGTGTGCTAAATGTTTGAACTTTATTATTTACTTTGTATATGTATGAAATATGTGTTTGAACAAACTATGTGTGAAGTGATTCAACTAACTTTGTGTGAAGAGTGTGTTTTAACTTTGGCATTCACTTTGTGTGTGTTTTCTCGAGTTTTTACTTCATATATGGTTGAACTAACTTTGTGCTTGAAGCATGTTTGAACTTTGACATGTGATCACTTTGTAAATGTGAAGTGTTTGTTTTAAATTTGACATTCACTTTTGTGTGAATTCTACATGGTATGAAATTTAATTTTGACATTCACTTTGTGTGGTGTGTGCATTTGGAATTTACCATGTTTTATAACTTTGGCACTCACTTTATATGTTTGTTTTTACTTTGACATATTTGAACTTAAGCGTTCATTCATATTTGTACTAACTTTGTGTGAATGAATTATGTTTGAACATTGCATATTCACTTTTTGTTTATGTAAATTGTGTGTGTTTGGGGAGGATTTAATAAGTTTCTAGAAAGGATTTTTTATTTCTATTTTT
Source organism: Cunninghamia lanceolata (assembly GCA_027924645.1). Classification (NCBI taxonomy): domain Eukaryota; kingdom Viridiplantae; phylum Streptophyta; class Pinopsida; order Cupressales; family Cupressaceae; genus Cunninghamia; species Cunninghamia lanceolata. The sequence continues at coordinate 1,332,108 of BSBN01001528.1, read as the reverse complement.
CAACCACATAAAATAGAGGGAAAGCCCAACAAATAAGATTTTCATATGCAACTGATCAATTATTATATTAATAGAACGACCACTTCTATTACAACATCAACTTCCAACCAATCTGAAATTATTTTTGAAATATAAAATATACTTTTTAAATTCTTTTTAATCATAAGATCAATTTCAAAAAAATATATTTTTAAATCTATCCAACTTTTATTTGGATAATTACACAAAAATTCAAACAATTAAATTTTTTTGAATCTAACAACTTAGAAACCCTTAATATTCTCATTCCAATCTTCATTACCAAGTCAAAAAAGTTTCTTAAGCAATTGCACTTGAACCCACTCAAAATAGGTGAGTGTCACACCACAAACATAAATAAAGATACAATTTATATGCTAAATAATAATGTTTTCAATCATTATGATTGTTTTAATATAATTTATACATTTACTTTGTTAACAATATTTAAATTAAATTCCTTTTAAACCAAAAGATACTACCAAAGTTAAGAAATAAGAAAAGATTCTAACTAAAATGATTTCTATCAAACTATGCATTCAATAGATATAAATTAATAAATTAATTGAAATTAAATTATAGTGAATAAAGGACTTATTAAAATATAAGTTTATGGGGATTAAGGCCTCTTTGCCTTTCATTGAATCTTGGACACGAAGTACCTGGAACCCTGAAGGAGATATGGAGGTAATGTTAGTGACGAATAATTATTTTCTGGTGGTGTTTTCAAATTTGTTAGATCACAATAAGGCTTTTGAGGGGGGGCTGCACTTTCATAATCAGGTTGGGCTTTTTATTAAGCCTTGACATACCAGATTTAACCCAGTAGAGGAGATTCCTTCTAGAATCCCTGTGTGGGTTTAGCTGCTCTGGTTCCTGCTCAAATTCTGGAGGAATGATATTTTACATATGGTTGTGTTGCTGCTGGGCAAGTTGGTGGGCCCTTCACAACAGACGTTGGACAAAAAGGTAATTTCTTTTGCTTGCATTTGTGTTGAAATTGATTTAAATAATCCTTTGCTGGATTCTCTAGAAATTTGGTTAGGGTCTTCCTCCTAGACTTAACAATGGGATTATGAGGCTCTCCCTTTTAGGTGCCATCTATGCCATGAATATGGACATTTGCAAAAGAAGTGCCCTAGATTTATCCGTGCAGGGACTTAGTCTGATAAGTCTTCTAAACTTGCCCCTCAGTTGGATAAGGGGAAAGCTCCTACTACAACAGGGGAGCTAGATAAGGAGGATTTTATTTTAGTAAAGCCCCAGAATAAAGGTAGAGGCCAAAAAAGGACTCTCAAAGATAGGTAGTCGAATGGATTGTTCAATCATTTTGATGCCTTAGGTTCTGAAGATAAGGAGGGGATGATTCTAGCAGAGTTGCATGAAGGGCTAGGCCCCTTGGGGATGGCTCAGGAAGGCTCAAAGGAGGTAGATTTTTGTGATAACATTTAGGAAGTGATTGTTGGTTTTACAGATGGAGACAGATCAGGGGTTGGTGGTGCCAGTTGGGGTAGTTGTTGCAGAAGTTGGGATGAATGAGGATTCTCCAAACTAGCATTTGGCAAAGATAACTCAATCTCCTCAGGTGAGTTGCAATGCCCAACCCTCTCTGGGAATTTAGCAAAAGAATCTCAAAAAAGCTGCTCGAGAGGTTCCCTCTAATATGGGTCGGAAGAAGGATCTAGAGAAAGTTAAATTGATAGGTGAGAATTTGGTGGAATCAGGGTCAGTTAAAACCATTGATTCACACTTTGCTGCCTCTCACAAATGATAGTGCTCTCATGGAATGTAAGGGGATTGAACATCATCCCTAGACAAAAGGTTGTTTGTGAGTTGATTCATGTTCATTCTCCTGATTTGTTCTTCATTTAGAAATCAAAGTTGTTAGTTGAAGGGATGTCCAACATAGCTGCTAGTTTATGGGTTAGAGGACAGTGGCAGTGTATTGGGGCTCAAGGCAGTTTTGGTGGAATTGTTTGCTTATGGGATCCATGCAAGGTTACTCCGCTCTGGTGGATTTCTAGTATATTCTCTTTATCAGTGGCTGCAATTAGTTTTGAGTCGGGAGAGACTATTTTGTTCACCAATGTGTATGCTTTGGTTGATGCTCGGGGAAAGGCTTCTCTCTGGGCCCATATTGGGTACGTTAGGTCCTTAGCTCCTTTGTTTCCTTGGATTATGGCTGGGGATTTTAATGCAATTATTAGTTTGGATGAGAAGAAGGGGGGATTGAACAAATTGGATCCTTCATCCATGATGTTTAGGGATAATATTTCTGGCCTAAACCTTGTGGACGTTATGCCATCCAATGGTTTGTTTACCTGGAGCAATAGAAAATGTGGGGAAGATTGTATCTCTGAAAAGTTGGATAGATTTTTGGTTTCTACTTTCTGGATTGGCAATACTTGGGATACTTCATCTGAAATCTTGGATTGGTGGGGTTCAGATCATTGGCCTATTAAACTTTCTATTTCCCAGTTTGGATAAGTGAAGAAGTCTTCATTCAAATTTCAACTGATGTGGCTCTGTGAACCTTCTCTTCAGGATATTATGGTGAGATGGTGGAGTGAAGGAAAGCTGGCTTTTGGTACTACTATGTACTCTTTTGTTAAGAGGTTGCAATATGTGAAGTTTCAGCTTAGGAGGTGGAACAAACATTGTTTTGGCAATATCTTCCATGTCAAGGCAGCTGCTCAATCCCAACTTGATCTTATTACTCTCCAAATTAGAGAACTTGGTCTTACTATGGAAAATCTCAAGGCAGAATCTAAAGCTTTAAAGGAATTAGCTGAATGGGAGTTGCGTGAGGAGATTTTTTGGAAGCAAAAGTTGAGGATAGACTGGCTCCAAGAGGGCGATAGAAATACTTCTTTCTTTCATAATGTTGTCAAAGACAGGAGGCATGGGAACGATATTTCCTCCTTGGTGTCATCCCAAGGAGTTTTGTTGTCCTCTGGGAGTGAGATTGTAGCTGAGGCCTCTCATTTCTTTTCTTCTTTGTTTACTAAGGATTCCCCTTTAGCTGTTGAGGAGGAAAATTGGGTTCTTGAGTGTATTCCTTCTTTGGTGACTAATGAGATGAATGAGGCTCTTTGTTGTGCCATCTCTATGGAGGAATTGGAGAAGGTTGTTTTTTAATTAAAAAAAGGGAAGGCCCCTGGCCCTAATGGTTTCCCAGTTGAATTCTTTCAAGAATTTTGGGAAATTATAAAATCTGATCTCTTGGAGGTGGTTAGGGAGTCACATAGGAGCAAGCAGATGTTAAGAGCTTTGAATGCCACTTTCTTGGCTATTATCCCTAAGAGAGAAGGAGCTAACTCACTGAACCTTTTTAGACCAATAGCTCTCTGTAATGTTGTCTATAAGATCATTACGAATCTAATTGCTGAAAGACTTAAACCTTGGCTCAATAGGTTGATTTCAAAGGAACAGGGGGGTTTGTTGCTGGTAGATAAATTTTGGATCATGTTGTTGTGGCGACGAAGGCTATTCACTCAATGGAAGTGTCCAAGAAGAAAGCTATGTTCATTAAATTGGATATGGCTAAAGCTTATGACCATGTTAAATGGACTTTTCTCTGAAAGGTTCTATTGGCTTTTGGCTTTGGTCCTGTCTGTGTGGATTGGTTTATGAGTTGTGTTATGACGACCTCTTTTTCTGTTCTTATTAATGGAGAGCCTACTGAGTTGTTTTCTACTTCTAGAGGTCATCGTTAGGGGGACCCTTTGTCTCCTTGTTTATCATTTTGGCTGAGGGATTGGGGAGACTCATAAAATATCATGTGGCCAAGGGATTAATCCAAAATTGGAGTTGGGGTGACAAATTGCCTCCTCACTCTCATCTACAATTTGTTGATGACACTGCTCTGATGGGTTTAGCCAAAATCAATAAAGTAATTAACATAAGGAAGACTTTGGATATTTATCTAGCTGCCTCTGAACAAAGGATTAATGAAGGTATCCCCATTAATGTTGGCACTCTGCCTAGGGGTTTTTGGCAGGATATTCTGGACAAGTTTTGTAAGTGGGTTAGTCATTGGACTTACAGATGGTTGTCCTCAACTGGGAGAGTTACTCAGTTACAATCAGTGATTCAAGCTCTTCCCACTTATAGGTGTTTTGTTCAACGCCCCCCCTCAAGATTTATTAATGAATTTAATTCTTTATCCAAATAATTCTTATAGGATGGAAATTTAGAATATTCGAAGTGGAGTTTGGTCAAGTGGGATTCTGTTTGTAGGCCACAGCAAGAAGAGGGTCTTGGTCTTAGACTTGCCAATCTTATGGGTTAGGCCTTGGCCAGGCTAAATTGTACTAGCGATGGTGTACTTGTCAGGATCAAGATTGGGCTAGGATTCTTAATTTGAAATATTTGGGGGGCATGGAGAATGTCGAGGTTCCAAGATTTAGCCTCTCTGGTAAGGGATCTATGATTTGGAGTACTCTTAAAAGGGGAGCCAATTTAATTAAGCAGGGACTCTTTTGGATTTGTAACAGGGGGTCTGAGGCCTTGTTTTGGTTTGACTCTTGAGATGGGTACCCACCTATCTTGTCTATGTACCCGCATTTACAGTCCCTGTGCGATATCTTCCTTAACGCGGGGTGTTGTGTGGAGCATTTCAAATCTATTCAGCGTGTGGGTCAAGTGGAGGTTTCTAGATGGAATGATATCTCTGAGTGGCCACCAGGGGGTTACTGGTGGATCAGGAGGAGTTAGTTAGGATTCTTGATGGTATAATCTGTAGTTCTCTAGATGAGAGAGATTTCCTTGCCTGTAATCCTAATCTGAAAGGTGTGTATTCAGTTGCTTTTGGATATCGGGTGTTGGATAGGCAAAAGTTTGGCGTGAAGAACTCTCCTTGGTGGAAGTTTGTGTGGAATAAATTTGGATGGCCAAAATGCAATTACTTCCTTTAGTTGGTTGCTCAGAATCGCTGTCTCACCTAGGATAACCTATAGAAAAGGGGCTTTCAAGGTCCTTCTATATGTTTCCTTGGCAATAGTGGGGAGGAGTGTCAAGCCCATTTATTCTTTCAGTGTCCTCTTACCTATGAGATTTGGCATCATTGGTGGGGTGCTTGGAAATAGGCCTGTGTTCAGGCTTCTTCTTTGGTTGATTTTTGGAGCAGTTTGGATAGGCCCCCAGCTAAGGCTTCCTTTTTGCAAATGGCTTGGAATATTGGTCCTTCTTTTATTTTGTGGCAGTTGTGGTTGGAAAGAAATCGAAGGATTTTTTAGGGGAGGAAGTTGGAGGTTCAACAGGTGTGGCAGAGGATTCTTAGTATGCTTCAGGAGACTTTAGCGGCTGATGCAGGGACTTCCGGAGATCATAACTTTTGACTCAGATGTGGGTTTTCTACGAGATTTTATAGGTGGATGCGTTATGAGGTGGAAAGTGGTTTCGCAACTAACCCTAGTGGGTTGGACCCCATCTTGGCACTTTTTTGGGGCTTGAAACTTTCATCTTGGCCCTCAAAATAGCAATTTAGTGTTTTTTTCTAGATTTTTAAAAAGTTGCTTTTGTAATAAGTCAAAAGTCATGTTTCAAATTTAGAATATTAGTTGGCATTTCATCCTACCTTAGTTTTGGGAAGCTTTTGGGAAAAAATAGGATTTTCAAGATATGATTGTAAAATTATCTAAAATGGCAAAATCTGACAATTGTTGAAATTTGCCAAAAAAGGTAATTTTTTGATTTTTTTGTTTTTCTTGGATATAAGGGAGTTTTCTCTCATTGTAGCAGCAAAGTTGATGAATAGAAGTTTTTTTATGTTCCAGTCCTCAAATCTATGGCTCTCACATGATTAATGGCAAAATTGTATTGAGTATATGTTATGTGCTGCATCATCTAGTATCAAAGCAGGAAGATGGCTGGGAGAGGAAGAGGAAGAGGCAGTCTTGCCTAGATGCATAAAGAAATGCAAAATCTGCAAAGGCAAATAGCAGAACTTACAACATGGATGGAAAACCAAAGATTGGGTAGAGGAGGAGACGAATCTGATGAAGAGATAGGCCGAGGAGGTGCAAATCAAGATACAGAACATGAAGAAGAAGAATTAGAAGGGATGAGTTTTGAAGAGAGGATGCTCAGGGCCTTAGAAGGGAAAAATGAAGGGATCAAGTAGATGTTTCAGATTATGCAGGCAGTCTTAAACTAGAGGAGTTGATAGATTGGTTGAATGACATGAGAATTTTTTTGAATGGAAATCCATGACGCAGGAAAAGAAGGTAAAATTTGCATGCACCAAATTAAAGGGTCATGCAATGATTTGGTGGGATCATCTTCAAAAGGAACGAACAAGGAAAGGGAAGGATAAGATCAGCACATGGAATAAAATGGAGAAGTTGAGAGAAAATTTTTTGCCCATAGATTATGCGCAAACCCTTTTTCGTAGGTTTCAAAATTTAAAGCAGAACCTCTCTTATGTGCAAGATTATACAAATGAGTTTTATACGCTGTCTATATATATAGAGCATCAAGAAAATAATGAACAGATGGCTGCTAGATATGTGAATGGCTTGAAATTTTCTATTATGAATTGAGCATGCATCGACTCAACAGTATGGAAGAGGCTTACCAATTGGCTCTAAAGGTTGAAGAAAAATAAAATAGACAGTACCATCAGAGGAATAGAGGAGGAAGAAGGGGTACATCAACCCCATTTCAAGGAGGTTCAAATTATGGCAGGGGAGAGTCATCCCATGGATTGGAAAAACAAGTAGACACTCGACAAGATCCTCTGAATCAAGAACGAGGAAGGGGATTTCAAAGAGGTAGAGGTTATGGTATTGGTAGAGGATGGGAAAACCAGAGAAGGCCTTTCACTTGTTTCAGATGTAGAGAAGGTCATAGGGCATTTGAATGTTCAAATTATAACATGCAAGAAGGAAATCAAGGAGGACAACCTAGGGTGAACTTGATTCAAATGCAACACGAAGTGGAAGGGATAGAACTAGAGGTTCCACCAGATGTGGGAGAAAGTCTCATGATGAGAAGAGCAATGGTGATTCCAGAGAAGGAGAAAACACAAGCCAAAATCTCTGATGGTTCATGGCTTTGAACCAATATCTTTAGAACCAGATGCACTTCAGGTGGCAAGGTATGTCAAGTTATTGTTGATGGAGGTAGTTGTGAAAATATGGTTTCTAAAGAAATGGTAGAAAAATTGAATTTACACTGTGAAAAACATCCTCATCCGTACCGCATTACATGGTTTAAAAGGGGAAATGAAGTCACTGTTGATATTAGATGCCTAATTAAGTTTAGCATAGGGAAGATCTATCAAGATGAGATATGGTGTAATGTTGTCCCAATGGATCCTTGTCATGTGTTACGGGGAAGGCCATGGTAGTATGATAGAAAAGTTATGCATGATGGAGAGAAAAACACATACACCTTTTCGAAAGATGGCTCTAAGGTGATTTTATTACCTCTCAAGGATGAAGGAAAAGGTGAGACCATGTTGTCTGAAAGAGATCTTGTTAAAGAAATGAAGGTGACAGGGTGTTGCTACGCATTAGTAGTGAAAAAAGGTGAAGAGGAAGACATTTCAGTTCCCCCAGAAGTAGCAGAGCTGTTGAAACAATTTGTTGATGTTTTGCCTGATGAATTTCCTGATGGTCTACTGCCAAAGAGAGATATTCAGCATCATATTGATTTGATTCCAAGAGCAACTCTACCTAACCAAGCAGCTTATAGGATGAATCCAACACAACATGCAAAGATGAATAAGCAAGTAACAGAACTCATAAGTAAAGGTGTGGTGAGAGAGCATGAGCCCATGTGCTATACTTGCATTGTTGACCCCAAAAATAGATGGAACATGGAGGATGTGCATTGATAGAAAAACAATTAATAAGATTACCATTAGGTATCAGTTTCCTATACCTCGTATGGAGGACATGATAGATGTCCTTGCAGGGGCCAAATATTTCAGCAAGATTGACCTACGAAGTGGCTACCACCAAATCTGAATCTGAGAAGGGGATGAGTGGAAGACAACCTTTAAGACTAGAGACAGATTATATGAGTGGATGGCTATGCCATTCGGGTTATCAAATGCACCTAGCACATTTATGAGATTGATGAACACTATACTACGACCTTACATTGGTAAGTTTGTGGTAGTTTATTTTGATGATATTTTGGTATTTAGTAACATCAAAGAAGAGCACCTACAACACTTGAGGATCATCTTTGATGTGTTAAAGAAGGAGAAGCTCTATGCCAATTTGAAGAAGTGTAGGTTCATGCAGGACAGATTGGTTTTTTTAGGCTTTGTCATTTCTAAACATGGTGTCAGAATGGATCCAGAAAAGGTTAGGGCAATTCTAGAATGACCTAGTCCAAGCAGCATCACAGAGGTAAAAAGTTTTTATGGCTTGGCCACTTTCTATCGAAAGTTCATTCAAAATTTCAGTAGTATTGTAGCTCCTATAATAGATTGCACCAAAGGAAGGGAGTATGTATGGACCAAGGATGCTGAGGAGAGCTTTAAGTACTTGAAGTAAAAGGTAACAAAAGCACCTATACTTGCATTACCAAATTTTGATAAGGTATTTGAAGTAGAATGTGATGCCTCCCATGTGGGAATAGGTGCTGTGCTTAGCCAAGCTGGAAAACCTATAGCTTTGTTTAGTGAAAATATGAATGAAGTGAGAAAGAATTATTCTACTTATGATTTGAAATTTTATGCAATTGTTCAAGCATTGAGGCATTGGAGACATTATCTAGTTCCCCATGAGTTTGTATTGTTTACAGATCATATTGCACTGAGATACTTGAACACACAGAAAAAGTTGAATAGTAGGCATGCCAATTGGGTCTCTTTCTTGCAGGGTTACAATTTTGTGTTGAAGCATAAGTCTGGAAAACAAAATTAGGTTGTAGATGCGTTAAGTAGGCGTGTTGCACTTTTGACCACAATGGAAATTGAGGTGATTGGTTTTGATGCCATAAAAAATTTGCATGAGTCTGATGATGATTTTTAGGAGATTGTGGAACAATTGAAGTCACTAGTATCTGGTAAATTGGACCACTTTAGGGGTGAATATTTTATGCAAGATGGGTATCTATTTAAAGGAAAACAACTATGCATACCAGCTAGCTCTATGAGGGAAAACATTATCAGAGAATTTCATAGTAGTGGGTTGGCTGGACATTTTGGCAAGGACAAGACAATAGCCTTGATAGAAGATAAATATTACTGGCCAAAGATGAAAAGGGATATAACTATGTAATAAGGTGTAGAATCTGCCAAATGGCCAAGGGACATTCACAAAATACAGGGTTGTATATGCCATTACCAGTACTAGCTGCACCATGGATAGATTTGAGTATGGACTTTGTGTTGGGACTTCCACATACTCAACAAGGTAATGACTCCATTTTTGTAGTTGTTGATAGGTTCTCTAAGATGGTTCATTTTATTGCCTGTAAGAAAACTAATGATGCAATGAGGGTAGTAGAGTTATTTTTTTTAGAAGTTGTTTGACTGCATGGTGTTCCAAAGACTATTACCTCTGATAGGGATACCACATTCCTTAGTCATTTATGGAGGACTTTATGGAAGAAGATGGGGACTAAGTTACAGTTTAGTAGTGCTTATCATCCTCAAACGAATGGGCAAACAGAGGTAGTCAATCGGAGTCTAGGAAATTTGTTGAGGTGTATTGTTGGAGAAAAGCCAAAACAATGGGACGTGGCATTACCCCAGGTCGAATTTGCCTATAATAGTTCTGTTAATAGATCAACAAGAAAGTCCCCTTTCCATATTGTGTATGGTAGGAATCCTCAGGGTGTTCTAGATTTGGTACAACTACCAATGAAAGATAGGGTTAGTGATGATGGGGAAGCATTTGCAGAACACCTTCAACAGTTGCATAAAGAAATGAGACAAAAGTTGTAGGACAATAATGAGAGGTACAAGAATATAGTGGATACTAGTAGGTGACATCAGACATTCAATGAAGGTGACTTAGTGATGGTATATTTGAGAAAAGAGCGGTTTCCTACTAGAACATACCACAAGTTGAAGTATAGGAAAATTGGTCCTTGCAAAATTACAAAGAAGATCGATGATAATGCATATGAGGTCAGTTTACTAGATGATCTTGATATTTCTCTTGTGTTTAATATTTCTAATTTATATGCATTCCATGGTGAGGATGATGCTGAAGATAGTCAACCAGAAGTGGCATGGCACCACCACATTCCCCATAAGAAGAAGGAAAAGATTGCATAGGTTTTTGATAAGAAAACTATCTACACTCGGCAAGGGCATTACAACAAGTATTTAGTACAGTGGTAAGGATTGCCACCTATAGATAGCACATGGATTATAGAGTGGGAAGTGCAGAGGTTAGATCTAGTCAAATGGCCGCAGTTTGAAGACACTCACTTATAAGAGTTGCGTTCTTTTCAACCAGAGGAGAATGATGCAGGGACTTCTAGAGATCATAACTTTTGACTCAGATGTGGGTTTTCTATGAGATTTTACAAGTGGATGCGTTATGAGGTAGAAAGTGGTTTTGCAACCGTCCCTAGTGGGTTGGACCCTATCTTGGCACTTTTTCGGGGCTTGAAACTTTCATCTTGGCCCTCAAAATAGCAATTTAGTGTTTTTTTCTAGATTTTTAAAAAGTTGCTTTTGTAATAAATCAAAACTCATGTTTCAAATTTAGAATATTAGTTGCAATTTCATCCTACCTTAGTTTTAGGAAGCTTTTGGAAAAAAATAGGATTTTCAAGATATGATTGTAAAATTACCTAAAATGATAAAATCTGACAATTGTCGAAATCTGCCAAAAAAGGTAATTTTTTGATTTTTTATTTTTCTTGGATATAAGAGAGTTTTCTCTCATTGTAGCAGCAGAGTTGATGAATAGAAGTTTTTTTATGTTCCAGTCTTCAAATCTTTGGCTCTCACATGATTAATGGCAAAATTGTATTGAGTGTATGTTGTGTGCTGCATCAGCAGCTAAATGTGATCTCTCTACTAAGTTGGATATTGGGGAGTTGCAGGTGGTGCATAGTTTGAGATTAGTTGTTGGAGGCTCTGACTCTTCTTGGCTCAGGAAAATGAGCCTTTTTGAAAGTAAGATTCAGAGAGAGGGCAAGTGGTCACCTCAACCTCTAGGAATCTTTAAGATTAATACTGATGGCTCTTCCAAGGGGAATCCTAGTCATGCTGGGATTGGGGGATTAGGAAGGGATAGCTCTGGTGTTGTCCTCTTTTTATTTTCTTCTTATAAGGGGCATTAGACTAATAACTTTATGGAGGCTGTAGCTATTCTCCGTGATTTGGAACAAGGATGTGCTCTGGGATGGCGTAGGTTTATTTGTGAGTCTGATTATGAGATTGTGGTTAATCTGTTGAATGAGTGGGGGATGGTTGGTGTGCATTGGCAGCTGGCGTCGGTGGTTCATCAGATTCTTCGATTGAGTAAAGTGATGAACTTTGTTTCTTTTGTCCATGTTCTTAGGGAATGGAACCATGTGGCAGATTGCTTGGCTAAGTGGGCTTCAAAGTAGGTGGGAGATTGGAATGTTAGTGGTTGGGATCAATTGGCCCATGATGGGGTTCATCATTTAGAAAATTTGATCTCTACGGACATGGATGGTTAGTTATGGTCCCTGCTTGGGACTCTGGGGTTGGGAGGTTCCCCTAGCTTTGGTTTGGTTAGTTGTGGTGCTGGTGATCCTTTTTATTTCTTTGTTGTCTCTTGGGGCGGTTGCCCTTCTAATTTTGTACTTGCAGTTTCCTGATTAATAAATTTTTACCCTTTAATATATATATATATATATATATATATATATATATATATATATATATGGTTATCATGGAGTAACTTTAGAGTCTAAACACTTATTTAATGATTTTAATATATTTAATAAAATAATTAAATTAAATAGTATTTCTTTTTTAAAGTTATTTAATCATTTAAATAAAATAAACTTTGCAAGATAATTAAATCTAAATTTTTATGTCTTTAAAACTAAAACTATGAAATTAATAAATATTTAAATCTATTTAATTTAGTTATTAACTTGCATGGAAATTTTAAAAAATAACTCGATAACTATATCTATTTAAAAACGCATCATGAAAACTAATGCACCAATTAATGATAAGAGTGGTAGAGGGCTAATTTTAGAAAGTATTAAAACATACCATTATGATATAATCAAAGAGAATCTCTAACTTTTACATGTTTTGTTTTGTAATTCTCTTTATTTTTCTTATTTTTCCCTAAATTCCCACTTTTTAAATCTTTTTGTTTTTCTTGAATTTTTTTATTTTTTTCCTAAATTCCACTTTTTTCTTCTTTTCCTTTTTATAGTGTAGGTTTGAAAGTACATTGAAGAAAAATACAAATGAAAGTTTGGAGTAGAAAACACATAAATTAATTGACATCATATGAATTAAATTATAACCAACATTATAAAGACATAAATAAATATATTAAGGTTATCATGGAGTAACTTTACAGTCTAAACATTTATTTAATGATTTTAATAGATTTAATAAAATAATTAAATTAAATAATTATTTCTTTTTTAAAGTTATTTAATCATTTAAATAAAATCAACCTTGCAAGATAATTAAATAAGAAATTAAATCTAAATGTTCATGTCTTTTAAAACTAAAACTATGAAATTAATAAATATTTAAATCTATTTAATTTAGTTTATTAACTCACATAGAAATTTTACATAAAATAGATAATTAATTTCTATTTTAAGAAAAACTAATTAATAAAGAATATTGAGCACTAATGAATAAGTATATCTATTGAAAAACTCATCATGAAAAAGTTAATGCACCTATTAATGATAAGAGTGGACCAGAGAATCTCTAACTTTTACATGTTTTGTTTTGTAATTCTCTTTTTTATTTTCTTGATTTTCTTGCTTTTTCCTAAATTCTCACTTTTTTTTCTTTTCCTTTTTATCTATTTTGCATGCAATGAATACTTTTTTATTGTGTAGATTTGAAAGGGCATTGAAGAAAAATACAGATGAAAGTTTGGAGCAACAAATAACTAATATATATTTATCTATTTTGCATGCAATGAATACTATTTTATTTTGCAAGTTTGAAAGGGCATTGAAGAAAAATATAGATGAAAGTTTGGAGCAGCAAACAACTTTTATATATATAAAGTTTTATTTAAAATATGTTGCATAAATTTCAGAGACAAGAAACAATTACAACTAAATATGAAGTAAAATACTATTCTAATCTCTTTGCATTAGAACAATGATGCCTCACAAATTTGAAAGGGATGGAATGTCAAGCATAAGATCTAGATTTGGGTATGGAGTAAAATTATTTATACCCATCACCTTGGCATGCTTTCCAAATAATGAAACTGTTGTCTAGAGCCTCATAAATTAAAAAAGATTAGTAAATTGATGTTAAAAAATAAATCTGAAGAAGAAAAGAAATGAATGTTAACTTGGAAGAAGTCATCCTCCTCACATGCATGCCCAATGTGATTCACTTATTTGCTCTTGTAGTCGCAAGTGACTCCTTAAAATGCAACCCTGCTCCTTAAAATTCAACCCTGCTACATGGATCCCTGTCTACAACATTAGGCCACTCTACCCACCAGCACTAATTGGCATCACAAAAACAACAATTTTAAACACCTACATGGCCATCTTTGCAATCCCACGCATGAACCTCCTACATAAATGTAACACATAACTAAAATTCATTGGCTAATTTCAAGAGCTTGAAAAAATTGATTTGCCAAATTATTTAGAAGTCATTATTGGGAGATAAAAAATTAGATGCTAAACTAAAGTAGATTCTCAAACTACAAACTATCCAAAATAATGTCAATGCATGCACATGCAATTTATTTGTTTAAAATACTTTTGTTTGTGGAGGTAGAATTTCTTCAAGATGAAGTAAGGACTACAGTGTTTCCACTAAAAATAAAAATCAACAAAACTTTTTAAAGGAAAAATACTCATAGGCGAATTTGATTATTATTGCCAAACAACGTACCTCACACATTTTTGGCACATCAAATATGACATCCACCCCATTAAGCAGTCGCCATCATAAGAAACTGCTACTACCGCCTCAAAAATTAGGCTATGAAACCGTCACAACTAATTATTTTTTATGGGATATTTAATACCCTCCATTGTGACTATTTTTGGCTGATCAAACTAAATTATTTTTTTTTAAATTTTGGAAAAAAAAAAAAAAAGTTGAAGGATGATCAAAAAAATATTTTTTTTGGACTACCAAAATTTTGGCAGTTACAAGATGTGTGTACATATAGAATGGCCTATCAGCCAAATGAGATAATGAAAATAAAAATGAGAGGGGGTATATATAGACCTTTGGTGGAAGGAAAGTGGGAAAGTTGTCATTTATACAATGGAAGATAACTTTGAAGTTAACTAAATGAAGATTGGAGAAAGTTTCCAAAATTAAGAAATAAAAAGTTAGAGATGCTGAAAGGAGAAAGAGAAGAGTGCGATATCAATAGGGAAAGTTTATTTGATTAATTAAAATAGAATTTTAATTAATTTGTGGCATATACGAATAATTAAATAAATAATAAATATTTATTTAAATTTAGAAGAATAAAAGATCAAATTAAATAAATTTTAAAAAAATTATTTAATTTAAGAAGAATAATGGAAAAGATCAAATTAAATAAATCTAGAAAATTTATTTAATTTTAGAAGAATAATGGAAAAGATCAAATTAAATAAATCTAGAAAATTTATTTAATTTTAGAAGAATAATGGAAAAGACCAATTTTTTTTTTTAAAGATAATGCGCTTGTAATGGAAAAGACCAAATTAAATAAATCTAGAAAATTTATTTAATTTTAGAAGAATAATGGAAAAGATCAAATTAAATAAATTTACAAAATTTATTTAATTTTAGAAGAATAATGGAAAAGATAATGATAAGATAGATGATGGAGGAAAAGATGAATTTAGAAAATTGGAAATATCAAATATAAATTAAATAAATAAATTA
Organism: Cunninghamia lanceolata; assembly: GCA_027924645.1. Classification (NCBI taxonomy): domain Eukaryota; kingdom Viridiplantae; phylum Streptophyta; class Pinopsida; order Cupressales; family Cupressaceae; genus Cunninghamia; species Cunninghamia lanceolata. The sequence goes on along the minus strand of BSBN01001528.1, from coordinate 1,317,077 downwards.
AACCAATTTCAAACTAAATAAGATTAAATTTAAATCTTAACTAAACTTTTTTTTTAAAGAACTAAAAAAAATAACAGGAATCACCAAATATTTTTTGTTTTTGTTTTTTATTTTGTCCAATTTCTTTTTTGGTTTTTATTTTTTAATTTTTCCAATTTCTTTTTTAGTTTCTATTTTTTATTTTTTCCAATTTTTATGTTTGGTTTTTATTTTTATTTTTTTCTAATTTCTTTTTTGGTTCCATAGTTTTTGTTTTCTTATTTTCAATTTCTTTTTTGGTTTTTATTTTTTATTTTTTCCAATTTATTTTTTCGACTACACTTATGCAACTTTAAAAGAAAGGATTTTGTGATTTTTCCATTTTTTTCCTTCAATTTTTTTGGTTTTTATTTTTTTATTTTGTCCAATTTCTTTTTTAGTTCTTCTTATTTTCAATTTATTTTTTGGTTTTTATTTTTTATTTTTTCCAATTTCTTTTTTAGTTCTTCTTATTTTCAATTTCTTTTTTGGTTTTTATTTTTTCCAATTTCTTTTTTAGTTTTTTTTTTCAATTTCTTTTTTGGTTTTTATTTTTTATTTATTTTGTCCAATTTCTTTTTTGGTTCCATAATTTTTGTGATTTTCTTATTTCAATTTCCTTTTTAGTTTTTATTTTTTATTCTTTCTAATTTCTTTTTTAGTTTTTAGTTTTTATTTTTTATTTTTTCCAATATCTTTTTTTGTTATTATTTTTTATTTTTTCCAATTTCTTTTTTGGTTCTATAATTTCTGTTGGACTACCAAAAAATTGTGGGACTACTAATTTTTTTAGCAATTGGACGACCAAAAAATTGTGGGACTACCAATTTTTTTTTAGTAATTACAAGATGTGTGCACATATGTGCTTGGCCTATCGGCCAAATTAATTGTAAATTAAATGTTAAATGTAATTACATGTTTAATTAATGATAATTCTTAGAATCTAATTTTAATTAAGAATTAAATCCTTTAATCTCTTTAGAATTGTTTCATTTAGGTAATTCTTCTTCTTTTATAAGAATCTAGGTTAAAGAAAAATGTGAATTGTTTTATAAATATAGAAAGAAAATCATCTCTTTATATATATATAATGATTTTATAGAGGGAATATTAATTTATTTCTATGAATTATATAAAAGCAATGTGAATTAGGAAAAGCTATTAACTTGTTATGTAGTATATATATAGTAGTTTTACTTTTAAAGTATGATAGGATATTTATTAGGAATGTTTTTGGAGTAGAAGATTATATTATTTGGAAATATATTTAATTTATTTATTAATTAGTTTAGTAAAAATCATTGTAGAGTGTTCATTGTTATTATAGTTTATATTATTTGGATTTAAGTCTCTAAGTTGGAATTTGTTAACAATTATCTTAGTCTGAGTGAGTCAACCAATTTAATGAGTACTTTTGATAGCATTATGTTTAAAATTATAAAAAGATCTCTCTCTAATATAAAAAATAATAAGTTTAAGTAACACAATCTTGTTCAACATGTTAGGAAGAATCCAATCTTTATGTGGTTGTTCAATCCGTATTTAAGTGATACAATTATAGAAGAAGTGCTTATGATAGATAGAAATTAATCTTTGTAAGATTAAGTATAAAAGCATGCATTTGTAATTTTAAGGATAATGCAATTATCTCCTTATCAAGTGTAAAATTATAAATAAAGTAGATGGTAATTGTCAAAGTTTAATAGTAGAAAGAATTGGGTTTTGTTGTCAAATATAACATAGGAATGAATTATATATTGCATTTATCTCATTTCATATTGTAGTATAGAAATAGATTATGTATCTTATTTGACTTTGTGTTACTAGAATATTGTAGATATATTCTTTATCAATTGAAATTTTGAGAATTTATTTATGTAATGGGTTAAATAGAACTCTAGAAATGAGGTGGAAAAGAAATTATTGTCTATTCAAGATGAATAGGTATGCATCAAAGTGTGATGTAGAAGAGAAATAGGTAATGCATTAATTTTTCCCTTATTAAAGTGAGCTATAAGAGCAAAGTAGATATTGGATAAAGGAATACAATTGAAAGAGTGAGACTCTTTCATGCACATTACAATTAATTATGAATTGGGTAGTGAACTGTTATTGTTTCTAATCATTATCAAGGTGTTATTGAGTCAATTGTGTGGTTACAAGACCAAGTTTACTGACTATGAAGCCTTTGAGATACACGTACGTAGGCAAGGCCATCACAGATGAGCTCCCGAGGCATTAGGTCGGCCCCTTAGGGCACATAGACTCGATGTCTTATGCATTGATATCTAATATGTATATTTATTGATCCTTGACGAACTAATGTTGTTACCTGTGCAAGACACTCGTGCTAAGAAATTATTTTCCTTTCCCACCTTGCGATTGGATGATCAAATGGCGCTTACTGTAGTTGTGTATAATTGTACAAGAAATTTTTTAATCTTGATTATGATGAATGATACAAAATTTATATCTATTGTATAATTGTATCCAATTTAGGTTGTACATATGGTATAACAGTTAAAATTTTTGTGTTATGGTCTTTTTCCATTTGAAACTAGAGTTACATTTGGCATTAAAGTATGATATTAATCTATGATTTGTGGTTCATGTAATAGTGTTACAGTGTGGGCATGACATCATCACCTTGTCATGCATCTTGGTGCAAAACCATTCAAGCAAAAACTAAGGAAAATGCATCCTAAGGCAACCCTCTTAGTCAAAGAAGAGTTACATAAGCTTCTTGAAGTTAGATCATTCAACCTATTGACTATTCCCAATGGATCTCCAACATTGTTCCTATCAGCAAGAAGACCTCTTGCATATGAGTATGTACTATTTTTTGGGACATCAACAAAACGTATCCTAAATATGGTTTTCCCTTACCCAACATTGACATGATAGTCAACTCAACAATGGGATATGAAATATTCTCTCTCATGGATGGTTTCTTGGGATATAATTAAATCAAAATCACACCTGAAGATCAACATAAAATAATGTTCATCACATCATGGGGAACCTTTTGTTATCAAGTCATTCATTTTAGATTGAAAAATATAGGTGCCACTTATAAATGAGCTATGACTGTCATTTTTCATGACATGCTTCATGACATTGTTGAAGACTAAGTGGATGATATATTGGGTAAACCAAAACAATAGTATAACATCCTATAGTCCTACACCACATCTTTCAAAGATTAAGGGAATACAAGATCCACTTAAATCCAAAGAAGTGTGTATTTGATATAATATTGGTTAATTTGTTGGGGTTCATTGTCTCTTGAAGGGGCATAGAGGTGGATCCTACTAAAGTTAAATCTATCATAGAAAACATTTTCCTTAGAATCTCAAGCAACTTCATAGCCTCCAAGGTAAGCTTCAAGGCATCAAAATATTTATTACTTAACTAGTAGACAAATGTCAACCATACTTGCATCTTGCCAACAAACCTTTGGTCAACTAAAAATATATCTTGCTAATTTCCAAATCCTCATGGTGCCTGTTCCAAATGAACCTTTGCTATTATACATATCGACAATGTAGCATGCTTTGGGAGCCCTTCTAGCACAACATTATGAATAGGGGCAAGAGTGAGATATCTACTACTTGAGGAGATCATTGGTCATGTATGAAGTCAACTGCACATATATGGAGAAGGCATGCTTACCCATGGTGTTTGTATTACAAAAGATTAGGCATTACCTGTTCCACAACAAAAATTGATCCACTTAAATACCTTCTATAAAAAAATCCTTAACTGGCATAATGACTAAGTGGGTCACGTTTCTTAGCAAGTGACATTGAGCATGTAAACTAAAATGTGATCAAAGGGAAGGTAATAATATATCAATTGGTTGAAGCACCATTGAAGCACACTTAGTCATTAACTATGTACTTTCTTAATGAATCCATCTTGAATCTTGAAGAATTGCATTAATGGACACTCAATTTTGATGGATCCTTCATTAATCATGGCTCAAGGGCAAGCATCTTATTCCTTATGACATAAAGGGATCTCATTCCTAAAGAATTCAAGATTGGGTTTCCTTGTACCAGCAACATCACAGAGTATGAAGCTCTATTATTTAATTTGAAATTGGTCATTCAACATAACATCTAGTGTTTATCAAATTTCAATGATTCCTAGCTAGTCATCAAGCAAGTCAACAGTGAATATCATATGAAAGATAAGAAACTCATCCCATATAAAAGGATGGTTGATAGTTTCAAATGATATGTTGAACATATGTATTTTGAGCAATAAATTGGTCATTTAATGGAACATCTAGTGTTTATCAGTTTTCAATGATTCCTAGCTAGTCATCAAGCAAGTCAACAATGAATAACATATGAAAGATAAGAAGCTCATCCCATATAAAAGGATGATTGATAGTTTCAAATGATACTTTGAATATATATGTTTTGAAAAAGTCCCTTACATGAATAACAAGGTTTTCAATGCTCTAGACACCATCGGGTCTCTTTGCACAATGTCAACAGACACACTAGAATATTAGTTTTTGGTCGAATAGATTTTGATCACTGCATATGATGTCTTGGACACAAAAATAGTGTGTGAAATTGTTTATCTTCAATCATCATAGTAACATGACATATACATCAATCTTCATGACCAAATCCTTCCACCCAACCTTCCACAAAACCAATGCAAGTCCCTTATCCAACACGCATCCCATTTCACCCTTCTCTAGTGGCACCCTCTATCATAGGGGTTATGATGAAACTTTACTAAGGTGTCTTGATGCATTAGAAGCAAACTTGACAATTAAAGAGGTTCATAATGACATCTATGGAGTGCACACAAATGACATGGTCTAGGCCAATAAATTGTTGAGAATAGGGTATTATTGGGCTACCATGGAGCATGATGCCTACTAATATGTCAAATAATGTTTATCTTTCCATAAGCATGAGGACTTGATTCATGCACCATCTCAAGCTCTATAGTAAATCCCAACTCTGGTCATTCTCTACACAAGGACTTGATCTCATTGATAAGATAAACCCTTCATCCTCTAATGGCCATAAATTCATTTTCAATGGAACATAATATTTTAGTAAGTGGGTTGAAGTAGTTCCTCTCACTTATACAATTGGCTAACAAATATCCAAGTTCATCCTCCACCACATCATTTGTCATTATGGTATACCCTCAATAATCAACATTGATAATGAAAAATATTTTAAAAACCATGAAGTTTGCACCCTTTTGTGAGAAATTCCACATAAAGCACAAATGGTCCTCCCTACTATCCACAAGGGAATGATGAAGCTAAGGCATCTAATAAAACCTTCATAAAAATCCTCAAAATGATTGTGAATGACACTAGCCATGATTGACACCTCCAACTCACCCTGCTCTATGGGCTTATCAAACCAACATTTGTAGACCCACAGGAGCTACACTATACTCTCTTGTTTTTTATTAGTTCAACTGGAAAAGAGGGTCCAGAACCCTATACAAAATGGCCCCCCGGGCTATAGACCAATAACAAGCTAGAAACAACACATTAATAGTGCATGAACAACAGATAAAAACACCTAATCAAAAATAGCAAAAACAATAGAAACAACTGAAACTAGGGACTGTCAGTCATCCCATACTTCACTAGGAATTCAACCATGTCTTTGTAGTCCCCTAGGCTATCCCCACCTACTTGACCTTGTCATCCAAGTCCTTGACAAGCACAAAGATTGACATCGCTCGAGATTGAGCTACCATATTTACACATCTCTTTGTACGACCTCATTGATGATGAAGAGTACAAACTTGCATGCCTTCACGAGCTAGAACTCCTTGATGAGAAATTGATCACTACTCTGAATCACTTGAAGGAATATCAAAATCAATTACATTACAACTACAACAAGCACATCAAGACTAGAGAATTTGAAGTTGGTGACATTGTACTCAAGGAAAATTAGAAGAACAAAACTTTGGATTTGTGAAGAAAGGAAAGTTTGAACCTAATTGGTTGGGTACCTATGTCATCATCACCAAATATGGATTGGGATCATATAAACTAGCTACTCTAGATAATGAAGAGCTAGAAGATCCAATGAATATTGTGCATATCAACCATTTCCATGCCTAATACAACGATAGTTGTTCCATAAAAATTAAAAAATATAAAATAAAAAGAAAAAATCACCCTCTAGTGAAAACCATTTCTATGGCACCTTGGACAAGCACCATGATAAAAACCTTCTTGTAGGCATCATGTGTGAGCATTAATTATCTATGAGTGCCTTTTACACTTGGGAATAAGACCTATCCATATTTTCAATTCATTTTTCATCATCCTAGGGGAAAGACTACTTTTATTTATTTTTTATTTCACAAGCCCCAAACACTATGATCATGGATCATCCTATCCACCCATTCCATATGTTCCATTGAAATAAAAGAAAGCCTTCTTTGATTTACTTTTCTTAGCTTGTCTTTATTGGGATTGATAAATTTTCTTCTACCAAATTTCATGATAGTTTCACAAGCCTCAAACACCATGATCATGAATAGTCTAATCATATTATTGAACTCCATGATCATGAATAGTATGTCCTATCCCATTCATTACCATCTTCCCTCTTTTGGCTTTGCTAAGGACTGGGGGCAAAGTGTTGCATCATACTTGGGAAAGAAAGACCTCTTGATTTCCTCTCATTTGCAACCTAACGACACTATAATGTATACTATTTTACAACATAACCCCAAGACATTCAAACCTAACACTCCAACAAACAAAACATGGCATGATTCTGATATGAAACTTTCTACATAGCTTGTAACATACTCATCACCCACGAATCAAAGAACTTAAGAAACTAGTCCTGTTAACATAACTCAATCCTCAAATTCCCTATAAAGTTAGTCATGCATGACACATTTTCATAACTTACATGAAAACACATAAAAGAAGCATCACATCATGGTCATGAGTTCTAAAAACACAAATAGATGTATCTTCAACCATGAGGATAACCTTGTTTAATATTATTCAAATCATCCTATCATTGGAATACATCACTTTATCAAGATATATCATTCCCGATCACTATCCCTATCATGACATTTATTGCCTTGGCTTTCTTTTTGGAAAAAGGGTAAATGATTATGTGTCTTTCTTGGGTATTTCTTATTTTACTGATCATGTGTTCTTGTTTGGCATACTATACTACTATTTCACAATAGAATTCATCAAGGTCAACATGATCCTTTATATCGTGGTGTCTTGGTGATATGTTGTCATGCCCACTTGTATGTTAGAAATGAAGGTAAACAACTATTAATGAAAATCTGATTACAACTGTAATATAGATATTTAACTGTGCATAGCCAAAATGGAGATAATTTGAAATCAACACAAAGAAATAATGGAATAGAAGATCAGACACATAACATAGTGTTTCATGGATAAACTCTTTTGAGAAAAAACTCCACACAAGAAGAGATACACCAGTTTGTATTAACTTCAGTAGAGTTTACAATACAACACTATCAATTTGCTCTCTGTCTTCGATCCAACAATGCCTATTTTTCTAGTCTCTACTCTACTACAATATAGCCATAATACAATAACCTCATAAAGGGGTTGCCTTTTAGGGTAAGAAAAGCCAACATAATCTCTACCATCAAATCTATGACCTAATGATGAATGGTCTAGATTTATAATGGATTAAATTTATATATAAAATATGGCTTCTAGGGGTGTTGCCTCCAGACCCTCACCAGGGTGTGCAGCCCTCGGACCCCCCACTAAGGGATGAGCCCCCTGAATCCCATAGGGGGTACCCCCTTCATCCCCTAGATAACCATCATCTGTTAGGTATCAAGATCTAGCATGCAGCTAAAACAAGATCTCTACTTGGTGAATACTTCATCCCTTATGAATGATTTAGAAACAATATTATGAGTAATTAAATACATAGTATTTACAAGGTTGATGGAACCTTAATCATAACATTCTCCCACTTGACATGATACATTGTAAATACATCCATAAGAAAACATAAAAACAACTAAGTGTTAGATCTAGGGCATACAACTGAGAGGGGGGGTGAATCAGTTGTACAAAAACTTGCTTCTAATTCAAACACTTAAATCCTCTTTGTTATTTAATAGCATATCAATTAATCACTCATGGAAGCATAAAGCATAAACACCAGAGCAAATACACATCAACACATGAGACACCAAGATTTTGACGTGGAAAACCCGGTCAAGGGAAAAACCACAAGGTGATTAACCCAAGGATTATTCTTTGTTAGAAGAATAAGAAAAATAGATGGCACATGCCAATTAGGGCTCACTGCCCGAGCACACTGCTCACAAGAGGCACACTGCCTACAAAAGACACACTATCTACAAAGTAACAAGTATCACAAACTTGAACTGGAGATTGACATCTTTACCATGCCTAGATCAGTTCCATTTAAGCCCAAAAACTCCTGCTCTGCCTTTCACTCTTCTTCTTCGCTATGCCACACTTATCTGCACCAAGACACACTTCAAAATGAATTGACAATCCCTTATTTATACAAGGCATCGACTTAGGAACAATCATCTAAGTCGGCAAACACCTACAAGATCATTCACAAGACGTGTAATACATCCGGTCGGCCAGTCTCAAGAAGAACACCAATATCTGTGGTTATTCTTCAAATGCAAACTCTAACTTCAATGCGGACCACCAATAAGAATTGTACACGATCCAAAGATCACCAAAACCTTTCCTGAATCATCAAGAACATCCGCACTTTATCATCTTACTGGAATTCTTTTGTTCTTCATCCGAAACTTCAAGAACACAGTCTGTCATCACTATCATAATGAAAAAGGTGCTTCCGGACCTCCAAACCATGAACAAATCTAATTGTCACTTCACACAAACTTCTTCAACACTCCCTCCAATCTGCAAAATGGGATAATGCAATTCTGGAGCTCACTGGACCAATTTGTGACACTTTGTCACCATTGAACATCTATTAAAACCGGTTCAACTTGAGTGATCTTAACTTCTTCAGATCTTCATGCAGACCTCTGAAATATTGACTGGAACATCTCAAGACTCATATCTACAAACCCTTTAAACCGCATCCTCTGATCCTCAACCTATTGAGGACTTTTTCCTTCTTGTCATCACTGTTCTTCACTGTTCCTTATTGAGACTAATTTCCTCAATATCCTCAGCACACAGCTCATCCAATCCTTCTCATTAATGCAATATGAGTATGTTGACATCAATGACAACACCAGTTATCCTCATACTTGCAACAATCTCCCCCTTTGTCATTGATTGCAACATATGATGTGAAAAACCATCAAGACAAGAACTTCTCCTTTCTGTCACAGCTCCCCCTATCAGCAACAACTCTTCACATGTCTTCTCTTTCTTTACTGCTCCCCTTTTGATCATCAACCATTTGTTTTTCACATATCTTCTCTCCCCCTTTGACATCAATGGCAAAGGGTTCATACTTGCAAATCTAACACATCAGAATCATACCAGCTGCTCCCCCTTAGTAGCAGCTCCCCATCATCAATCCGGATCACAAGATATGACTGTGATATCCACCAGACTGATGCACATCAGTGCCTCCTAGTTCATCATCGGAGGGGCAATAACCCCTAACTTCTCCCTGAGATACTCAAAAGAGTCCTTGGGAAGAGGTTTAGTAAAGATATCTGCAATCTGATCCTTGGAGGGCACATACTCCAGTCTGACTTCATCCTTGTTCACTTGCTCTCTCAGAAAGTGAAACTTGATAGATATATGCTTAGTCTTAGAATGCAACACCGAATTCTTAGAAATATTTATTGCACTTGAATTATCATAGAGAATTGTGATAGGCTCCTCATATTCTACTTGAATATCTCTTAGCATCTGCTTCATCCACAAAAGTTGAGTGCAACTTCCTGCTGCTGCAATGTATTCTACTTCAGTTGTAGACAGGGATATTGCCTCTTGTTTCTTGCTTAGCCAAGAAACCAACCTTTTTCCCAAAAAGAATGCTCCTCCACTTGTACTCTTCCTATCATCCACATCTCCTGCCCAATCTGCATCTGTATATGCATGAAGAGAAAAATCATGATCTCTAGGATACCATAGGCCATACTCAATTGTTCCTTTTAAGTACCTAAAAATTCTTTTGATTGCCATGACATGAGATTCTCTGGGATCAGCCTGGAATCTCGCCACAAGACCAACAGCCTGCATTATATCTGGTCTAGTCTGAGTGAGATACAATAATCCTCCAATCATTGATCTGTACTTGGTCTGATCTGTCTTAGGAGAGTCATCATCTTTGCTCAACTTACATCTAGTTGCCATGGGAGTGTTCATTGGCTTTGAATCTTCCATTCCAAATTTCCTCAACAATTCTTTCACATATTTGGTTTGAGAGATAAAGATTCCTTTCTTTGTCTGAGTAATTTGTAGACCCAAGAAGAAATTCATTTCATCGAGCATTGACATTTCAAACTCACTTTTCATTTGATTTGCAAAGGTTTTACATATACTGTCTCTTCCTCCAAAGATGATATCATCAACAAATACTTCAACAATCAAGATGTTTTCATGATCAATTTTGAAATATAGGTTACTATTAACAGTACCTTTGTTGAAACCAATCTTCAAAAGATGTTTGTCCAGCCTCTCATACCATGCTCTTGGGGCTTACTTTAGACCATACAGTGCCTTCTTTAATTTGCAGACCATATCACCATGCTCAGATAACTGAAATCCATCCGGTTGTTCAATTTACACCTCTTCTTCTAAGTCACCATTCAGGAAAGCAGATTTGACATCCATCTGATTCACTTTGAAATCTTTGAAGGCAGCAAATACAAGAAATAGTCTGACTACTTCAATTCTTGCCACCGGAGCAAAGGTTTCCTAAAAAACAATCCCTTCTATTTGAGAGTAGCCTTTGCAGACTAATCTAGCTTTATTTCTGATTACTTCACCAACTTCATTTAGTTTGTTCCGGAAGACCCATTTGGTTCCAATCACATTCTTGTTTCTAGGTCTAGAAACAAGATCCCAAGTTTGATTTTTCTCAATTTGCATCAACTCTTCCTCCATTGCTTTGGTCTAGTTTTCATCATTGCAGGCTTCATTTATTGTCATAGGTTCAATCTTAGAAATTAGACAACATTCATCTGAATTTTGAGCAATTTTCCTTCTAGTTTGCACACCTTTGCTTTTGTCACCTATGATATGATCTTCAGAGTGGTTCAGTCTTACATACCTTGGAACTTTGGGAGTTTCTTGCACTTCTGCTTCTTGATCAGGCTCATTCAGACTTATCTCTTCTTCCTAATTTACCGGATCAGTCTGAATCTGACTTTCAGGAGAGGATTGAGCTCCTTGAACCAGAACACCATTCTGATCATCTTCATCATACTCATAAAACCTTGAGGGTTTCTCTATTCCCTCATCAACCTTCACATTTGTACTTTCTATCATTTTTCTTAGTCTCTTGTTATAACACCGGTATGCTTTGCTTTGAGTGGAGTAACCCAAGAAAATTCCTTCATCACTTCTAGTATCAAACTTTCCTAGATCTTCATCTCTTTTAATGTAACATTTGCTACCAAATACTCTGAAATATCTCATAGTAGGAGTGATGCCAAACCAAAGTTCATAAGGAGTCTTACCGGTATTGCTTTTGATTTGAACTCGATTGACAGTATAAACTGCAGTGCTGACAGCTTCTCTCCAAAACATCTGGGGAACATTTGCTTCCATCATCATTGTCCTAGATGCTTCCTGGATGGTCCGGTTCTTTCTCTCTACTACTCCATTTTGCTGTGGAGTCCTAGGAGCAGATAACTGTCTCTTTATACCATGCTTCTCACAAAAATCTATGAATTCACCGGATGTGAATTCACCACCTCTATCAGACCTCAGACATTTCAGTTTTAATCCGGTTTGATTCTCTACCATAGCCTTGAAGATTTTGAACTTCTCAAAAGCTTCTAATTTCTCTTTTAGAAAGGTAACCCACATCATCCAGGAATGATCATCAATCAGTAACATGAAATATCTATCACCTTGCATACTCTTGATTCTTGTTGGACCACATAGATCAGTATGAACTAATTCCAATAATCTGGTAGAGGACTGATCCTTGCTTTTGAAAGAGACTCTGCTCTGTTTACCCAACTGACATTCTTTGTACAAACTATTTGTCAGTTTTACCAATTTTGGAAGATCTCTTACAACCTGAGTATTGCTTATCTTGATGATGTTATCAAAATTTACATGACACATCCTTCTATGCCATAACCAACTCTGATCAACTTGAACAAATAGACAACTTTTTTTAGTACCAACTAGATGGAAGATATTACCTTTTGTTTGAGTACCGGATGCAATCTCAGTTCCAGAGCTTTCAAAGATCCTGCATCTTCCATTCTTGAACCAGAGATCATAGCCTTTGTCCACCAACTGTCCAACACTGAGAAGATTGTGCTTCAATCCTTCAACATACAGTACATTACCAGTTTTCTTCTTTCCATCAAAAGAAATAGTTCCCCTACCTCTGATTCTACCAGCAGAATTATCACCAAACTTTACCATTCCTCCTTCATACCTTTCCAAATCTAAGAACTTGTTCTTGTCACCTGTCATATGGTGAGAGCATCCACTGTCAATAACCCAATCATCCTTTTCTTCAACTTGGGCAGCCGAAGCTCTTTCTACAACCTTATGATTGATAGATTCTGAGGATATTGGATTTTCTTCCTTGATGGCAATAAACACCCATTCATTTTTGGATTTGTCTCCTATCTCTGATTCATCATTTGTTACTCCTTCATTATCATCTTCTTCATGAACATAATAACAATTCTTTTGGAACCTTTGTCTGTTAGAATTTGACCTTGTAGATCTTTCCAGACATCTTGAGGCAAAATGACCAATCTTATTGCAGTTGAAGCACTTAAAGGGTAATTTTCCTTCATAGTTACCGGATCCTCTTGGCAGTCTCTTTGCAATGAGGGCTTCAAGTTGAGCTGTTTCTGCTTCTTCCTCTTCCATGTCTCTTCTTGCTTGATCATACCATGACATCTTCCTTGAAGAGTTTTCTCCCGGATCAAATCTTTGTTTACCTTTCACAGAGGCACTGGCTTTGAATGCAGATTTAGTCTTGGGGGGATCATCTCCAAACTCGGTCATTTCAAATGCAGCTAGTTTACTAGCCAATTGGTCTCTTGTGACAGTTGTATGGGCTCTGAATTCATCAATGGCAGCAACCTTGATTTTGTAGACAGCAGGAAGGGATCTGAGAATTTTGCCAATAATCTCATTTTCATCCAAAAACTCTACCAGCATTCCTAATTCCACACACCAGCTCATTTACTCTTGGCATAAAGGTAGTAATATTTTCATCATCTCTCATTTTCAGTCTTTCAAATTTCCCTTTGAGACTCTGCAACCTTGCACTCTTAACATACTCATCTCCTTCATGCAGAAGTTCCAGTTTAATCTAGATCTCGTAGGCAGTTGGTAGGTCAATAACATTTGAGAGCTCTGAGTCAGTTAATGCGCTTAGAAGAGCCTCTTTGGTCTGCAGATTGTTTTCAACATCTGTGATTTCATTTAGAGTTGTCAGACCACCCTGCGGAGGTACATATGCTTTTGTGACCATGGACAAGTACGCCTTTCCCATACACTCCAAGTGACATTTCATGTGACCTTTCCAAAGAAAGAAGTTGGTTCCATCAAACTTCGGACTATCCTTCTTATATGATGACATCCTGGATCTCCTCAAGCAGTTAAGCTCCTTTTAGAGGAATTTGGCTCTGATACCAATTGTTGGATCTAGGGCACACAACTGAGAGGGGGGGTGAATTAGTTGTACAAAAACTTGCTTCTAATTCAAACACTTAAATAATCTTTGTTATTTAATAGCATATCAATTAATCACTCATGGAAGCATAAAGCATAAACACCAGAGCAGATACACATCAATACATGAGACACCAAGATTTTGACGTGGAAAACCCGATCAAGGGAAAAACCACAGGGTGATTAACCCAAGGATTATTCTCTGTTAGAAGAATAAGAAAAATAGATGGCACATGCCAATTAGGGCTCACTGCCCGAGCACACTGCTTGCAAGAGGCACACTGCCTACAAGAGATACACTGTCTATAAAGTAAAAAGTATCACAAACTTGAACTGGAGATTGACATCTTTACAATGCCTGGATCAGTTCCATTTAAGCCCAAAAACTCTTGCTCTTCCTTTCGCTCTTCTTCTTCGCTATGCCACACTTATCTGCACCAAGACACACTTCAAAATGAATTCACAATCCCTTATTTATACAAGGCATCGACTTAGGAACAATCATCTAAGTCGGCAAACACCTACAAGATCATTCGCAAGACATGTAATACATCCGGTCGACCAGTCTCAAGAAGAACACCAATATCCATGGTTATTCTTCAAATGCAAACTCTAACTTCAATGCGGACCACCAATAAGAATTGTACACGATCCAAAGATCACCAAAACCTTTCCTGAGTCATCAAGAACAACCGCACTTTATCAGCTTATTGGAATTCTTTTGTTCTTCATCCGAAACTTCAAGAACACAGTCTGTCATCACTGTCATAATGAAAAAGGTGCTTTCAGACCTCCAAACCATGAACAAATCTAGTTCTCACTTCACACGAACTTCTTCAACACTCCCTCAAATCCACAGAATGGGATAATGCAATTCTGGAGCTGACCGAACCAATCTGTGACACTTTGTCACCACTAAACATCTGTCGAAACTGGTTCAACTTGAGCGATCATAACTTCTTCAGATCTTCATATGGACCTCTGAAATCTTGACTAGAACATCTCAAGACTCATATCTACAAACCCTTTAAACCGCATCCTCTGATCCTCAACCTATTGAGGACTTTTGCCTTCTTGTCATCACTGTTCCTTATTGAGACTAATTTCCTCAATATCCTCAACACACAGCTCATCCAATCCTTCTCATTAATGCAATATGAGTATGTTGACATCAATGACAACACTAATTATCCTCATACTTGTAACACTAAGTACTAGGAACAAGGCCCATGGCCTTCCTGCACCACGTAAACTTTTCTATGCTCACATGTTTAGTAAGTGAATATGCAACATTCTCCTGAGTGTCAACCTTCTTCAGCTCAATCTAACCATTAGAAATAATTTCATGTACAAAATGGTATTGAACATTCACATGCTTAGTCTGTGCATGATACATGTGGTTCTTGGCCAAACATATTGCACTCTAGCTATCACAACCAATCTGGATAATCCTGCAATCAAAACCAATATTTGTACACAATCTCTGTAACCAAACCGCCTCCTTAGAGACATGAGTAGTAGCCATATACTTTGTTTTGGTGGTGGATAAAGCAATGATGGGATGCCTTTTACTCATCCAACTCACAGCTCTTCCAAACAAAGTAAACACATAGCCACTAGTGGACCTTTGACTATCCAAGTCACCTGCCTAATCTGCATCAACATAACACTGTATGTCCAATGTCTTATCCACATTGTTATACCAAAATAAAATAAACCAAATAGTAATCAAAAGTACCACACAAATATATTAACACCTTCTTTGCATAATTCCAATGTTATCTAGCAAGGTTAGACATAAACCTACTCAAAACTCCCACTGCTTGGGCATATCTGGTCTAGTGCAAACCATTACATACATCAAACTTCCTACAACACTAGCATATGACACATTAGACATATCCTCTAAGTCATATTCATTCTTAGGACACATATCTAATGGAATCTTAGTACCAACCAGCAAAGGAATTCTAACAGGATTGCAATCCTACATACTAAATCTATTTAGAATAGTATCAACATACTTACTGATGCAGGGACTTCCGGAGGTCATAACTTTTGACTCGGATGTGGGTTTTCTATGAAATTTTACAGGTGGATGCATTATGAGGTGGCCAGTGGTTTCCTAATCTACACTAATCAGTTGGACCTCGTCTTGGCACTTTTTCAGGGCTTGAAACTTTCATCTTGGCCCTCAAAATGGCAATTTAGTGTTTTTTTCTAGTTTTTTAAAAGTTGATTTTTTTAATAACTCGAAACTCATGTTTCAAATTTAGGATGTTAGTTGGCTTTTTATCCTACCTTAGCTTTAGGAAGTTTTTGGGAAAAAACTAGATTCTTAAGATGTGATTGTAAAATTACCTAAAATGGCAAAATCTGATAAATGTCGAAATCTACCAAAAAAGGCAACTTTTTGATTTTTTTGTTTTCTTGGATATAAGAGAGTTTTCTCTCATTGTAGTAGCAGAGTTGATGAATAGAAGTTTTTTTTATGTTTTAGTCTTCAAATCTTTGGCTCCCACATGATTAATGGGAAAATTGTATTGAGTGTATGTTGTGTGCTTCATCATCTGGTATCAGAGCAGGAAGATGGCTGGGAGAGGAAGAGGAAGAGGTGGTCTTGCCCAGATGCATATAGAAATGCAAAATCTGCAAAGGCAAATATCAGAACTTACAACACGACTGGAAAACCAAAGACTGGGTAGAGGAGGAGACGAATCTGATGAAGAGATAGGTCGAGGAGGTGTAGATCAAGATACAAGACATGAAGAAGAAGAATTAGAAGGCATGGCCTTGGAAGGGAAAAATGAAGGGATCAAGGTAGATGTTTCAGATTATGCAGGTAGTCTTAAACTAGAGGAGTTGATAGACTGGTTGAATGACATGAGAAATTTTTTTGAATGGAAATCCATGACAGAGGAAAAGAAGGTGAAATTCACATGTACCAAATTAAAGGGTCACACAAATGATTTGGTGGGATCATCTTCAAAAGGAACGGACAAGGAAACGCAAGGATAAGATCAGGACATGGAATAAAATGGAGAAGAAGTTGAGAGAATTTTTTTTGCCCATAGATTATGCGCAAACCCTTTTTCGTAGGTTTCAAAATTTAAAGTAGAACCTCTCTTCTCTGCAAGATTATACAAATGAGTTTTATACGCTATCTATAAGTATAGAGCATCATGAAACTAATGAACAGATGGCTGCTAGATATGTGAACAGACTAAAATTCTCTATTCAAGATGAATTGAGCATGCATTGACTCAACAGTATGGAAGAGGCTTACCAATTAGCTCTAAAGGCTGAAGAAAAACAAAAAAGATAGTACCATCAGAGGAATAGAGGAGGAAGAAGGGGTACATCAACCCCATTTCAAGGAGGTTCGAATTATGGCAGGGGAGAGTCATCCCATGGATTGGAAAAACAAGTAGACACTCAACAAGATCCTCCAAATCAAGAATGAGGAAGGGGATTTCAAAGAGGTAGAGGTTATGGTAGTAGTAGAGGATGGGAAAACCAGAGAAGGCCTTTCACTTGTTTCAAATGTGGAGAAGAAGGTCATAGGGCATTTGAATGCTCAAACTATAACATGCAAGAAAGAAATCAAGGAGGACAACCAAGGGTGAATCTGATTCAAACGCAGCATGAAGTGGAAGGGACGGAACTAGAGGTTCCACCAGATGTGGGAGAAAGTCTCATGATGAGAAGAGCAATGGTGATTCTAGAGAAGGAGAAAACACAAGCCAAAAGCTCTGATGGTTCATGGCTTTGAACCAATATCTTCATAACTAGATGCACTTTGGGTGGCAAGGTATGTCAAGTTATTGTTGATGGAGGTAGTTGTGAAAATATGGTTTCTAAAGAAATGGTAGAAAAATTGAATTTACACTGTGAAAAACATCCTCATCCGTACGACATTGCATGGTTTAAAAAGGGAAATCAAGTCACTGTTGATAAAAAGATGCCTAATTAAGTTTAGCATAGGGAAGATCTATCAGGATGAGATATGGTGTGATGTTGTCCCAATGGATGCCTGTCATGTGTTATTGGGAAGGCCATGGCAGTATGATAGAAAAGTTATGCATGATGGAGAGAAAAACACATACACCTTTTGGAAAGATGGCTATAAGGTGATTTTATTGCCTCTCAAGGATGAAGGAAAAGGTGAGACCATGTTGTCTGAAAGAGATCTTGTTAAAGAAATGAAGTTGATAGGGTGTTGCTATGCATTAGTAGTGAAAAAAGGTGAAGAGGAAGACATTTCAGTTCCCCTAGAAGTAGCAGAGCTATTGGAAGAATTTGTTGATGTTTTGCCTGATGAATTGCCTGATGGTCTACTGCCAAAGAGAGATATTCAACATCATATTGATTTGATTCCAGGAGAAACTCTACCCAACCAAGCAACTTATAGGATGAATCCAACACAACATGCAGAGATGAATAAGCAAGTAACATAACTCATAAGTAAAGGTGTGGTGAGAGAGAGCGTGAGCCCATGTGCTGTGCCTGCATTGTTGACCCCAAAAGAAGATGGAACATGGAGGATGTGCACTGATAGCAGAGCAATTAATAAGATTGCCATCAAGTATCAATTTCCTATACCTCATATGGAGGACGTGATGGATGTCCTTATAAGGGCCAAATATTTCAGCAAGATTGACCTACAAAGTGGCTACCACCAAATCTGGATCCGAGAAGGGGATGAGTGGAAGACAACCTTTAAGACTGGAGACGGATTATATGAGTGGATGGTTATGCCATTCGGGTTATCAAATGCACCTAGCACATTTATGAGATTGATGAACACTATACTACGACCTTACATTGGTAAGTTTGTGGTAGTTTATTTTGATGATATTTTGGTATTTAGTAACAACAAAGAAGAGCACCTACAACACTTGAGGATAATCTTTGGTGTGTTAAGGAAGGGGAAGCTCTATGCCAATTTGAAGAAGTGTAGGTTCATGCAGGACAGTTTTTTTTTTTAGGCTTTGTCATTTCTAAAGATGGTGTTAGAATGGATCCAGAAAAGGTTAGGGCAATTCTAGAATGGCCTAGTCCAAGCAACATCACAGAGGTAAAAAGTTTTCATGGCTTGGCCACTTTCTATCGAAAGTTCATTCAAAATTTCAGTAGTATTGTAGCTCCTATAATAGATTGCACCAAAGGAAGGGAGTTTGTATGGACCAAGGATGCTAAGGAGAGCTTTAAGTACTTGAAGCACAAGGTAATAGAAGCACCTATACTTGCATTGCCAAATTTTGATAAGGTATTTGAAGTAGAATGTGATGCCTCCCACGTGGGAATAGGTGTTGTGCTTAGCCAAGCTGGAAAACCTATAGCTTTCTTTAGTGAAAAGCTGAATGATGTGAGAAAGAATTATTCTACTTATGATTTGGAATTTTATGCAATTGTTCAAGCATTGAGGCATTGGAGACATTATCTAGTTCCCCAGGAGTTTGTATTTTTTACAGATCATATTGCACTAAGATACTTGAACACACAGAAAAAGTTGAATAGTAGGCATGCCAAGTGGGTCTCTTTCTTGCAGGGTTACAATTTTGTGTTGAAGCATAAGCCTAGAAAACAAAATCAGGTTGCAGATGCATTAAGTAGGCGTGTTACACTTTTGACCACAATGGAAACTAAGGTGATTGGTTTTGATGCCATCAAAAATTTGTATGAGTTTGATGATGATTTTTGGGAGATTGTGGAACAATTGAAGGCACTAGTATCTGGTAACTTGGATCACTTTAGGGGTGAATATTTTATGCAAGATGGGTATCTATTTAAAGGAAAACAACTATGCATACCAGCTGGCTCTATGAGGGAAAACATTATCAGAGAAGATAAATATTAGCTGGACATTTTGGCAAGGACAAGACAATAGCCTTGATAGAAGATAAATATTACGGGCCAAAGATGAAAAGGGATATATCTAAGTATGTAACAAGGTGTAGAATCTGCCAAGTGGCTAAGGGACATTCATAGAGTATAGGGTTGTATATGCCATTACTAGTACCAACTGCACCATGGACAGATTTGAGCATGGACTTTGTGTTGGGACTTCCACATACTCAATGAGGTAATGACTCCATTTTTGTAGTTGTTGATAGGTTCTCCAAGATGGTTCATTTTATTGCCTGTAAGAAAATTAATGATGCAACGAGGGTAGCAGAGTTATTTTTTTCAAACGTTGTTTGACTACATGGTGTTCCAAAGACTATTACCTCTTATAGGGATACCAAATTCCTCAGTCATTTCTGGAGGACTTTATGAAAGAAGATGGGGACTAAGTTAGAGTTTAGTAGTGCTTAGCATCCTCAAACGAATGGGCAAATAGAGGTAGTCAATCAGAGTCTGGGAAATTTGTTGAGGTGTATTGTTGGAGAAAAGCTAAAACAATGGGACATGGCATTACCCCATGCCAAATTTGCCTATAATAGTTCTGTTAATAGATCAACGGGAAAGTCCCCTTTCCAGATTGTGTATGGCAGGAATCCTCAGGGTGTTCTAGATTTGGTATAGCTACCAATGAAAGATAGGGTCAATGATGATGGGGAAGCATTTGTAGAACACCTTCAATAGTTGCAAAAAGAACTGTTAACACTTTTTCGGGGCTTCAAACTTTTATCTTGGCCCTCAAAATGGCAATTTAGTGTTTTTTTCTAGTTTTTTAAAAGTTTCTTTTTTTAATAACTTGAAACTCATGTTTCAAATTTAGGATGTTAGTTGGATTTTCGTCCTACCTTAGCTTTAGGAAGTTTTCGGGAAAAAACAGGATTCTCAAGATATGATTGTAAAATTACCTAAAATGGCAAAATCTGACAATTGTCAAAATCTGCCAAAAAAAGTAATTTTTTGATTTTTTGTTTTCTTGGATATAAGAGAGTTTTCTCTCATTGTAGCAGCAAAGTTGATGAATAGAAGTTTTTTTTTATGTTCCAGTCTTCAAATCTTTGGCTCTCACATGATTAATGGCAAAATTGTATTGAGTGTATGTTGTGTACTGCATCACTTACTCTGCGATAACCAAAGCTTTCTATTTAATTGATCTCTTTTGATTTTCATCCCCAGATTATACTTGAATGTTCCCAGATACTTCATCTCAAATGCACCTAAAAGTTGAGCTTGCAGCTCAGTGATCATACCCTTAGTGTTACTAAAAAATAACATATCATCCACATACAAGGAAGGAATTAATATATGATCATCAATATATCTAATGTATACATAATGATATTCTTCACTTCTTACAAAACCCAATTTAAAAAAAATGAGCCAAACTTTTGATACCACATTTGGGGAGATTGTTTAAACAAAAAATAGACCTTTTTAACTTGCATACCTAGTATTCCTTCCCTTTTACCTCAAAACCTATAGGATATTGCATATAATTTCTTCTTCTAGATCTCCATGCAAAAATGCAGTCTTAACATCCATTTTCTCAATTTCAAAATCATAAGCTACAACAATGGATAAAATAAATCTAATAGAAGATAATTTAGCAATAGGAGAGAAAATTTTGCCAAAATTGATTCCTTTAGGAGTAGCCCTTGGCTACTAGTCTAGACTTGTACTTTTGTAATGAACCATCTACTCCAAACTTCTTCTTAAAGACCCACTTACATCCTATGGCTTTTCTTCCTTTGGGAAAATGTACAAGATCCTAGGTGTCACATGAGTCTAAATCCATCATCTCCTCTTGCATGGCTAGTTGCCAAGACTCACTATCATCTGCACGTATAGCTTCCCTATAGGATCTAGGTTCATCATCAATACTTAGTAAAGAAAATACACAATAGAAATCTTGATGTAGAGGCACTTGGATAAGAGAAATATAGGATAAGATGACAAGGTTTATGCTACACCAAAAAGCCCAAATTTGAGGTTCTTCATACAAAAGTGGGAACAACAGTTAAAGGCTCTAATTTCTTCATGGAAAAGGTGATTTCAGATGTTGTGGGACCCATCCTAATAATTGACAAAGGTAGGTCAAACTTCAAACTAGTACTTCCTTCACAAACCCAAGAAATGGCTTGTAGCCCTAAAAAAGGAGAATAGTCCTAATAACTTTTGATCCAGATCTTCAAAAATAGAACTTGGACAATCAGTAGATACCCATTTGGACTCCCTATCACATATCTAGAATTGGGCATAGGTTGTTTTGGACGGAATACCCCAAACCTATAACTCCTCTCAATGACCTAGAGTCCCAATTAGGCCTAAAATACAAAGAGACCCACTTTGAATTCACACACAGAACTCAACCAATAAATTGAGCACTTAGCATTCATGCCAAAACTATGAATTTTTTGGGTTTTGTCCTCCTACAATCTCCTGTTCCCAAAAATGCCTCTATGGTTCCTTCTCTATGTCTCTAAGCATCACCTAACACATGGTTTTGTTAGGTCTTTCACATAAACAACAACAAATCATCTTCTCTACCCAAACTCTTTGTAAAATACATTGAAACTACCTTGCAACAGTCCATCCCACTGACCTATGCAGTTCTACATCAGTGGAATGGAATGAAATACATGAATTACAATCAAAACCCTAGAGGAGGGTTTTACAAACCAAATTTAGAGAAAACCTTATAACTCCCCACAATGCAACTTTCAAGACACCAAACCCACTTCAAATGATAGGTAAGTCCCTATACTAATTGATCAAAACATGAAGGAGTAAAGATAGTCCTGTACCTTCACATAGTACGGTCTGTGGCAATGTAATTCCTTAAGAAAAATAGAGTTCTTAATGGACAGTCCAAGATCAAATGCTTCTAAATTGTCTCCTCCTCAATGTCATAACCTCAACCCAATCCTAAGTGAGTCACTTCACCATATTTCATTTCCCAACAACTTAGGATTCTTGACAGTTCCGTACAACAGAATGGTACGGCTCGTTTCTTTAGAAAATACAGAAAACAACAAAAAACAACAAAAAATAACAAAGAAATGGTGTTTTTATTGCATAGAACTCCTTCTCCTCCATACATTCCACTTTCTCAAGGGTATATAGACTTGTATACACCTTGACACTTCATTGAGGACAGTTTTGGTTGATTATGGAAGCCACAACCACTTCGAACTTCCTTGACAGTTTTGCAACTACAACCACTTACAACTGTTTACCAATTTTGTCCTTACATGTTTAGGACTGTTTAGGCTTTAACAATTGCCTTCAAACATTTGGCAATTGTATTAAACCTTTGACAAGACTTTGACATACCTTTCTAACACTTTGACATGCCTTTGCAAGGCTTACAACATGAAATGTATGACTGTCCTTTATGGTTTTATGACTGCCTCCTATACAATGTATGATTGCTTATTACAAACATGGCATCATAGCCCTTATTACAACATGAGAATGGTCTCCAAGACCTTATTGAATCCACAAAATAATATGAACAAAAACAAGAGAACTCAAGACCTTAGTCTTCTTGGTGCTCCTGCACCAAATTTGGTGGGCTATACCTATCAAATGAGCTCTGTTGTCTTGTGGATCTTCTCAAAGGTGGAGTAAGAGATTCTTTCTCATGTTCTTTGGTATGCTCAACTTCTTCTATAACAATAGAGTCTTCCTCATCTGAACTTTCAAGTGAATCTTCTCCTTCTCCATCCCCTAATCCATCATTTTGTTCTTCCTAATGTGCATTTTCTTGTTGTAAATCAAAATGCACTATGCTCTTCCTTTCTTTTTCTTCTGGTTGTACAGGATTAGAAATAGCTCTAATTTCCCTAAAAATCACATCTCTAGAAATTCCAACTCTTCTGGTTAGAGGAACACTGTAAAGCTTATAACCTTTTACATTCTCACAATATCTGATGTCTATGCTTTTGGATCCAACTTAGATCACTTTTCCTTAGGCACATGAACAAAAACCCTTAAATGTGAAATAGAAGGTTTCTTACCTATCCACACCTCATAAGGTGTTAAATCAAGAGCCTTACAAGGAGACCTATTTAACAAGTAACAAGCAGTACTCACAGCTTCTACCCAAAAGCATTTATCCAACTGTGCATCACTTAACATACTTTTGGCTCTTTCCATTATTGTTTAGTTCATCCTTTCTACAACATCATTTTGTTATGGTGTATATGGAGTTGTCCTTTGTCTTATGATACCTCCATGCTTATAGAACTCATGAAATTCCTTACAACAATATTCCCCTCCATTGTTAGATCTTAATATTTTTATCTTAAGTCCTGATTGGTTCTCTACTATGACTTTAAATTCCTTAAACTTAGTGAAAACTCCAAATTTATGCTTCATAAAATAAATTCATGTGATTCTGGATACATCATCAATGAAGGTAACGAAATAATGAGATTTTCCAATAGAATCATTATCCACAGGGCCAAACACATTTGAATGAATAATTTCTAATTTCTCTTTCACTCTATTGCTTCCTAAATGAAAAGAATTTTTGTTATGTTTATCGAACACACAATGCTCATAGAAATCAAAGTGCTCATTAGAATAGGAGAAACTATCCAACAAATTTTTATCCATAATTGTTTTTAAAACATTTTCCCTTGTGTGGCTCAATTTGTGGTGCCACAACATATATGCATTTTTAGTAGTTTCAATTACATTAGTGGATCTACAAACTATAGTGGCCTCAAGCCTAAATAGAGTTCACATCCTTGTTCCCCTGGATAACACCAAGCTTCCTCTCACCAATCTACAACCATGATTATTAAATGTTACATGCTATCCTGAATCATTCAACTTTGAAATAGAGATAAGATTTCTATCCAATCCATGAATATGTAAAACAACAAGGAATATTTTAGTCCTCCCACCATTGAAACATAACTGTCCCAGCCAATAATCAGATATGTAGAGTTGTCCCAAAGGTAAACATTACCTCCATCATATTTATCATATGTGGAGAACCATTTGTCATGAGAAGTTATATGATACAAGCAACCTGAGTCAATCAACCATTGTTCATTAGAAATAACATTACATGCAAAAACTAAAACTTCATCACCTACATCTGAGGACTTTTCGGTAAAGGAATCCCACTGTTTCTTTGGGTTCCTGCATTTTTTCTTCACATGCCCCCTCTTACCATAGTTTTTGCACTTAACTCTGTTCTTTTTCCTTATGATCTCCTTAGACCGACCTTTTGATTCCTTAGGCCCCTTATGATATCCTTTTGGCCCACTTTCCTTAGACCTCCCCTAACATTAAGAGCATCCATCGAGCTATCCATAGCCTTCTTCCTCATTTCCTATAACAGTAGAGTTACAACAAGGGCATCCATATTTGGATATTTGAGGTTAATAGTGATAACAAGAATAAAATTCCTCCAAGACTCAGGCAAAGAACAGAGAAGCATAATACACTTATCTTCATCTTCTGGGCTGATGCAAGAAGTTGGGTCCACAAAAAGCTCAAAAAGTGGAAGTGTCTTTGTTATTTTTCAGAATTTGTCACACTTGGACTAAACATTTGAAGCACCTACACAATGAATCTTGAAAAAAGTCAGTAATATGAAATTTAGTATTTTGAATCTAGTTTCCAAATATGTAATTTATTCAAATACCTAGATGATAGAAATTAAATTTTGATAGGCATGTATAAAAACCACTTTTTAAAAGTCATTTCTTTTTGTCCCATACCATGCATGTGTACGGACACCACTTTTTAACCTAAATAAAAGTATTTTTCTAATTCCTTTTGGGAAAAAATATCTAACAACATGAAAATTGATGAGGATATTTTTTGTAATTTTTTTGTGAATATATTTTTTTTCTTGAATTTTTATTGGGCCTAATTGTTGTTTTTAAAAATCGTGTACGGACAACATAATTGGACCTAAACTAAACATTTTTTAATTTATTTTTCATTGTGTAGATAATTGTCTGAATATTGATGTCATATAATTTTTTTTACAAAAAAATTAACTAAAAAAAGTTATTAAAAAACAAAAAAGCTTGATATTTCAAGTTTATGGACTAATTTGCTTAGAAATTAATTAAAAAATAGAAAACATAATCCAATCTTAACAAAAATTATATATTTAGAAACTAGAAATCATGTTCTATAATGGGTTTTAATTTCATAGACTAATTCAAAAAAGAAGTCCATCATCTATATTGCCAAAGTTGGACATTTCTCTTGAACCTGCATTAGTTTTTTAGTTGCAGGTCAAAGGCTAAGGGTCGAGTTGCCAAGCCTTTCCCGAGCCTCAAAATTTGAAAAATGCATACGCGTTATAAAACGCATACGCATTTTTAAAACTAAACGTGTATGCATTATATAACGCGTACGTGTTATGTATTTTCTCATTTGAATACCTTTAAGAAATGCATATGCGTTATAAAACGCGTATGCATCATTTTATAACGCATATGCATTTCTTGTTATATAATGCATATACGTTTTATAACGTGTATGTATTTTAGGCTCGGGTACCTGTACCTAAGTGCGTACGCATTTTTTCAATAACGCATACGAGTTTCTTGTGAGATTTTTTTTGGCTGAAACTTCCCCTCTTCGTGGACCCAACTTCTTGCTTTTACCCATCTATCTTAACATCCACAAAAGCTAACTGACTCACAATCAAATTAAATGTATTCAAGTGCTTAGTTATTGAATCAAGCTCCTTCATTTTAAGGGAAAATAAATTTCTTTTGAGATATAATTTATTTACTAGGGTCTTGGCTTGATAGATTTCACCCAACCGCTTCCATAAAGCATGTGCAGTCTTCTCAACAGAGACATTCAACAAGACAGAGTCTGCAAGGCATAATCAGATTATTCCTCTTATCTTTTTGTCCAATTTGTCCCGCTCATCTTGATTGAAATCATTGGGTTTCTTTTCTCTTGATTCAAAAAATAATTATTCTCTCTCTCTTTAAGGAGATCCTCCATATTCAGCTTTCACAACTCATAACCCATTCCATTAAATTTTTTGATGTCTATTCGGGATGAGGATGCAGCCATGGCTTCTACACAAATCTAAGAAAATAAGTTCAATTAGAACTCCCACTATAGCTCAAAAAACCCTCACACTTCCACCTAAGACACATAACTAGCTAGGCTCTGATACTAAATGTTAGAAATGAATATAAACAACTATCAGTGAAAATCTGATTACAACTGTAATATAGATATTTAACTGTGCATAACTAAAATGGAGATAGTATGAAATTGACACAAAGAAATAACAGAACAGAAGATCAAACACATAACACAATGTTTACATGGAGAAACCATTTCAGGAAAAACTCTACACAAGAAGAGATGCACCAGCATGTATTAACTTCAATAGAGTTTACAATACAACACTATCAATCTCCTCTTTTGTCTTCAATCTAGAAGCACCTATTTTTCCAGTCTCTTCTCTCTACCACAACATAGCTATAATCCAATATCCTCATAAAGGGGTTGCCTTCTAGGGTAAGAAAAGCCAACATAACCTCTACTATCAGATGAACAATCCATATTTACAATGGAAATTTATATATAAAATGTGGCTTCTGAGGGCATTGCCCCCGAACCCCCACCAGGGTGCACAATCCTTGGACCCCCCACTGGGGGAATTGTTAGAATCTGAAAAGATTAATAACCCAGAAAACTAGTGCAAAGAATAGATATTAAAACTATGAATGCAAATGATACAAAATCAAAATAGCAACACAGAGTTAGTCTCCAAGAGAGTAATGCAAATGCTATAAGCAAAATAGCATTAAGAGGATACAAAAGTAAAAGATGCAAAATACAAGCCATGTAGCATGCTTATATAGACCAAGGAGAGAGAGGAGGTGGCAACAGCGACCAATGAGGAGCAACCATCTATCGGACTAAAGATAGCAAAGTATCTTCCCAAGATAGCTAATGGATGCTTACATGTAGGAAGGTGACACCTCGCAACCACTCACCTAATAAGACATGCTTTATTAACCTAAGCGAGATTAATAGAAGTGTAGGAAAAACCTAGGAATATAGGAAAAATAAATAACCCATCTAGGAAATAAAAACCTACACTAACACCCCCCATAAGCGAAGCTTAGGTGGATGTAGAAATGGGTCCCGGTAAATCAAGCCTGATGAGGTACCCATGTACATAAAAGTCCCCCCCAAAGAGAGAGAAAAGAGACCCCCCCAAAAGTAGAGAGTCAGGACTCCGAGTGAGAGGAAGAAGCCCCCCTAGAAGATGAAGCATCCCGCACCCCCAGCAAAGCTCACAAATGAAGGAACTTGCTCTCAGTGAAGGGTTTGGTGAAGATAGCAACAACCTGCTCAGAAGTTGGACAGTAGCGAAGCTCGATGATGTGGCCATGGATGAGCTCTCGGATGTAGTGCATGTGGACCTCTATGTGTTTGGTCCGCTGATGATGGACCGGATTCTGTGAGATCTGAATGGCACTCTGGTTGTCACAAAATATGACAGATGGCCGTCTGAACTGGATACCAAACTCAGTGAGAAGATTCTGAAGCCAAATGGCCTTAGTGGCGGCATTCATAGCCCCCTGATACTCGGCCTCAGTAGAAGATAGAGCAATAGCAAACTGCTTCTTGCTTGACCAACAAACAGGACCGGAACCAAGTGAGAAGCTGTAACCTGAAGTAGACTTGTGATCCTGAGAATCGCCCGCCCAATCTGAATCTGTGTAGCCCACCAAGTCAAGCTCAATACCCGCTGCATAGTGAATCCCAAAACTATGAGTACCTTGAATGTAGTGAAGGATCCGCTTGGCTGCTTTCCAGTGTAGCTCATGAGGCTCCTGCATGAATCGAGAGACCATGCCTACAGCATATGAAATGTCGGGTCTCATATGAGTCAAATAAATGAGACTCCCAACAAGCTGTCGGTACAAAGTGCCATCAACAAGTGGAGAAGAACACTGAGCCTCAAGTTTGACTCCAGAAAGAAAGGGAGTCAGAGCAGGCTTACAGTCAGCCATATGAAACCTCGAGAGCAAATCTAGAGCATACTTGGACTGTGTGATGGTGATCCCGGAAGAAGACTGGTAAATCTCAATCCCGAGAAAGTAATGCAACAAGCCCAAGTCAGTCATCAAAAACCTGTCATGAAGGGCAGTTTTGACAGCCCCAATGGTGGATGAAGAACTCCCTGTGATCAGCAAGTCATCAACATATAGAACCAGAAATAGGAGTGAATCATCCTGCTACAGAATGTAGACATTGGGATCAGAATGGCACCGAGTGAACCCAACTGATAGAAGGAAGGAGTCCATCTTGGCATACCAGGCCTGAGGAGCCTGTTTGAGGCCATAGAGAGACTTCCGAAAACGGCACACAAGTGAAGAATCCTGAAGGAACCCCTGTGGCTGCTCCATGTAGATCTCCTCCTGAAGGTCACCGTGAAGAAAAGCACTCTTCACATCCATCTGGTGTACTTCCCAACGATTAGCTGCAGCAATGGCAAGAACAAGTCGGATGGAATTCATTCGGGCAACTGGCGCAAAAGTCTCAGAGTAGTCAATCCTAGGAACCTGGGAGAATCCTTTGGCGACCAAGCGAGCCTTATGCTTGTCAACTGACCCATCTGCTGCAAATTTTGTCTGATAGATCCACTTACATTGAACAAGTTTTCTTCCCTTAGGAAGAGGGACAAGATCCCAAGTGTGGTTCCTCATCAATGAACTATACTCCTCCTGCATAGCTGTATCTCACTCAGGAATACTAGAAGCCTCATGAAAAGACTGTGGATCTGAGGCAGTAGCAATGAAGACATGTGGAGCATCTTGGAATTGTGAACGAGTTCACCTGGTGTCTGATGGATCCCCAACCCAATCACCTGCAGACTGCAAGGTCTGTCTAGCCCAAAGTGGACCGGAAGATGGAGAATCTGGAGGAGAATCATCAACCTCTGAATGATGACTAGGAGAGGAAGGAGGTGAGTCCTCTGAATCGCTCTCTGCATCAGAAGTGGAGGTAGAAGACTGCTCAGGTGAATCTAACTCATCAGAAGATCTGTCATGTATCCCAAGTGACTCCAATGTCAAAGTAGAATGAGTTGGAGAAGTGATAGAAAGTGAGCTCGAAGAGCCCTCCTCAAACTGAACACTCCTCTCAATGAACAACTCATGTGTAGTAGGGTGGAGCAACCGGTAACCCTTCACACCATCAGGATAACCTACAAATATGCAAGATCTGCTCTACGGATCCAAGGCCTTGCGTTTCTCTGTAGGAATGTGGGCCCATGCAGGAGAACCAAAAACTCGAAAGTACTTAACTGATGGTTTCCGACCGCTCCAAGCTTCAAAAGGAGTGACTCCCTTCAAGGCTCGGTGAGGAACACGGTTCTGGATATAACAAGCACAGTTAATGGCCTCTGCCCAATACTGTGGTGCAAGAGATCTGGAGTGAATCATGCAGTTCGCCATTTCCTTCAAGGACCTATTCTTCCATTCTGCAACACCATTCTATTGCGGATTGTATGGAACTGAATGCTGCAAATCAGTCCCCTCTGAAGTGCAAAACCTCTCAAACCGATGGTTGACATATTCACCACCATTGTCAGTGCGCAAAACTTTGATGGCTTTCCCGGATTGCTTCTCTACAAAAGTCTTGAAGTCCTTAAAATGATCAAATACTTCTGACTTCTATTTGAGAAAGTACACCCAAGTATTTCGAGAAAAGTCATCAATGAATGTGAGGACATATCTAGCCCTACTGAAAGAAGGATGCTGAAATGGACCAGCCAAATCACTGTGAACTAACTCCAGTATCTGTGAAGCTCTCCATGCCTTACCTTTGTCAAACTTTTCCTTAGGATGCTTACCAAGAATGCAACCTTGGCAAACACCACCTGAAAACTGAACTGAAGGCAACCCTGTGACCATGCTCTGCTGGTTGAGCTACTGCAAGTAGCGGAAGTTAAGGTGGCCAAACCGCTCATGCCATAATCTACTCACATCATTAGAATGAGTGAACAAAACAGTCGAAGGAGGATCAGGAACAAAGTGAGAAAACAGATAGAGCCGTGACTGATGATCTGCTCTCCCAACTGCAACTGTAGAACGACTGTGCAACTCATGAATCTCCACTGAATCAGGAGTGAACTCAACCCGCTTGCCTGAACCTGTGTGAGTGATCTGGTATACCGATAGGAGATTAGTTGATAATGAGGGCACACAAAGAACATCATGGAATGTGCCATCCCCCACATCAATAGACCCTCTCCCACACACCTCAACATGAGTGTTATCACCCATCAAAATAGAAGGCATAGTACACGGCTCCAAGGATGCAAGTTCTTCCTTAGATGAAGCCATGTGGTGCGAAGCACCCGAATCAAGAACCCAAGTCGATGGTGAAGAAGCAACTGCAACAAGGGCCTTGCCCTTTCCTTTCCCCTTGTTGTTTTCTTTTGCCTTATTAGACCCCTCATTAGAACTTTGTTTGATAGACTCAGGAACACTGATATTATTCTTCTCAAGAATGTGTGTCAAGTGATCAATTTGTTTCTTCAGACATTTATGTTCATCATGACCGGGTCTTTTACAATAGGCACATTGGACCCTCTCTTTCTTAGGCTTGTCACCCTTGGAATATTGGGTCTCATTAGTTGCTTTTGAAGCAACCGTTATCTGATCCTTCTTCTCCTTGCTATTCTTTTGTTTCTTATCCTTACTATTGTTGTTACTACTTTGTCCTTTCTGTTCTTTTGTGCCTTGGTTGGCAGCCAAGGCATGTGACTTAGAGGACTTAAAAGTGCCCATCTAGATTAGCTTGTCCTGTTCCTGAGTGAGATTGACAGCAAAATCATCTAAAGATGGAATGGTGAATTGAGTACCAAGTGCACCCTTAGTAGCATAGAAAGTAGAAACAAACACAGAATATTCTAAACTTAGCTTAGAGAGAATACTAAGAATCAGTTGTTCATCTTTCTTTTCAATTCCACATTGTTTTAACTGCAGCCTTAGTGATTTCAATTTGGTGAAGAAATCCTGGATTGTGTTGAAATTGCCTGGACTTAAACTAATTAGTTCATTTTCCAACATATGACCCCTCATTGAATCTTGTGTGCCAAATAGTGTTTCTAACTTTGTCCAGATTTCATTTGGTGTATTCAAAGACTTAATGTGAAAGAGCAAATCAGGAGAAACAGACAAACACAATATTCCATATGCCTCATCACATTTGTTAAACCACTTAGGCTTATCTTCATCTTTAGCAGGTTCAGTTTCAAGTCCCATAGTTATCCTATTTAATCCAGCTTTCCTTAAGTGAATTGTTATGCGTGATTTCCATTCAAAGTAATTGTATGGAGTTAGGATAGGCAGATTTGTTTGATCCATGATGAAGAAATGCAGAGAAGTAGTGTCGAAAAGAAGAGAACCCAACCAAGACAACCCCCCCTTTTCACTCAATCAAAGAACCCCCCCAAGAAAATATGATTTGGTACTTTATATTAGTGCGTTTACAACTACCACTAGCAATAAATACTAAGTGGTCTTGATTTCAATGCATTACAAAACCCTCATGAAGAGCATATGCTGAAAATACAACTTTGGCATAATATCCAGAGAAATAAACAGCACCAGTGCGATCTACTTGAAAAATCATGCACTTTCAAAAAAAGAATCACCTCGATATGAGGTCGTATGTGAAAGTTATGATCCTCCGAAGTTCCCAAAATGAGAACCGTGCAATGTCACGACTGAGAATCTGCAATTTCTAAAAAATCTTGGCATCAAAATCAAAAAACGACTGCACTAGTGCATAGAGCACGAAAAAATAGCCAAAATCAAAAAAAAAATTCGTGGGAAAAGGAGTCCGTATAAGCAAGAACGGAGCATTTGAAAACTGTCTTCAAAACTGCAGCTGCCAATGGAGAGGGGTCTTGCTGTAGCTTTCTAAGCACGTTTCTACAAAATATATAGATTGCATGCAAAAATGGAAAGATACCCAGATGGTTTTTCTGTACTGCGAACAAAACCCAGAAGGCATTTTTCTTGCAAATACACAAACGATGTTGCTCCAGTGTAAACTGAACGCCTTTAGCTACAAAAAATGACCCCAGCAACCAAAAAATGACATGCAAAGGATGAATCAGATGCTGGAACTTGCAATATTGATTCAAAAGACCAAATATGCAAGCTGGTTGTCAGATTTGAGCTCGAAACCCCGGTTCTGCAACTGTGTATGACGATCTCCGATTTCAGTGAAATGAAAGCCAAATCTGACTTTCTCAAGCCTCCTGGATGCGTTAGAACAACCGGTAATGCTGTCAGTATAACTAGAAATGCTGCAATCACCCAGATTGCATAAACACATGTGCAAACCCCAGAGATTAAAAAAAGTTTCTGTCAAACTTTTTTGATTCTCAAGATCATCCAAAGATGCAAGAGAAGAGCATACTGGGTTCTTCAAAAAAATGTAATAAGATTTATTAGCTTCCCTCCCGAATCTCTCAAATATGGAAACTAAAATCTACTCTTGCACATAGAATAGCTCTGATACCATGTTAGAATCTGAAAAGATTAATAACCCAGAAAACTAGTGCAAAGAATAGATATTAAAACTATGAATGCAAATGATACGAAATCAAAATAGCAACACAGAGTTAGTCTCCAAGAGAGTAATGCAAATACTATAAGCAAAATAACATTAAGAGGATGCAAAAGCAAAAGATGCAAAATACAAGCCAGGTAGCATGCTTATATAGACCAAGGAGAGAGAGGAGGTGGCAACACCGACCAATGAGGAGCAACCATCTATCAGACTAAAGATAGCAAAGTATCTTCCCAAGATAGCTAATGGATGCTCACATGTAGGAAGGTGACACCTCGCAACCACTCACCTAATAAGACATGCTTTATTAACCTAAGCGAGATTAATAGAAGTGTAGGAAAAACCTAGGAATATAGGAAAAATAAATAACCCATCTAGGAAATAAAAACCTACACTAACAGGAAGGAGCCCTTTGAACCCCACAGGGGAGTACCCCCCTGTACCCCCTGGATAACTATCATTTGTCAGGTATCAGGATCAAGCATGCAGTGGAAACAAGATCGCTACTTGGTGAATACTTCATCCCTTATGAATGATTTACAAACAATATTAGGAGTAATTAAATACATAGGATTTACAAGGTTGATGGAACCTTAATTCTAACACTATAAACACATGTACAAGTGAACATATAGACTGTATAATTTTTTTATTTTTTATTTAAAAGAAAGTTAACATACTAAAGTAATAAGGCTATACTTGATTACAAATGAGTGTTAGTTTACCTATATATTGCCTCTAGAGTTTAGTGGGAAAGGACATTATTGAAGTTGAGTTTTCACCGGGTTACCTATTAATACAACCCAAAATTTTATTCAACCATTTTGTTGAACATCAATTGCTTCTACTCTCTAAGTCTGGATTTTCTTTCTAACATGTTTATAATATAACCCCAAAAAATAATTAACATTAAAATCCTAATCTTTATTATTTTATTATCAATTTCATGGTTTAATTGTTTTATTAACTTAAAAGGTAATTAATCAAGAGACAATTAATTTGATTTAAATAGTTAAGTAATTTAAAAAAACTTTAAAATTAACTTTTTTTTTTCTAATTTTTTTTATAGGTGACAAGCTTTTGACTAGAGCTATAAATTGGTGAGGCCACACCATGGGGACCTCATTCCCAGACATGAATGCCTACATTAATGCTTAAGGTTCAAACCCATGAGCTCATTGACCCAACGAGGGCTTTAAGCCACAAGCTCATCGGGCCAACGGGGACCTTGCAAGGATGCTAGGTCCATGAGCTTATTGGCCCAACAAGGCTCAAAGCATGCGAGCTCATTGGCCCAATGAGTGTTTGAACCTTGGTGGCTACCACAACAACCGTACAACTTGATCACCGAACCATGCCCTTATCGACTATTTTTTCTAATTTTATTAATAAATATTAAGGTGAATAATTATTTGAAAATATAAGCAATTATTTCAATAAAATTACTCAATAACTTAGAAAACTACAATTTGAACTAAAAATAATTAAAGTGAATAAAAATTAACACACCATCATATATCTTCTCTATAAAGTGAATAAAGCTAGCAAACTTCTAAATCAAATAAAGCTATTAATTTGTTTTCAAAGCAATACTTTTTAATCAAGATTTGCAATAGTAAAATATATTAATTTATAAATCTTTTTAACTTCACAATTATAAACCAATACGTACAAAATATGTGTATATAAATATATATGTACACACACACACACACACACATTAAGGTGAATAATTATTTGAAAATATAAGCAATTATTTCAATAAAATTACTCAATAACTTAGAAAACTAAAATTTGAACTAAAAATAATTAAAGCGAATAAAAATTAACACACCATCATATATCTTCTCTATAAAGTGAATAAAGCTAGTAAACTTCCAAATCAAATAAAGCTATTAATTTGTTTTCAAAGCAATACTTTTTATTCAAGATTTGCAATAGTAAAATATATTAATTTATAAATCTTTTTAACTTCACAATTATAAACCAATACGTACAAAATATGTGTATACACACACACACACATATATATATACATATACATATACATATATATATATATACATATATACATATATGTATATATGTATATATATACATATATATACATATATACATATATACATATATATACATATATACATATATATATATATATATATATACATATATATACATATATACATATATATACATATATACATATATATATATATATATATGTATATACATACATATATGTATATATATATATGTATATACATACATACATATGTATACACACACACACACACACACTTGTATGTATCGATCAGTTTATAATGGTGAAGTCTAAGTGTGTAGGTTAAGAGAAGAACATAGTTCTCCAATATGAATTCGATAGTGTTTTGATTAATATATGTATTGATACACTATATATATTATTGATTCTCAAATAAATATATTCAAGTGCTGATGCTTACATGAAATCGTAGGTGTTAACAGTAATAACAAAGAGCAGTGTTTAGAAACAAAAACAAAGAAGATTAAAAATTTCATAAGAGTCAGGTGGCTTGTGGAGGGGCTGAGGCCCCCCACATGGGGAGCCCCACAACTTTCCTCACAACTGCGATTGTGAGGAATCTCGTGGGCTTCCCATGGCTTGGGCCTGCTCATGGCAGAGCCCAATGACCTGCCATGGTTTGTGCAAAGCGACCTGCCAAAAATTCATTTGATATTATTATTTATTATATTAAACTTTCAATAAAATATAAACACACACACACACACACCTACTCTGTCTTTACAAAACATATCTAAATTATGATTTAAAATTGGTTAAAATACTTATTATAATTAATTTGATTTGCTCGATACACCCCAATTATCCAAAATAAATATATTTTTGTTTACACAACAATTTTGAACAATCAAAGTACTCTTTTTTTTTCTAATTTACCACATCTCTTTAAATAGATAATTACATAATGTACTCAAATACAATTCTTGTTGACAAAACAATTATACAAATGGATTCTAACTCCATTTGAATATTTTACATAATGAATCTAAAGAGAGCTTAAAAGCTCTTAAACAAAATAAATACATGTGACGGTCTAGTCTCTTGAAAGCTAATGAAAAATCATGCACACATCAACACACACATACTGGGTGGCAATGAATGCTCTCCACCCTACCATAGGATTGGATTACCAACCCACCCTTGAGCAGGAGACCTTCCAAGAATTGGGATTTTACATGCAACCAAAATTATGATACCAACATGCAATTACACAATACACAAAAATTCCTTGAGTGTGACTCACAAACTATGAATCCTTGCGGATTCATCAAAGGGAGAAAGAGTTGATAATCATCCCTCTTGGGGAAATCACAAAAAAATACTTAATTCATATTATTTTCACAATCGACACTACAACATCAACCCTTCCATATGTCAACCAACCACCTTCACAACAACAAATCATCTTCACAACAACACATCCAACAACAACCATGATTACTCAACTTCCTTCTACATCATACACAACTCCACAATCAATATACCAACTAAGACTTTCCCCCAAGAGAGGCTCCACACCTATCTCAAACCCCACTACATATGAGACTCTCACCCCTTAGGGGAGATCAACTCCAAAACAACCCATCCCAAAAGAAAAATAAAACATTCAAAAGAAATTATGAAACACTCACAAAATCCATACAATAAAATTGTTTCAAAAACTATTTTTATAAAATATTAATTACATATCCAACCTCTTGCTCTCCAAGTTAGGGGAAGCCCACAATGGAAAAATCCTATCCATGAATCCCATGTGATAATCCATTAATAAATTTAACCAACAAATCTTATTGATGCAGGAGTACTCGGGCGCCCGTGTGATCAACATCACACAAAAACATTTTCGGCATTGTTTGGTTTTTGTTGATTCAGTTTTAGTTGATGTTCTCTACAAGGTAGGCAAACGTTAATGTAACTTTGGAAATGGAAAAGACATTCAATGAGAAAATATCAAGTCCCATTGGAGTCTTTGTACATATGCTTGAAATTTTGGCTTCTTCAGTTGAAGGTGTGCTACTCGTATATGCAGCTATCATTGGACATACCATCTGCTCTCTATGATCCCTTAGAAGCTTTGACGAGAATTAGAGCAATTATAGGCTATGATAAAGAGGCTTATGGTAGATGTTCATTTTAGAGTTCTTTTATCAGGGGCCCTTGATTCATCCTTTAATTGTTATAATTGTTTGTCATTTGAAGGAGATCAAGATTGCTAATCAGTGGGGAGCTCAGCTTCATTCTTTCTTCCTCAGTTTAAAGGAATCACCCAATTTATGAGTACCATACATCTTGAATTTATCTTTTCTGTGTAGGATGACATTGATGCAATTGAAGATGTCATCTATCACATCGAAACATTTGATGTCACCACTATGAGAGCCAGCGCACCCATGTTTTTACTGGCTCACAAAATTAAGTCTCTTGGTGTAAGAATGACTCAAATAAATGTAGAAGAGGTTGCATGGGACCAAGATGCACATGAGGAACATTGGTTAAAGTGCCTTAAATAATCTACACTACAAATATACAATGCTATACCAATAGAATGCCCAGCTATACATGATAGCTATTTGACAAAATGCCTCAAAGGGTTGTAGACAACATAAAGAATTTGATATTTTGCCACAGTCTATTTACTATGCATAGATAGAGTCATACGATGATCCATATGGTTCCTTGTATTTGTTTTAACACTATTAAAGTGTGACTATTTGTCTTATTGAATGATTTGGCCTCGAGAAGGCTGTGAGTATCATGGGTAATATGAGTCTTTGACTTAGATTTGAAAAATTCCTTCAACATCTCTTCACATTTTGAATTTGAACCAACGAAGGGTTTGTTTACTTTTATAAAAAACCAATGCTAGAAATGAGAGGGGGGGTCAGTCTCTGGAGGATAAACAAAGTGAAGCTTGAGGAAGGGAGGCATAGTTTGTCAGTTTGTAGAAGAAAGGAGAAAATTCAAAAAGAAAGGATAGGGAGTGGTTCAGTGTGAGTATTCATCCCATGAGTGGGGCCTGAGAAGGAATGAGAGAACCTCATATTTGAGAGAGGCCATGATTGTAAATATTGTTGCCTCAGATTTCTAGATTTGAATATCAATAGAGCTAGAGTTCTTTGTACTTATATTTCAATATTGTATTGTGTAAGTTTGAATTGAGGGTAGAGAGTCTTCTCTACTATAGTGTTTTGTGTTTGTGAGTGTGGCTATAGTAGAGAGAGAGTTTTCCTTTGCACCAAATGGTATCAGAGTAGGAGTTCTTGAGAGCTTATGCAGAGTGCCGAACATGAGGTAGCCTACGCCAAGACCTATGGGTGGAGATTGAAGCAGTGAGAGTATCCAAGGAACTCAAGAGGCTTGGGATACGTATGGAGGAGTCCTCTAATAGTGAGAACTGAGAGAAGACATTGAAGAACCATGAAAAAATTATACCTTGTGAAGAGTGTGATGTGGATTGTAGATTGAGATGAGATTACAACAGTGAGAGAAATGGGGATTTATATAAGAAGGCCCGTGATATGGGAAGGATGGACCAATTATCAAAGGAGGAAGATCTCTTTAATGATGGTAGATATACATGCAAGGATGGATTGAATAGAGGCTAGTCAATGTGTGAGTAATGAGATCGTAGTGAAGGAGAAGAAAGATGATGAAGAGGATATGATCGTAGCGGTGGAATACGAAGAGTTTGTAGCAGATCACAAAGATAATGAAGATGAGGGTGATTTGGTGATAAGGTTGTTGGCAATTGAAGAATAATGGAATGCAAATTTCACTATTGCAGAAAAGGATGCAGAACAAAATGTTGCAGTTGAGGATGATGTAAGAGATATCATAGTGAAAATCAATGTTGTAGCCATGAAGGAGGATAAGGTAAATTTTTTTGATGATGATATTGTTTTTTTTTCAAATATAATGATAGAAGAGGAATAGTATGCAAAAAAAATGGAGATTGTTATAGAGAAAGATTTGTGTTTAGATGCTATGAGTTTGTGCATAGAGCTTGTCAAAGATATTGCAGGGTTTTGGTAGAGGTGGTTGGTCTGCGGTGGGTTAATTCCCATGAAGGCAAAGGAGGAGAAGAGAGGAGTAAGGATTTGGAGGAGAAGGAAAGTGAGCCTTTGGTGGAGGAGAACAGATGATGGTGGGAAAACAAAGATGACATATAATGAGTGGAGGAGGATAGTACTTTTCCTAGCTAAGTGTTGGAAGAAACCGAAGAAGTTTTCTACGCCTACATCAAGAATGGAGTTCACTGTAGGTTGTTTATGACCTGAAGGGTGATTCTATCACTCCACTCTGCTTTGTGAGCCCATGGTCAAAATTGTTTTACCTGGTGTGTCTGATGTAGGAGCACCTGGGTGCATGCATGATCAACATCACACAAAAACATTTTCTGCTTTGTTTGTTTTTTGTTGATTTAGTTTTGGTTGATGTTCTCTACAAGATAGGCAAACGTTGATGCAACTTTGGAAGTGGTAAAGACATTCAATGAGAAAATATCAAGTCCTATTGGAGTTTTTGTGCATATGCTTGACATTTTGGCTTCTTCAGTTGAAGGTGTGCTACTCATATATGCAACTATCATTGGACATACCATCTACTCCCTATGATCCCTTGGAAGATTCAATGAGCATTGGAACAATTACAAGTTGTGATAAAGAGGTTTATGACATATGTTCCTTTTGGAGTTATTTTATTAGGGGTCCTTGATTCATCCTTTAATTGCTATAGTTGTTGTCTATCATTTGAAGGAGATCAAGATTGCTAAACAGTGAGAGCTCAGCTCCATTCTTTCTTCCTCAGTTTTAAGGAATCACCCAATTTCTAAGTACCATACATTTTGAATTTATCTTTTCTATATAGGATGACATTAATGCAATTGAAGATGTCATCTATCACATCAAAATATTTGATGTCACCAATGTGAGAGCAAGTGCACCATGTTTTTACTGTCTCACAAAATTAAGTCTCTTGGTGTAAGAATGATTCAAAGAAATATAGAAGAGGTCACGTGGGACCAATATGCACATGAGAAACATTGGTTAAAGCACCTTAAATAATCTACACTACAAATATACGATGCTATACTAGTAGAATTCCCAGCTATACATGATGGTTGTTTGACACAATGCCTCAAAGAGCTGTAGGCAACATAAAGAATTTGATATTTTACCACAATCTATTTACTATGCATAGATAGAGTTGTACGAAGATCCATATGGTGCCTTGTATTTGTTTTAAAATTATTAAAGTGTGACTATTTGTCATAATGGATGATTTGGCCTGGAGAAGGCCACATGTATCATGTGAAATATGAGTCTTTGACTCAGATTTGAAAACTTCCTTCCACGTTTCTTCACCTTCTGAATTTTAACCAACAAAGGGATTGTTTGCTTCTATAAAAAAACCAATGCCATAAATGAGATGAGGGTCAATCTCTAGAGGATGAACAAAGTGAATCCTAAGGAAGGGAGGCAGAGTTCGTCAATTTGTAGAAGAAAGGAGAACATTAAAAAAGAAAGGATAGGGAGTGGTTCAGTGTGAGTATTCAGCCCATGAGTGGGACCTAAGAAGGAATGAGAGTGCCTCAAATTTGAGAGAGGCCATGATTGTAAATATTGTTATCTCATATTTCTGGATTTGAATATCAATGAATCTAGAGTTCTTTTTGCTTATATTTTAACCTTGTATTTTGTAAGTTTGAATTGAGGGTAGAGAGTCTTCCATGTTGTGGTGTTTTGTGTTTGTGAGTGTTGTAGTAGCATAGAGAGAGTTTTCCTTTGCATCACTTTTTATCCCCACAAATTTTTCACAATTCTTCTTCTTACCCAAAAGAGAACCAACAAGCTTCCCAAAAATCAAAGAGATGGAAAAATAATGAAAAATATTTTTTTTTTCCAATTTTCCAAAATAAATAAAAATCCCAAAAAAATAGAACCCTTTTTCTTTCTTAAAAAAAAAAACAAAAACAAAATAAAGCTTTAGAATAAATCCATTAAAACAAGATAAAGCTCTAAAATAATCACTTTAAAACAAAGTAAATATTTTTTTGGATTAAATATATAGTTCATTCTATTTATCCAAAAAAGAGAGGTCTCAGTACAAAGTCTGTGGCCAAGGGAGCCACAGATAATAGATTACATAACTCTCAAAAAACAACCTAGAGTAAGCAGTGTTTTTCTTTATACATAAATTTTAAATTTTATAGTCTAACTAGATAACATAGATTAAAAAAAATCTGGTATAATATTTTTCTTTGTCTTCTGCTACCCTACTTTTTGCAATCTTTCTATTCATTAGTTTGAGCTTGTCTACATTAAAAGGACTGCTTGACTCTGTTTGAATTTGGCCACCCAATGTGGAAGGTCCTGACCATTGTTGATCTCTACTCTATTCAATTGCCTCATCAGCTGACTTGTCATCCCTGTGCACTTGCCCAGGAGCACTATTCTAGCCAGCCAAATGAGCTCTATTGTCACTGAGACTAAAGGAATCAAAACCTTGAAGGTGCCAATAGGTGGAGAGGTCTGAGTTGATCACCATCCACACTGAAGTTCTGAAAAGTAAATTCTAGGTCTTTCTGTGCCTCAATCCTCATTCTCTCTAACTTGTGGTGGCTGATGTACCTGTTTTGGAAATCAACATATTCTTCATTAAATTTTTGATGGACCCTCCTTAGATCATGAGGCCAAAACTCTGCATACATAATGTCTGCCTTGTGTATGAGTTCAGAACCTTCATCAATGACCTTCTTGAACCTCTCTATTGGTAGTTCCATTGTAAAAACCACCTGTATGAAAACATCAGTAAGCATGACTCTCAAATCAGACCTAGTAAGGCTTCTCTTTCTGTCTTGAAAATGGTCCTTATTTCTTTTTTTCCACAGAACCCATATAATCTCAGTTGTTGGACAACACCAAAAGATATTAGATTTGGAATCCAAACTAGAAATAGATCCACACAATATTTCCATAGTTTTTGTTCATGAAAGACCGACCCTTTAAATTGCCCATAAACATATTCTAGATTGTAACAACACAAGGACATTCAAAGAAAATGTGCTCACAAGATTCAAACACATTACAAATAGGAGAAACACAACAATTTATGCCAATTGGTAACTTTTGCAACATCAAGAGCCATTTAAAACATCCTTTTTTGGACTCCAACAACTTTGACCAAAACATTTTAAAAGAAGAGGCTAAACATTTAAGACTAACATTCATATGCCAAGCCTTAACACTATGCTCATAGACCTCTAGGGAGTCAGTAAGGAGTTTGTGTATTTTCCTAGAATCCCATTTTAATAACATTGTACCATATTTCCATGCCAACTTTCCCAACCAACCCTCCTCACTCAACATCTTGAGCTGAATAGGGCTGTTTAACAAAGAAACTGTTAATACTGAATATGTCCTCTTCTGTGTATCTTCTAGACCAAATTTCACTCTTAATACTTCCCATGTTTTAATGCCATCATCTGTGAATAAGTCTCCAAAGGTAGATATGCCAAGTCTATGCCATTTAAGGCCTAAACATCCTTAGATCAAGGCAATAGGCCTACCCATATGCAACAAGTTCCACCACAGGGACCTATGCCCCCCACACTCAACTCCATTGAATTTAGGGCTCTAGAATTGGAAATCAAAATTTTTACTATCTCCCAAGCCCTCCATATTGACCCAAACACACCAGAACTAAAGGGTTTGATCTTGAATTTCCTAAAAATATAGTCATGAGGATGAATATTGTGCCACAGAAGAGCTTTTCTAGGGCAAAAAAGGTCAAGATTATTTCTTATTAAAACTTTCCATGGTTCACATCCATCTAAGGATCTAACAATCCACTTTGTGACAAGTGCCACACCCTGAATCCTTAGATCCTTAAGACCTAGACCACCATTATCCTTGTTCAAACAACACCAACTCCATTTCACATAATGCCTTTTCCTTTTTCCTTTCCCATCTGACCATAGAAAGTTCTTAATGAATTTTTGAATACATTCTATCTATATACTTGAAAATAACCACATGGATGCATAATAAATAGAATATGCAGAGAGTATCTTTTGACACACTTGAAGTCTCCCAACTAGGGATAAAACTTGTCTAGTCCAGATGTTCAATTTCAACTCAATTTTTGAAAATAACCAATTCCACATTTGCTTAAGAGAGGGGTCAATAGAAAATGGGATCCCCAAGAACCTAACCTACCTATGGGGGCCACCCCACTGCCAACCACCCTCCACAAGCCGGTCAGGAGGAGAACTAGTCTAACCTAACTTGATGCATTTATTTAAGATCTTTGCTCTAGAAGCATTGCAAAACTTATTCAGTCTCAATTCCATGTTCCTCAAATTCTCTTTTTCAAGGACATGGTATAGGATAGTGTCATCTACAAATTGCATGTTGAGAAGCATATTGTCAACAGACAACCTAATTCCACAAACTCTTCCTAGGATTCTATCTGTTCTCAACATAAAAAATAGAGCATCAAAGGCTATGACAAAGAGTGCAGGAGCAAGGGGACATCCCTGCATTATAGATCTCCCCATAGGGAAAGAGGCAGTAGTTGAACCATTTATTTCTATTTGAGAAGAGGCATCCCTAAAGAGCATCTTAACCATCCTTTGAAATTCTATAGGAAATCTAAAT
The DNA here is from genome assembly GCA_027924645.1 of Cunninghamia lanceolata. Taxonomy (NCBI): domain Eukaryota; kingdom Viridiplantae; phylum Streptophyta; class Pinopsida; order Cupressales; family Cupressaceae; genus Cunninghamia; species Cunninghamia lanceolata. The sequence goes on along the minus strand of BSBN01001528.1, from coordinate 1,272,952 downwards.
GCTTTCAGAACCATTAGTATAAAGGACCATTCCACCCTGTTGTATGCTTTTAAAAAATCTAATAGAAGAATCCCAGCCATTTTGACCTAAGGCCCTAGCCCAATGCAATGCCTCCCAGCTAGTCAATAGGTTCTCTAAGATATATCTGCCCTTGATAAATCTAGTTTGAGTGCAGTTGATGATGGAGGGTAGAATGTCTGTAAGCCTTCTAGCTAAGACCTTGGCTATAATCTTATATGAAACATTTAAAAAAGTGAGATAGGCCTCCAATTTCTCATATTAGATTTGTCTCCCTCTTTAGGGAGCAATTTGATAACACCCCTGTTGATCTCCTTTCCTAGGGAAACCCTTTTATAAGCTTCTTGATATACCTCCCACAAATCATCTACCACCCAAACTAAATTTGCTTTATACAATTCAACTGGCAAACCATCAATCCCAAGGGATTTGCCATCATCCATTGATAGGATGGCATTTTTTATTTCTTCTTTGAAAATATCTTGCTTTAGTTTTCTAGCCATTGTGTATCTATCTTTTTAGGGCAGATGTTATAGCAGAGCTCTTGGGCCTCTAGACATCCCGTCTTCCTATCATCAGCTTTGAACAAATTCTCATAATTTTTTTTAAAGAGTTCCTTGACATCCTTTAACTTATTATAAGTGATTCCATTTTCAATGATTGAGCCAATATGTTCCTTCCTAAACTTGGATCTCAGAATGTCAAATAAATATTTTGAGCCTCTATCCCCATCTTTGAGCCAATTAAGTCTCACCCTTACTTTGTGGTGTAGTCATGGTCAGAGGGTTCATAGAATGAACTGTCCAGGCTGTGCAGTAAGAGTAAACACAACAGAAACAACTCAAATAAAGAATGAAATGAATGATTCAAATGATCAATATATCATATAGTCAGAATGCTTACATGTTGGCAACATGCGGGCTGCAATCTAGGGCTCACATGCTTGATTCCAGTTACAACAGATATGTAAGATATGACATTGAAGTGCCTTTCAGAACCAAAATATATATATTCTAATCTATCATAATCAACTATTGACTTCCTAATACATCCTAGAGATCTATATATATCATATCCAAACTCAAGAGATCCTCCATGTCAGCCAAGAAAGGTTACAACCTCCAATGAAGGAATGTAACATGTAGAAACAAATAGGTTAGGCCTAAACATCTGGTAATGCTCTAAAAATGAATGAATCAAGGTGCGGACCTCAAGGAAGGTCTATTTGATCATTATGTGTTGTGTGATATGTTTCATTTAGCTCTGTAAGTCACAGAAGTGATCCACAAACCTTCTCCTTTAACTGACTGTCTGTATGCTCTACTATGTGAAAATAGGTAATCTTCTGATAGTGATAACTTTTAGCAGACAAGTCCAAATGACCTAAAATTTGGATATGATGTAGATGATGGTGTGTAGATGCTAAGTCTTGCTCCATGAGATCTAAAATGAAAATGCGGCAAAATGTGGTACAAAATGCTAAAGCTGCTACTGACTGAACTAAACTAAAAAGGAAAGAAAATAAAGAATGCAAAATATTTTTGGTTGATTCAAGATTGCTCTACAACCTGGGATACTCCTGCATCAGATACTCAGGGTTGTTGAAAAAGTGAGTCCCACACTTTTTTGGGTCTAGAGGAAAACCAAGGTGGTCCACCTCAACCTGAGATATCCATGTTGAGTCTTCTTCGAGTCTGCCTTTCCACTTTACCAAATATTGTTTGTATTGCTTGCCTTTGGTACTGCATCCAACTTTGCTATCCAAGATGTCCTCTATCTACTCCACTTGTTGCTGTGGTAATTGATCCTTCAAATCATCTTCAATGATGTCACTTGATTCTCCTTCATGATATTGATATAGGTCTACAATGTTGAATATAGGTGATATAACCAATGTCTTCAGTAGCTCCACTTCATATGCATTGCCTGAATCAAATTTCTTGAGTATCTTACACAGTCTAAACTTCTTCATCTTTAGCTTGTTATATGTGCCAACTAGAAATCTCTCTTTTCTCAAATATACCATTACCTCATCACCAACTAAAAATTATCTGTGTCTTCTCTTCTCATCTACTTGCTCCTTATACTTACTGTTCATCTATTCCAAATGCTTCTTAATCTAATTATGCACTGTCTCCATGTATCCTACAAATTCTTCTGCCTCTGCACTTCTCTTATTCTTCGTACTGATATCCCTCAACTCTACAACTCCTCTAGGTCTCATTTTGGTCACGATCTCAAAAGATGTCTTCCTTGTACTCCTATTCATTAAATTATTGTATGCAAACTTTGCTTGCGGTAGAATTAGATCCCAACTTCCTGCCTTCTCTCCTACCAAACATCTCAAAAAATTTCCCAAACTCCTATTTACCACTTCCGTTTGTCCATCTATTTGTGGATGAAATGCTAAACTGAACTTTAGGTCTATCTTCATCTTCTTCCACATTGTCCTCCAAAAATATCTAATGAATCTTGTGTCCCTATATGAAATTATGCTCTTAGGTAATCCATGCAATCTCACAATCACCTTGAAAAATAGGTCAGCAACATGCACTGCAACACAAGGTATGAAATGCGCCATCTTTGAGAATCTATCCACCACTACAAATATAGAATCATGTCCTCTCTGTGTTCTTGGCAACCCTACTATGAAATCCATGCTTATGTCTTCCCAAGGTCTCTCCAGTACTGTCAAAGATTTGTACAAACCAGTATTCTAACTACTCCCTTTTGCAACTTGACATACTCTATAACTCTGCACAAAATTTCTTACATCCATATATATCTAAGGCCAAAAGTAATGTTCACTTACTAAAGCTACTGTCTTGTTAATTCTAAAATATCCTGCCAATCCACCACTATGTCTCTCCTTTATCAAATTATCTCTCATAGATCTCCTAGGTATACACAACTGATTTCCTTTGAACAACATATCCTCTTGAATGAAATAATCTAACCACTTACTTCTATCTGTCACAACAGGTTCCTTACATGCTTTCCATGGTCCTACAAAATCAAGATCTTCTTCATACATATGCTTTAGTTCTTCAAAACCTAATACTTTAATTCTCATTTCTATCAGCAAATTCCTTCTTCTACTCAATGCATCTGTAACTTTGTTTGACTTCTCACTCCTATGCTTCAATACAAATGTGTAACTCTGCATGAACTCTACCCATCTCATATGTCTCTGATTTAACTTTCCTCGACTATTTATATATTGTAAAGCCTGATGATTTGTATACAACATAAATTCCTTAGGCAACAAGTAATGTCTCCACTTCTTCAAAGCTTGAACTATGGCATAAAATTCCTAATCATAAACTGAATATCTTCTCTTTGCATCATATAACTTCTCACTGAAATTTGCTACTGGTCTACCTTCTTAACTTAACACTGCTCCTATTGCATTTCTACTTACATCACAATCCACTTGAAACACTTTGTTGAAATCTGGTAATGCTAACACTGGATGCTTTCTCACTTTCTACTTTAACAATTCAAAACTTTCATTTACTCTTGATGTCCACTTAAAGTCCTTTCTGTCACCTCTCATTGTCTCTGTCATCGGTGTGCATACTGAACTAGAATTTCTAATGAACTTCTAGTAGAAAATAGCTAATCCATGAAATGATTTGACTTCTCCAATGCTCTCAGGTGTTGTCCACTCAACAATTGCTCTTTCTCAGGGTCAATCTTAAATCCTTCAACAGAAATCACAAATCCTAAGTATACCAATTCTTCCTTCATGAAACTACATTTCTTGATGTTTATCAGCAATATCTCTTCTCTCAGTCTCTGCAATACTTGTCTAAGGTGCCACAAATGTTCTTCCTTTGTCTTACTAAAAATCAAAATATCATCCAAGTATACAATAACAAACCTACCCAAGAACTTCTTCAAAACTTTATTCATTAATCTCATGAAAGTACTCGGTGCATTAGTTAATCCAAAAGGCATCACTAACCATTCATACAATCCTACATTTGTCTTAAATGTAGTCTTCCATTCATCTCCTTCTTTGATTTTAATTTGATGGTATCTACTCTTTAAGTCTATCTTTGTGAAATATTTTGCTCCACTCAAACAGTCCATAAAATCATCCATCCTAGGCAATGGAAATCTATACTTAACTGTGATCTTATTGATTGCTCTAGAGTCTGTACACATCCTCCATTCTCCATCTTTCTTCGATGCTAGCACTATAGGTACTGCACAGGGGCTTAAAATTTCTCTGATAAATCCTTTCCTCAACAATTCCTGTATCTGTCTATTTAATTCTACTTTTTCTGTTGGTATTATCTGGTGTGCTACTTTGTTAGGCAAACTAGCTCTAGGTATAAGATCCATATGATGACTGATACTCCAGATAGGTGGCAATCCTTCAGGTACTTTATCTGATATGATGTCTTCATACTTTGTCAACAATTCAATTATCTCCTTTGGCTTTGATTCCTTAGTTTTTGTACTTAGGGTTCCATGCTTCTTAGGGATCAAAGAAAAACACATATTCTTATGTCTCAAACCATCCATAAGTTTCCTTCCATCAACCAAACATATTCTAGCATTCCCACATATTTCACTCTTAGGTTCATCTTCCAAAGGTATTAAGGTGATTTTCTTTCCATTAGATACTATAGTGTAAGTATTCTTTCTCCCATCATGTATAGCTTTTCTATCATATTGCCATGGTCTACCTAACAATATATGACATACATCCATTGACATAATATCACACAATACTTCATCATGGTAAGATTTAATATGAAATTTCACCAAACATTGTTCACTCACCCGTAAATTATGTTCATCCTAAATCCATGATATCTTATAGGGCTTAGGGTGTTTCAGTCTCCCCAGATTTAGCTTAGTCACCATCTCCTCTGAAACCAAATTATCAATACTACCACTGTCAATGATAACCTTACAACATTTACCTCCTGATCTGCATCTAGTTCGAAACAAACATTTCCTCTGTGGTGGTTCCTCAGTTGTTTCTACTTGAAATAGTGCTCTCCTCATGACTAATGATTCTCCTTTCTCTAGTTTTCCAACTGAATTAGGTGATCCAACAAGTTCTTCTTCTACATAAGCTGTTCTTCCATTGTTCTCTGTATTCTTGCTTGTACTTCCTTGATGACATTCAAATGCTCTATGTCCTTCACTTCTGCACTTGAAACAAGTTCCTCTAAATGTTCTCTTATCAAACCCTCTTTCATCCATCCTGTACCCTTCACTCTGGTAAGAATTATGATTCCCTCTATGGTAGAAATTTCTATCATCTCTCTGGTATGAACTGGTATCTCTATCTTCCTTCTTGAATGGGCTTTCTTGTTTTGCTCAACATAAGATCTATCTCGTCCAGAATATGTTCTACCTCTTTGAAATTTACCTCCTCTACCTCTCTGTCTCTACTTATTCTTCTTATTGAACTTTTTCAACTTTTAGGGAAAACTGATAGGCTTCTTCTATGGTTGTCATCCTTACCAGGCTCAGTTATTCTTGAATGTTCAATCTCAGTCCATTGATACATCTTGCCACTTTCTCCTTGCTTGCTTCACTATGTCCAGTCCTTATGATCATCTTATGAAATTCTTCAGTATGCTCCTTCATAGATTTGTCCTTTTGTTTTAGATTTTGTAACCTCTTCAACAATTCTAACTCATAGTCAGCAGATATAAAATGATTCTTCAATTTTGCCACCATTCTATCCCATTTTATGATCTTTTCTTTTCCTCTTTTGTTTCTATCCAACTGAACTTCTTTCCACCAAATAGCAACATGTCCTTTCAACTTAGTCTTCACAAATCTTACTTTCTTCGAATCTTCAATTTCTTCATATTCAAAGTATTCTTCCAAGTCATTTATCTAATCAATCAATTCCTTTGGATTCAAATTTCCAATGTAGTCTGATACTTCTACTCTAGGTCTCTTTCCAATCTTTGAAATAGCTCTCAACATCTTCACTTGATCTTCTTCTTCTTCTTCTTCTAGGGTTTCTTCATTTTGATCAGCGGATTGAAATTCTTCATCATCACTTTCAACATCATGTCTCGGTGTTAATCCTCTTCTTCTATCTTCTTCTACAACATCCAGTCAAACTTTCATAGTTTTCATCATCTCCATCATTTCATCCATTCTTCTAGCCATAGTGCCTATAGCATGTATTCTCCTCGGTGGCATCTCTTCCTAGGATCTGGTACAATTGCCTCAAATTCAACAATCTGACTACAAGGTAGTGTTTAGTGGAAAATTGGATTTGTTAATGTTTTAGTGTTTTGATGTTTAAATCCTCCTTTCCACTTTACATTCAAGGATCTAGGGTTGAGTGGCAATTAACTATCATACCCTAGATCACTGTGAGATGTAGGGAAACTTGGATTAGGGAATTTAATTATCAATTTTCCTTCTCTTATGCCCAATTAACCATTAAAACCCTAATTTTACAAATATGATTGTAAACAGAAGAATAACAGAAAAAGCTCTTATAAACGGAAGTAAAATATCAAATCACGGAGTACTTGTTTTCGGGGTTTCAAGGCAGAATAGTCGGGGACACTGGAGCGGGTGCCCAAGTCCAAGGTACCAATTTCTTTGCGGGATCCTGACCTCCTTTCGACACTGATCAACACTGTAACTCTTGTTTCTAGAAATTCAACTGTGGAGGACACTAGAACGAACGCTCAAGTCCTAGAAATGCTCTGGTGTCCTACTTCTCTTCAAATCCTGAATCTTTGATGTCTACTGATCCTTCCTACAACTTCACTTTTCCCAAATGCGATACCTATAACCTGCAATCACAAGACTTTGGTAGGGGGTTTTGGTGTTTAGAGGCTTGCCTTAGCCAAACCTTAGAGGACACTTAAGTATTTGAACATTGTTGTCAGATAGAGAGTGCATGCCCTTGTGAGGCAGAGGCAAAAACCAAAGGAAATGATGATAAAAACACAATATAATGTCACCTTGTAGTGAAGATATCATGGGAGGAAGATATTCTTCATTCCATGATGAATGGATGCTCAAATCTGCAAACACAAACACATAGACAACACAATTCTGCTCTTGCAACACAATGAAAGCCTTGAATCACCTTGTGAACACAATAGCTTTCTAGTAATCATCTAGTTTACAAATGAATGCCTAAACATGCTTTTATATGCAACTACAAACACTCCCGCCAAGATTTTCATAATTCAAACTTACCGTGTCAGCATAGGACTCAAATAACAGTCATAAACCGACACCCAAAAATTGGGACTACCCCAAAATAGGGCAGGACTAGAACGTGGACACCCAAGTCATCCCCCCTATTTTGGGCAGGGTAAAGCTCAAGGGGTCCTCCTAGGTCCCATTTGTCATGTTACCTAGGGCTCATTCCATCAGGATGCCAAATTATGAAGTAAGATGTTCTAAATGCATGCAAAAGACCCAGGAGCTAAATCTTATGAGGGAAAAGCCCCCAAAGGGACATTTTCTGATGTTACATTTAGCCCCCACTTTAATGTATGTATAAACGCAAGGCCAATACATGCATTAAAGTAAGGTCACAAATACAACAAACACACCAAGCACGGAGAGGACATGTCAATCACATAGAAAACAATAATAGGCACGCAAAACATGGAGAAGATAGTTACAATCATGCCGAACATGGAGAAGACATTCAATGCATAGAAGACACATTAATGCATGAAAGACATAAATGATATCTTTTCTTTTCTTTTTATATATATGAGATGCAGATGCAAGTACTAGAAAGTAAACAAACCTCCCATAATACATGATGCACTCATCGTGTAGGTCTTTGAATGTATGGGACAACACACACGCAAGACACACAAAACCTCCCAAAATGTAGACTACATATGGGGCAATAGACACACCAAACAAAGAAAGCATGCCAAACACACACACTTTGAAGACACGATAGACAAGTGATGGAGTGTACCTATTTGTAGGTCCAACACCATCTGAGGCACATTACAGGGACACACCGACGATTGGGCTTCGCCACAACATCACCGCAAACATGCTTAAGGGTTGAGTTAGTCATAGAACCGCTCCCCACCTCCGTAGAGGACTTTTGAAAATGCAACCCCACTCGCGTCACAGAGATGCCTTACAGTGAAAAGGAAGCATGGCATATGATCCCACCTGCATCATGGAGATACCTTATAGTGAAAAGGAGGTATGAGCTCAAAGTATACAACCCCACCCGCATCACGGAGATGCTTTACGCTGAAAATGAGGTATACACAATAGAATTCAAGATATATTGATTGATTGCAAACAAACTTAGGATGCAGGAAGTACTCATCGCATTAGTCTGCACTTGAGGACAAGCACATTGCTATCATCTACAATAGACAACTTACCTTATATGCCCCCACCTTAAGGTGGTTGATATCATGCATCGATATCAAGCACGTTAAGGTAGGAAGAAAACACACAAGGGAACATAGACTTTCGCAAAGCCCATGCCCCCTGGAGGTGACATGTACTTTATGATCATCAAATGTTCCCACAAACACATCCCTGCAAGAAACATGTTAGTGCCTACAACATCATGATAAACAACAATAATGCATATGATTAACCACATAAACAGCCAAGGTTATACTATGAATTTGGAGTTCGAGGATAACTGTGGGGCTATATTATGAAGCTCTCTGAATCGAGTACCACCAAAGGCTAGATTCAAAGACAAACAAAGGTGCATAGAGCAACAGTATTGTTAAGGTTTGTAAATGCGATAAAAACATCATCAAATTCACTATGCAGAAAGCACGAGTGCTTCCACTAGCCAAGTGTCAGATAAAATATACAACCCCATCGTCATATTAGGAACTAAGTCCATTTTTGATTGCTCTCGAAAGGGACACTAGGTCTGCATTAGTATAAATGTTTTTTTTCATCTGCCCTCTAGATGGAAACACTAGAGGAAGGGAAACAATAAATAAGAGAGGAGAAACAAGTGTCTTAGGGACAGTCATGTAGGAGGGTGCCCCCAGTCTTACCAACCGCGATGCTATGTCTGTAAGACACAACACACAACAATGAAATTAGAGAGAGAGGCAATATAGAAGAATGATGATACAAATAGAAGAAGGTCACAACAGAGGCAGTCTCCTGGTATCCCAGACCTTATGGGAGAATTCGAGGTCATCCTAGGAGGCCTAAACAACACATAACACATCACGGGGGAAGCACATCATGAGAGAGAGAAAGGGTTAGAGATACTTACCTATAGGGTCTTCATGCTAAGTCTTATCATCAAGTAAATCACCATCATCCTCCCACTCCCTAATGTTAGAGGAAGGTGGGATATAAGGTATCATAGCCCAATTCATGTCTTGCTCATCATGTTGTTTATTGTTAGGATCCTGTTTGTTTGGTTTAATGTTAGGATCAATGTTTTCTTGTTGAGAGGCAAGGTAAGCTCATTGCCTTCTCTTCCTCCCTTTTACAAGTTGATGTTGTTGTGCTTTACGACTTAGTTTTTGTAACATAGGGCTTTTCTTTGTTATGGATTTTTGTGTTGTAGATGAGGAAGCACCAAGATCAAAGGTCCTTTGTCTAGGTGGAATGTTTTCTTGTTGAAGCTTAATATCGTACTTATTCTCTATCCTCTTAGTGATGTCCAAATGACTTGAATATTCAAACAAAGGAGGGACATTAAAGGTCTTCTCTTCCTTAGTGAAATCCAAGGTGTGCGAACAATATACTAAAGGAAGAATGTTGGTGGGAGGATCCACAGAGGTAGGAATTTGATTATTTTTAAATGAATGCTTATTTTCTACCCATGGTTCATGTTCTTTGTTAAAGGGAGCTCTTCATTCACTAATGCTTCATCTTGGCCAGGGAGAGCAGTGGAATTAATAAAGCTATCCCTAGTCTTATCATTTGAGTATTCAGTTATAGGGGAAGTAGGATAACTTATGGGATCATCATCAACCATTTCCTTGCTACTCATGGAGAAGAACTCAGTTAAGCTTTCTAATATCGTAGGATGTTCACTCATGAGGGTTAAAAATTAGTCAAAATCAAGGTTTTTGATAAATGAATGAAAAGATACCATTGAAAAATGACATGAAGGTTCCATTTAAATGTAAGATCAGATTTTGAGAAGCTTTTCAAATTGATGCAAAAGACGAGCAAAATTATATGTAAAAATAGCCTTAAATGCTTGATTTTTTTGTACTTTTTCAATGCAAATGAATGAAACAAAAGGTGTTGTAAGGATTTTGATCAGGGGAAGAAAGTTATATGTCTGATATCAGTCCAAAACAGCAGTAAGATCCTTCTCAACACACTATTGATGCAAATCCGAGATAATGCCAAGTCAAAGTATAGTGAAAATATGTCACGATAAGCACTTTTTTCACCAAAACTCAATTCAAAGGAGCATAACAAAGGGTGTTGCGAGGAAAGTGATGATGGAAAAAAATTATATCAGTAATAACAGCCACTTAATGTCAAAATATCCAACACAACATGCTTTTAGTGCCACTCAATGTAAAACCCTAGTGAAAATATAGCAAAAATAGGCTATTTTTCACGGTTTTTCAATTCCAAGACCTAGCAAAAGGGGTGTTGTAACAAATTTAAGGATGTGAAAAAAATAAAATCAATAATATCAGTCACATCAATCCATAAAATTTATCACAACATACTTGGAGTGCAAACTAGGTCAAACCCTAGGGCAAAAATAACAAAAATGTGTAGTTTTGTACCAAATTTTCAATACAAGAGCCCATTAAAATGGTATTGTGAAGATTTTTAGGAGGGGAAGAAAATTATTACCCTTATAACATCCAATTAATTCAAAAATACCCTTCACAACATGCTTATGGTGCAAGTTTATAGAGTCGATAAGGTCAAATTTAATGAAAATCGTTGTTTTTGAAGCCCTAGGTTTGAGATGTTGACACAAAATGCTATGTGAATGTTTTGGAATTAGATTTATAATTAAAATTAAGTAATCTCATATCTGAAAATAATTTTCAAGCCCTAATATGAAAAAAGCTAATGCAAATCTAATGAAAATGCATGAAAATTACTAGTTTTTTGTTGAAATTTTCTATGCAAAAATGCAAATATTTAAATCTAAATGCAAATTTACACTAAAATGCAAGACTATAGAAAAATTATAATTTTAATGAGCCTCTAAAATCAGTAGAAAAATCTGAAAGAAGATTTTGCCTACTAACCCTAGATTTTAGAATTACTAGGTTTAATGAAAATTGTCAAAATTTCTACAAAAGTCTAGCAAATTAATGATGAAAATGCAATGCAAATTGTTGAATTTTTGTGTTTTTCTGTAGTTTATATCAGATCTGATGTAAAAATCATGAATTAGGAAAATTTAGAAATAATTGATGCAATTTAATAAGCCAAACAATGCAATTTTTTTGATTTTTTCAAAATTTTTAAATTTTCTCAGTGCAATAAGATGAAAGACTATATGAATGAATGAAATCAATCCAAATATGAAGACACACACTCATTAAGTTGCAATTTAAGTCCAAAAACATGGGTTCACCAAAATGTTTAGTGGAAAATTAGATTTGTTAATGTTTTAGTGTTTTGATGTTGAAATCCTCCTTTCCACTTTATATTCAAGGATCTAGGGTTGAGTGGAAATTCAATATCATACCCTAGATCCATGTGAGATGTAGGGAAACTTGGATTAGGGAATTTAATTATCAATTTCCCTTCTCTTATGCCTAATTAACCATTAAAACCCTAATTTTGCAAATACGATTGTAAACAGAAGAATAATGGAAAAAGCTCTTGCAGATGGAAGTAAAATATCAAATCACAAAGTACCTATTTTTGGGGTTTCAAGGTGGAACAATCAGGGACACTGGAGCAGGCACCCAAGTCCAAGGTACCAGTTTCTTTGTGGGATCTTGACCTCCTTCCGACACTGATCAGTACTATAACTCCTATTTTTGGAAATTCAGCTATGGAGGACACTAGAGCAAGCACCCAAGTCTTAGAAATGCTCCGGTGTCATGCTTCTCTTCAGATCTTGAATCTTTGATGTCTATTGATCCTTCCTGTAACTTCACTTTTCCCAAATGCGACACCTGTAACCCGCAATCACAAGACTTTGGGAGGGGGTTGTGGTGTTTAGAGGCTTGCCTTAGTCAAACCCCAGAGGACACTTAAGTCTCTGAACACCATTGTCTGATAGAGAGTGTGTGCCCTTGTGAGGCAGAGGCAAAAACCAAAGGAAAATATGATAAAAAACACAATATAATGTCACCTTGTAGTGAAGATATCATGGGAGGAAGATGCTCTTCATTCCATGATGTATGGATGCTCAAATCTGCAAACACAAACACATAGACAACACAATTCTGCTCTTGCAACACAATGAAAGCCTTGAATCACCTTGAGAACACAATAGATTGTGGTAATCATCTAGTTTACAAATGAATATCTAAACATGCTTTTATATGCAACTACAAACACTCCTTCCAAGATTTTCATAATTTAAACTTACCGTGTCGGCATAGGACCCAAATAACGGTCATAAACCGACACCCAAAAATTAGGACTGCCCCAAAATAGGGTAGGACTATGGTGCGGGCGCCCAAGTCCTCCCCCCTATTTTGGGTAGGGTAAAACTCAAGGGGTCCTCCTAGGTCCCATTTGTCATGTTACCTAGGGCTCATTCTATCAGGATGCCAAATTATGAAGTAAGATGTCCTAAATGCATGTAAAAGACCCGGGAGCTAAACCTTATGAGGGAAAAGCCTCCAAGGGGACATTTTCTGAAGTTACAAGTAGTAAGTGCCTAACACTCATCGATGTGTTGACAAAAACAAGTAGATTACCTCAGGTTAGTGATTGATTCACCACAAGATCTTACGGAATGCCTTCACTTCAAACTTTGCTCCCAAAGGATTCAAAATTTCGCTCTGATACCACTTGGTGCAGTCATGGTCAGAGGGTTCACAAAATGAACTATCCAGGCCATGCAACAAGAGCAAACACAATGGAAACAACTCAAATAAAGAATTCAATGAATGATTAAAATGTTCAATATATCATATATTCAGAATGCTTACATGCCGTCCACATGCGGGCTACAATCTAGGGCTCACAGGCCTGATTCCATTAACAACAAATATGTAAGATATGTCATTGAAGTGCCTTTCAGAACCAAAAGATATCTATTCTAATCTATCATAATCAACTAATGAATTCCTAATACATCCTAGAGATCTATATATATTATCTCCAAACTCAAGAGATCTTCCGCGTCAACCAAGAAAGGTTACAACCTCCAATGAAGGAATGTAATGTGTAGAAACAAATAAGTGAGGACTAAACAACTGGTAATGCTCCAAAAATGCATGAATCAAGGTACGGACCTCAAGGAAGGTATATATGATCATTATGTGCTATGTGATATGTTTCATTTAGCTCTACAATTCACAAAAAATGCGCCACAAACCTTCTCCTTCAACTGACTGTCTATATGCTCTGCTCTGTGAAAACATGCGATCTTCTGATAGTGATAACTTTTAGTACACAAGTCCAAATGACCTAAAATTTGGATATGATGTAGATGATGGTGTGTATATGCTAAGTCCTACTCCATGAGCTCTGAAATGAAAATTATGCAAAATGCGGTACAAAATGCTGAAACTGCTACTAACTGAACTGAACTAAAAATGAAAGAAAAGGAAGAATGCAAAATGTTTTTGGTTGATGCAAGATTGCTTTGCAACCTAGGATGCTCCTGCATCACTTTGGCCCCTTGAACCTTAAGGTTTTCATACCTCCTTAATTTGCTTTTGGTCTCACCAAAGTGCAAAATTAGACCTTCATCATTGGAGTGTATTGTTCTTCTCCTCTCTTCTTGTATCTAGTTCTAGCTTCTTCCCACAAATTTGGAACAACCCTTTAGATGCCTCAATTAGCTCCTCCCAATATTGAATAGCATTCTCTTCCCCCCTAACTATTTCAAAATATCTCTAAGGCTAGCAATCCCTGCTAGGTCGTCACTGTTGCCTAGCAACTAAGTATTGAGCTTAAATAAATTATTTATTTTAGTCCCTGTATCTGTTCCTTGATTCTCTATACAAATTTCAAAAAATATACAATGATGGTCAGACAAAGTGCTCAAAATGATTTTCACTACATTAGACTTCTATTGGCTCTGAAAATTAAAAAACTCCTTATTTACATAAAATCTATCTAGTCTACTATATATTCTCCTGTTGAGTTTCTGAGCATTACACTAGGAAAACCATATCCATTGACTTATGGATTTGTTTCCCTCAAGAGGATCCAAGATTCTAAGTGATTTTTTCAACCTTAACCAAAAAAACTTTTCATTTCCTTTCCACTATGCATGTATCCCTCCTGACTTGTCCTCTCTTTGCTCCACCATGTTAAAGTCACCAACAATTATCTATGGGAGCCTAGGTAGGTTATTAGTCATCCACTCCCATAATTCACCTCTTTCTCTATGGTCATTGGGGACATATAAAGAACAGATACCAAATTACATCCCTTGCCAATCCAAGACTACCCATGCACACCTATTGCAGGACGAATACCCAGTTTGAACAATATATTGCCCCCACACATTACAGATAAGAAGAGAAATACCTCCTTTTCCCTTGTCATGCCTAATGTATACTTTTATTAAGTCTTTCCAAATAAAACCTTAGAGTATTATCTAATTCAGTTGCCTTTATTTCTTGTAACAATAAAAAATCTATTTTTCTATTTTTATTACATAAGTCTCTTACAATGTATTTCCTATTTGGAGACTCAAGTCCCCTCACATTCCAACTATAACACTTCATATCCAGTAATGTAGCATCCAATCAAATGAAAACTCTTCATATCTAGTAATGTAGCATCCAATCAAATGAAAACTCTTCATATCTAGTAATGTAGCATCCAATCAAATGTAGCATTTACTCCTCGGTCGAGTGCTTTCATGGAGGATGGGAAATGTAATAAAATGGAGGTAGATTGAATTAAAGGTGATGCAGATGGTTTTCCAAGGTCATCTCGGGATGCACTGGAGGTCCATGATGCCACAACACCGCCCAAAAATACTTATTTCTAGGCAAGCGAGGAGGGAGGTCTATTCAGTACCAGAAGTCAATTCACCAATGAAAGGGGAGAGGGTAACTCTGGAGTGTAGGGAGAAGGTAAGCTTCCCTTTGTGGCTTGAGAACTAGTTTTGAAACCGAATGATGAAATGGAAGTTGCAATTAAAAATGAGGAAATTAGATTGAAAATATAGCCTTGTTCTTTGTTTGTTTGGATGTCAAAAAACTGCCCTCATGAAGATTGTTTGATAATTGGATTAACATAGTCTAGGGGAAAAGATTGGGTGTATATGTGTCCTTTTGTAAAATGTTAAATAAGGGCTTGTTTGTGGTTTTTATGAAAAATCATGCAATGCAAAGGAGGGTCTTGGAAAGAGAGTTCTGGAATGTTGAGAGTTCTCTTTTCAAGGATTTCCCTTGGTGCCCTAATGCCTCACATCAAGAAATACAGTTCTGTTCTATACCCAGGTGACTTCTAATAAAAAATCTTCCTGAATAGTTGTGGGCTTTTTTGCCCCAAATTATTGAACCTTTGGGAAAAGTGATGAAGGTTGAAGATTCAAGGGTCACCTTACCCCACTTGGATGCAAGAGTCCTTGTTTCCCTTAACACTGGTGTCCATATTCTTGAAACTATTTAGGTTAACCTCGGGGGGAAAGTTGTTGATTGTGAAGTTTTGGGTCTCGAGGGGCTAAATTCTTTCTTTCTATGCAAAGTAGATGGTCATCAAAGAAAAAATTACCCTATGATTAAGTTAAAGAATGCAAAGAAGAGATTTAAATCATTCAAACCTGTTAAAGGTGGACCTGGATCTATTGGGGTGGGTAGGGTTTTTTCCTTTGTCCCTAGGGAGGGTGATGATTTATCCAAGGTGAGTTCTATTGTGGAATCCCTTTCTCCTAAACCTGCTGAACTTGGTCTAATTGCAAGCTCCTTGAGGGAGCTTAGAAGTAGTCTGGAGAAATTGAAGCTTGATGATATCCCTTCATGTGAGGATCACAAGGCTAGTACAATAGCTGGTATGGATGTCTCAGTTGGTGGCTCCCCTTCTGAAAGTATTGGGCTTATCTTTAGAGGCCTAAGCAGTGAGGATGAAGTAATTAATAATGGGGGATCTCCTTCCCTTGTAAACCCCATTTGTGAAGTTGAGCCTTCAAAAATTGACACTGAACTGTTTGCAGAAGACAAAACCATTTGGGATAGCCTATTGGATGGTCCACATGAACCTATTGCTAAAAGTTTGAGTATGTTGGACATCCCAACTAGCTCTACTCCATCTAACTCAAGTACTGTTGGGGGAGAACCCAAACTAGTGGCCCAGTTTAAAAAAAATGCTCAATAGTTAGCTCAGATTAAAATTAGGGAGAATATATTGACAAATAAAATGCAAAAAGTTTTAGATGACAATGGTTCCCCCATTGCCTTTCAAGCACTAGACCCAAGGGTGGTTGATTGTGAATCCCAAACTCAGGTCCCCGAGGAGGAGACTGAAGATGTTGTGCCCAAACCAGAAGAGAATGTATTCATCAAAAAGGATGAGAGCAGTAAAAAAAGAAGATATGTGCACAAAAAGTTGAGTGGAGGGAAAAAAGTAAAAGGGGGTAAGCTCCCTAAGTGCTTTGACAAAGTAAAGATTTAAAATAAATCAATTAAGAAAACAAAAAAATAAATCTTTAAAATAAACTAATTATCTTCCAAGAAACTTATCCATTCATAGCCCAAAATAATAACAATAATTTCAATCACCAAATAATAATAATAAATAATTACATAAATATGACTTAAATACATTCATGACACAATTAATCCATAATTCCTCTATGCATAATAGGCTAAGTAAAGATGGGTTTAACACACAACAAGGTTTTTGGAAGATCTCCAAAATATTTTGCCTTGTCCACCCACCTTCACAACTCAAATTTTTGAATATTAGTATGTCACAACAAGATAGCCAAAACAACATTAAAATGATCGTACAAGTACAATATTAAAACTTTTATCAATCAAATCATTTTCTTATCAAATATCGATTTAATTTATGTAACTTTAAATTTTAACATACATTTAAATAACCCTGAGAATGAAATGGAAATTAGGGAGGTTAAGACTACTCACGTGCAGGAACAAGAAGGAGCAAGCCACTTTGACTCAATGAATCATTCATTTTATGACATTGAACAGGAGGAGATTGAGATTCTAGAGACCCCTGATAAGGAGGTGGAGAGTGCCAAGGAGGTTGATTCTAACAGGAAGCCTGTGCAGGAGCTTGATGATGTTAAGTCTTGGTTCTCAGGTATGGAAAATAAAGTCTAGGCGTTGGTGACCGCTTGCTTGAAGGTCTTCCAAAGGGTGACCAATACTTTTTCTATTTTGCAAGAAGATCATATTGCTGGTGTTGATGCTATGTTCGAGAACAAAGAGGAGCCAATCAAGTTGATTAAAGATGATTAGAAAGATATGTTGCATTAGTTTTTATGTTTTATGCTCTAGTATTAGTTTCTTTTTTGATACTGTTATGAACTTTTGCTTCTAGTCAACTATTTTTGTGTTGCTTGTGGTCTTTGGCTTGTTTTGCTACTCGTGGGGCTTTTTGTTATCGGGATTTGCACCCGTGTTTGCAGCTTATCAATACCAAACACATACATTTAAATACACTTAATTAAATCCATTCACTCAATCATATAATTCTTCCAATATTCAATTATCCTAAATCAACATATATTTATTAATCACAACCATAAAACAACACATATAATAACCAAATCTCCATATATCATAGCCTCCTACTCTATGCATAGCAGTATCATCATAGTAAAAGAAATATAGCTCTCAAAGTATAATGTCATATCAACATACTAAAGTATATATCAAATAAAAATGAACTTAGTAGATCTCATATTTCTCTTCAGACATTTCACTATTGCCTCATGTTCATTTGTGAGTTAGTCCTCCACATGTGCTTGGTACAATGTTATCATGGTTCCTTGTATCATGGTGCATAATGTTTAGTGCTATAGAAAATTTAGGTTTTTTTCCACATGGACATCTCCTAAGAATGTACCTATCATCAACAACACACAAACATAAAAAATCCATCTAATTGGTCATACCTTATCATATCCATTTACATTTCATTCATTTACTAGCACCATTTTCTAACATCACCCATCTAACTAAAATTCTGTCATCAGAGTAGGAGTGACTACCAATACCTAATCCATAATCCATCAGCCATTATAAAAACACACATATATCATAATCACAAAACATGCATCACAAAATATACATAATCATAATAATCCCATAACTATCTATATCCATGATTGATAGTAACCATATGCATCCATAATAAAACATACACCATCACACCATGTGAGACAAAGGACATATCACACAAAAATAATGTATTCATATATATATATATATGTCAAAAAATACATGTCAAATGTTTGTACATCAAAATCACATCTCAAAAATACCTCATACATCATGAGTTTATAAAATGGCATATTGCCTCATTCTATACATCATGACCACACCATCATAGGCCATATCAAATATTCTTGTACTATCATCCTCACCCTCTTATCGTTGTGGTCTTGGTAATGGTAGCAGTGACCCTAATATAGGGAGACCCACAAATATTGATTTTGATCCTGATGCTTATGATCGAGCACTCAACTAATCCATGAATAACGGTACCCTCTTTGTTACTAGCACTACCTACTTATATAAAATATATAATATTGAGCCTCACTCAAGGCTTGATATGCATACCTTGATGTGCTTATTGATTCTACAACCACCTATGCCATCCCTTGTGGTGAGAGTAAGGTCCTGGATATGTCCCTCTCTTGTCACAATTGCTATACATATGTATATGCTCTATCCCTCTCTTACCTCAGGTCATCCCTTTCTATTTGTAGTCTAAGCACCTATGCCTGGGCCTATGCTAACTATGCCCATAGACCATCACTCTCTGCTTGTACTAAACCTAGTTGTACCTATAAGCTACCCTACTCAACCTAGAATACATCTCTCTACAAGAGATAAATCATGGCATCTTTGGCCACTATCTCAGCACCTAGATTCTCCATTGTATCTCCTAGGCCTAATGGCCCAACCCCATATATCTTTGCCCCTATATATGGCAATCTATATAACATCTCACTTGTATACACCTCCTACATTTGCGTATCAATCACATAATCACATCCATTGCCTCCTCCTCCTCCATTGCTACCATCTCACTACCTTACCACTACTATGGGCTCCCTACTTCTCCCCATCCTTTGTCACCTTTGCCACTACTACATATATCATATCTTGGTAGGTGCTCTACACTGGTATAGTCAATCTCTCTAGCCTTGTCTTGACCCACCATGCATCATAATCATCATATACGTTAGCATCAACCACATCATCCTTGTCATCCCATGGTATCCTTAACACAGCCAACCAACTATCAATGGTTGTCCTACAATCTACCTATGGCCCCCATTGTATTGTCTCTCGAGTTACTCATGTAAAAACATGTGGTGCTCTTAGAATACCATGTTGTATACCAAATTGTTATAATACTCTATTCAATATGTATCTCTCAAAAACAAACTCCCACCCACCAATAATGTAGCATCAAGCTAGGGTATAACTCAAATAGTCATTAAATCCTCACCCCATCCCACATAGTCTCGATATGGCCTCCATTGTCTATCAACTGCCTAAAGCTCATCTAATACCCACTAGAAGTATCAAATGTCCCCTAGATGCCTATATCCACACCTTCCCTCATATTCATCTATCTCTCTTATCCCCTTTGGTCATGTCACTACAATATGCTCCCGCACCCATATTTGCAGTAGGGTCATAACCCCAATACTCTACCCTCCACTATGCATAAATCTCTATACAATTACACTAGTACACAAGCTCCCAACACAAACACATCCTTGCTCACTATCATGTCTGCTATATAATCTACCAAACCAATAGAGAAGTATCAGTTGGTCTTGTCAGGTAGCAAAATAACACTGACAAGAACCATCATCACTAGGGATAACTCCACTCTATCCTGTATGCCTCCATATCTAGTGACAATCCTCACAATGGTAAGTATACCCTACCCAACAACCTCTACATCAATACTAGTGGTTGTTTCTCCTATAAATACATTAATTACCCTTGATTTAGTATCCAAAGGATCCTCCAAACATCCTCTAGTGTGACGGTCATCTCCCTTGTTGGTAAATGAAAAGTACTAGTCTTTGAGTGCTAGCACTTTGCTAAAGCTTTTATCATAGCTCTATCTTCTCAGATTATCAATATTTGTGCTATGTACCATAGACTTACCACATCTAGAGTTTTCCTATCTATCAGATCAGGCTCCTTTATCATCAGTGATGATAGTTGCTCCTACATCCACCATAATCATAAGTCATAATTTTTTCAAACCCACTTTCTATTCATTGCATACATCACCCCTAGTCACATAGGTGACATGCCGTTGTATGCATACACCAAGGTCCTTGAGGATATGCCTCACTAATGGAGTCTGCGTGCTTTGTAATGTGTGTGCTACACTACGGCATGCATGCACTTTGCCTTGTGATGAATGCATTTCAGAAATGCATGCCCTTTTCCCATCAATGCATGTATGTCGACAAGATACACATGCAATGTAAGATGAAAAATCAACATGTGACATATCTATTTTAGTCCCCTTCCTCCCTCATTAATGAACATTACACAAAAATTTCAACTTATACCAAGCACTCATCGATCATCCACACCCACCATGGTGCTTGTACTCCCTAATGTCATCACTCTTGTGCTCTTGAATGGGTACATGCTCCATTTCACTCTTAGGACATTTTCTTTGTGCTATGGATAACTACTAGCCAGGGTAAAATGAAAAGGATTCATTTTTACCCCACAACCCCTATTTATTCACCTTTTTATCCCTCCTTTGCTTGTTTTTCACCCCTTAGGCCCTGGTTTTCCTTTTAAGAGACACCCAGGCACTGTCACATCCACCTACTCTCTTGAGGGGGCATCCCTAACACATTTGTAAACTTATTTTCTCCAACTAATTAGGGCATCTTGCTACTATTTCCACTTTGCCAAATACCTTCTTTTACTTTTCTTTGAAACGACACTACTCCTTGTAGTCACAAGGCCATCTCAAAGAGGGGAAAAATGTAGACACTTAAAAATTGGTCCCACATCTTAAACCCATCATTATTCTCTCACTAATTAATTTAACGCAATTATTTAATTAATTAGGCTATTTTCTCATCCAAACTTCCTCCACTAAATTAATTTAAATAAATTATACCTATTTATTTAATTAGACTAATTCATCTTCATTGGTTAATTAAATAAATTATATTTATTTAATTAATTCAACTAACCTTCTTCCATCATTAATTTTGATAGGTAAAGTGAGGGTATGAGCCCTGTCCCCTTTTTTATTAAAATGATACGATTTTACAAAAAGACTAAGGCCCCAAAAAATGGGCAGAGAGAATGATTTCTCAAAGAGATGACTAAAACTGACATGGCTAACAAAAGAACAAATGACATGTGGGCTAAAGAGTCAAAAAGAACTTATGCACTAAGACATGAAGAAACTACATCATGCTTGATTCCTTCCCCTTCAAAGTGTCACATGGTGAACAAAGAAGCATTCGATGTGGGCCCAAATCCTGATTGGAGATTGATTTCTTGCATTTATGCATAGGAGTCCAAATTCCTTCATCATCCCATGCACCACTTATTGGTGGTTGGGAGACATCTATTATCTATCTTCCTTGAACTCCTCTATGCATGGGAGATTTGACTGGGGAAGATGTCACCTCCCTAGGGATCGTAGTTGACACTTTATCCTTTTGATCTTGTGATGAATCTAGAGAAGGGCATGATTTTTCTTTTGCTTCTTTAATAGAGAGATGATGTAAATGAACATTTCCACCATGTGGCATGGAATGTTGATTTGATTTTTCTAGTACAAAAATTTGCCTCTACATGATCTGTATCAAAACATCTCCTACAATGAAATGACAACCCTTCATAGTCTCCTAAGTTGAACCCAAGATAATGTAGAAGAGGTCCTCTCCTTTTTGCAAAAACTTAACACTACCACACAAAATCAAAGACACACAACCATGCACAAATAATACTCTGCATAAAGCTATATTCATAACAATACAAGATTGAAACAAATTGTTTTTATTTTATTCTACTAAAACAAGTCTGTAACAACAAAATAAATGTAATCAATTACATTAGTAGCCTTCCATGCCAATCATCCACAGAATATCTCACCTTTGCAATTCTCGGTATATTTCTTCACTTATTGGATCTCCTTTAGATAGTGAATACTTTGCTACACTTCTATTATTCCCATGCTTTTATTTCCTCAATCCACACACTTTATAAACTTCCCTCAATGCAGCCTTACACTATCTTCACAAATTGGCAGTGTTCATTTTTTATATTTTAGTATTACTCCCCAAAAATGCCTTAGACAGAGACGTCCTTCTCTCTAGTTTTGTGGGCATCTACCTCTATTCCCTAACTGCCCTCTTTTTCTTACCTTAGAAGAGGTGTTTCCACTTCTACCTATCTCTTCAATAACTAATGACCCTTCCTTTTTGGTCTTCATCCCTTCACACTTTTTCTCCAAGAAGTTAAAGAGGTATTCAAGTAAAATGAAGTTGAATTTTGTTTTAAGTCTGAGTCAAAGACTTCATAGACCTGTAGCCTCATCACAACCAGTGGCCAAACAAGATACTAGCTGATCATTTTCTATGAAAAATGATGCACTAAATACCATGGTACCCTTCTCCCTATCACGTTCTTCCTCAAGGATAATTCATATCTCAACTTTATTTTCCCTAATTTGGAAGTGATGCATCAACTTTTCTATTGCTTACATAAACTTATCAATGTTTATGTATTTGTTGTTCTAGTTGAATTGGACTCTCTTTCTTAGACCACAATGCATATAAATAATCTAAATATGAAACACTTCTTTATTAAAATGATTCATAACTACCTCAAAAAACTGTCACCTTCCATGCATTACATGCTAAGTCCTATTCCACTGTCACATGCTTCGAAACATTTCCATGCATCTTCCTGTACGCCAGATAGTTATCAAAAAATTTGACCATGTCCTCTAAGGTCTGAATACTCTAATTACTCTTTGCCTTCTACTAGAATTTTATCCAACATACATTTAATGTTCATTCTAATATCACAAAAATTCTCATACATGTTTGCCTTAAAGAAGGCATCTTGAATAGATGATAACACAACCTTCTGCAAATCATTTAGAACTTTAGAGACATTTCTTAAATCCACTTTATTGTATTTAATCTTCAAAAGTTCATGTACCATTGCTTGATATGTCTACTAATTCAGAAAAAGAGTCACATGATCATCTCGTTTATCAAGCACCAAGAGCAACATCTGAAATCAAAGAGGCTACTTTCCTATTCATACATGAGCCTCAAAATAAACTAGTGCTTTGTCTGGGTACCACTCTACTTTCTCCACCTAATACACCACTGGAATCCTCTTTATGCTTGGAGGAGAAACTGTTCACAAACTAGATGGAAGGCAGATCCTATATGCAATGTTAGCATGATGCACTGGAAATAGGAAAACTGACATTTGCCAATTATTCCAAAAGTTGAGAGATGCCAACCAAGACCACACACACACCAAAATTGAAGAAAGAAAACTAAATTTTTTCTATTGATGTGGGATAGCCCATTTTCCTAGATGCTCCTGCATCAAACACACTGGGTAGAAAAATTTGTGAGCATGGGCTCACAAAGCAAAACTTGGAGTGATAGAATCACCCTTTTAGGTTGCAACCAACCTGCAACAAAGTCCATCGTTGGGATAAGTGCACAAGATCAATTCTTCTTCCTCTTTTTCCAGCACTATGCCAGAACAAGTGTCATCCTCCTCCCACAACTCTACTTACCACTCTTCTCTACTCTTGTGGATTTGCATCCACCATAGACCATCCTCCTCCACCAAATACTCTCTACTCTCCTCCCCTCCTTCATGGGATCCAATGCACCACAAATTGACCACCTCCACCAAATTACACCTACATCATCTTCTACAACCTCTATATACAAATATGGAGCATCTACATACAAGTCTACAACTACTATTTCATCCTCTACAACAACATCCTCTTCTACTCTCACTATGGAAGAACGATCATAGATGAAATCAAAATGTTCATGATTTACCTCTTTTTCCTTCACTTCTACAACATCATCTTCTTTGTCCTTAGCTATGATGTGCATCTTTTCCATACATTCTTCTTTTATCGCCAACAAATTCAATGTTAGATCATCTCCATCATCAGCATCTAACGCAACCTCTTTGTATTCCACTGCTACAATCACATCCTCCACAACTGAATCTTCAACCTCTTCATTCTCAACTGCTACCACTCTTACATCCTCTTACTTATCCTCATCATGCTTGATCAATTTATCACACTATCATGCTTCCAATCTATCCACTCTTGCAATAATGTCAATCATCATTGCCAAAAATTTCCTCTTCTCATACTGCATCCAACCCTCCCATATCACGGGCTTCTTTCTCACCAATATCCCCATTTCATTTGCTGCTACAACCTCATCTCAATCTGCAATCCACATCACACTCTTAATCTTTTTGCAGCTTCAAGCCCTCTCACTACCTAGGACTCCTCCTACCTGCAATATCCCTCACACGAGCTTCTTCTCTACTCGCAGGTCCTGGCATAGGCTACCTCACATTCTATGCTCTACATATGCTCTTAGGAACTCTAGCTCTGATACCATATAATGCAGAAGAGATCCTCTCCTCTTTGCAAAAACTTAACAATACCACACAAACTCAAAGACACACAACCACACACACAATACTATGCATAAAGCTATATTCAGAACAATACAAGATTGCAACAGAAATTGTTTTTATTTTATTCTACTAAAACAAGTCTGTAATAACAAAACAAATGTACTCAATTGCATGAGTAGCCTTCCATGTCTGTCATCTGCACAATATCTCATCTCTATAGTTCTTCTCAGTATTTTCCTTCACTTATTGGATCTCCTTTGGATAGTGAATACTCTACTACACTTCTATTATTCCCATGCTTTTATTTACTCAAGCCACACACTTCAAAAACTTCCCTCAATGCCTCCTTACCTGTTTTGATATCTCTATACACACTATCTTCACAAATTGGTAGCAATATTTTTTTTATATTCTAGTATTACTCCCCAAAAATACCTCAGAGAGAGACATCCTGCTCTCTACTTTTGTGGGCATCTATCCCTATTCCCTAACTGCCCTCTTTTTATTACCTTAGAAGAGGCATTTCCACTTCTACCCGTCTCTTCAATAATCAACGTGTGATGCCCACTCAAGAAATTAACAATTAATAACAATAATTTACTAAATTATTGAGGAATAATGAAAATATAATATCCAAAATTTAACATCTAGAAATAATTAACATCAAAATTAATTGTAAATAAATTACAAGATACAAATGCTTCATATACAAATATACACTTTTAAATTAAATGTCTTAAGATCTTCCTTTTGTAGGGTGGAAAATACTTTCTCAGCTCTGGTATCCTGCATAATTATTAGATCTGAATCTGCACACTAAATGTAAACATTAGTTCTGCATAGTTGCTAAATACACAAAACAACTATTGATAGCACAAAATGACAAGCCTAAGGCCCTAAGGGGATGACCTAATGTCCCAGGGGCTCATGATGACCTTGCCTATGTATGTGTAGCGTAGAGACTTCGTAGTTCGGGGACTATAACTTGCAATCTCATAATGATATTAAACAAATCAATGCCTCTAAGATGTTATTCATAGGATAGTGACATCTTCTTTATCTTAAATTCTTATTCACATTTCAATCCATACTTCAGGAAATTAGAATATCGAGATATACCTAACTCTCAATATCCTCTTACACATAAAATACCTTCATTAGATTAGTATGCAAGTACTACTATGATCATACAAGAATAACATTAGATCTTCTTTTTAATGAAGACAATACTTATTTCTCCAAACTAATATAGTAGTCAAACATAATATAAGCTTTAATGTACAAGTAGAAAAGTTTAAAAAAGATATTTCTTTCTTTACATTCCTGAGTAATTCAAACATGACTAATAATCTTAATGAAAGTTTAATATTAAAAGAAAACTACTCCTAAGTTTTTTGATCACTTTAATAATAAAATAATAGAACTAATGCTAGTTGTAAACTGCTACAAGAACTTAAATACAGTGGGCGACAGGAGCTTAAGAGTCATGCAATAATCCATTTTTAGGGATGTTTATCTATGTCTGAATGTAAGAAGACCACAATCTGTTAAATGTCTTCAAAAGCAACACAAAACACCATTAAGATATAAGTTTAAACATGTTTATATTTCACCAACAAATGGTAGGATTAGACTACTATAGGATCTGTAGACATACTGCTATAGGATAAAATAGGGAATGCGATAGGAACTTGATTGGTAGGATAACATATATTATCACAGACTGTTATTAACACAGGTTGATGATACGGTATCACAGGCTCGAAATACAAAGATAGGTATACTTATGTGGATGATAATAGACCCAAACTCGATATCATCTAAAACAAGGTAAATCTGTAGTCGTAAATAAGTTGATTGTATAAGGCATACATTAATAGAAGATAGATATTACACAGGCCATTCTGATAGAAGGAAACATTTAAACTTGACTGATTCAAATGAGTGAAAAATTGATTAGTACACAGCTGATATGATACCTCTTGGCTCAGCTAGGCAACTCAGAGACCGTGATAATAATGCGTAGTTCGAAGAGGGTATAGCGTAGACAATAGTTCACAGGTACGTGCAAGCTGAGAACCAAATACGGCCAGGTGAAGATGGTGAGGTTAATGCACTTGAAAATGACAAAAATCACAAGCCAAAAGAAAGCTGATTAGAGTTTGTTGATAGAGCATAATTGTCATCATGGTTTAGACCACTTTAGTGGAGATCAGTAGGATAAACACAGTCATATGAAAGTAACAAGTGGTGTAAGAGTATAACTATCCTAGTATGCTTAGGCCAACGCAGGATAAGATACATGTTGTAACGTCAAAGGTCGAGCCCTAAATAATCACAGAATGATGTTTGTATGAACGATACTGGCGAGTCACAGTTACATACAGGCGATGGTAGGAGGTTGTAGAAATGACGATTCACTGAGGAGGAAAAACACAGACCAAAGAAGAATAACCAAGTCGATAGTAGATGTAGGCCGCAGGGTATACCAAACATTTTATAGTTAAGAAAATAATGCAGTCCAAAACCTAGTGATGGTGATAGTAATAGCATTCAATGTCTACAGGTAAGCTTCAGGAGATATGCAGTAAAACATTATACAACAATACACAAAGCTACAATAGTCATACAGAGAATAAATAACATGTACATTGATTCCTCAATCTTGATAAAGATAATCAACAACAATAAAGTACCCAAAATGCTGGTTGAATTCTTCAAGAGATAATTCCTTGGCTTCCTGTCATTCCTCTTGTCAATGATCGCCTTCTCCTTCAAATTTCTGTTACTAGTGATCTTTCCCTCTCCAGTTACTGCTACCAATGATACCTCCCTCCTCACTTTCTGTCACGGATCTCCCTGTTCTGTTGCTCAATCCATGTAGAGACATACTTTCCTTGTTAATTCTTCTTTGCTCTTAACAACAAATTCTGGAATAACAATATCACCAAGCCCAAACATAGAATATGGCCATGCTGAATCTGCCATGGGAACAAAAGCTTGATCCGAGCATCAAAAGACAACATCTCCTAATTTCTTTAAGAGTGTATGACATCCTTTCTTCCTCACAGCCAAACTAGACCTTCACCTCCTCTCTCTCCTCCCCCTCTTTCTTTCCCAATATCCTGGTATGAATGCTCTGATTACTCTTTGCCTTTTGTTGGAAATTCATCCACCATACGTTTAATGTTTATTCCAAGATCACCAAAATTCTCATACATGTTTGCCTTAAAGAAGGCATCCTATTATGATGATAACACAACCTCCTGCTAATCTTTTAGAACTTTAGAGGCATTTCTTAAATCCACTTTATTGTCTTTAATCTTCAAAAGTTCATGTACCATGGCCTGATATGTTCACTGATTCAAAGAAAGAGTCACATGATCATCTCATTTATCAAGCACCAAGAGCAACATCTAAAATAAAAGAGTCCACTTTCCTATTCATACATGAGCCTCAAAATAAACTAGTGCTTTGTATGGGTACCAGTCTACTTTCTCCACCTAATACACCATTGGAATCTTCTTTATGCTTGGAGGAGAAACTGTTCTCAAACCAAATGGAAGGCATATCCTATATGCGATGTCAGCATGATGCACTATAAATGGGAAAAACAACATTTTCTAAATGTTTTAGAAGTTGAGAGATGCCAACCATGACCACACACACCAAAATTGAAGAAAACAAACTATTTTTTTTTTATTGATGTGGGATAACCCATTCCCTCAGATGCTCTTGCATCACATGAGCAACCTATAACTTTCAAGTTGATGTTTGTAGGGAGATCCTTAGAGATGTCTAAATTGACTAAAATATGAGCATAGGTTGTGTGAGCAAATGCTAAAGTTACCTTATATGTAGTCATAAATTTACCTAATGAATTCCTGATAGCTTTGAAGCAAGAGTCTAGCCAAAATTGAAGAGGTAGATTTGGAAGGCATACCTAGGTCAACATAACACTAAAAGACTCTGTGGAGGGACTAAAAACTAGATGCCATGGTTTTAATGTGAGAGTGTGTTGACCCTAGAACCATAAATTATTAAAAAGGATTGAATCCCAATCTTTGGTAGATTCAAATGTAATCGTGAAGAACCCGTAAGCATAGGGGTGTAATTCTAGACTATCTTCCATGTGTGGATGCTAGTTATTGGATATCCACTTGTTTAGATCTTAAAGGCTTGGTTAGAGGTGATTGAAGTGGCCAATCAGGCCATGCATCACAAAAAAATTCTCTCCTTCAAGAACTTCCTACCAAACTCCAACATGGGAGAATACTACACATAGTTAATAGGGTTAATTCCCTTTCATGCCTATGACCCTTTAACACCTATTTTTGACTTGACATTTGAAGAATTCATTGAGGGTTTTTTGGAAAGATCTTCACAAGAAGTAGAAACCACAAATGGATTTGCATTAGCATAAAGCACCTCAACTTTTGAGAAATATTTTGATTTGTCTGAGGTAACGCATTTCAAAAGCTTAGATGTAGGCTTGAAAGAATACAAAGGAGTCATGGTAGTTACAACTTAAGAGGAGGACCTAGGGCAAGTCAAAAAACTAGTTGTAACACCAACTTTGCCCTGAGCAGAAGAAAAACCATTAGTACTAGAGTTATCGTTGCAACCATTTGCTTTGACCATTCCAAAGGAAACTAGGGTTTCAATAGCATAGGAGGAGAATGGGGGAACCATGAGATCAATTTTCTTCCATCATAAATTAAATAAATTTCATTTATTTAATTAATACCAACCTTCTTCTACTAATTAATTGAATAACTCAAACTTATTTAATTAATTAAGCTAATGCATATTCCTCTCTTACCTCATTTAAAAATAAAAATACAAAATCATTTTCACCTCACCACTAAAATCCAAAAAAACACCTTTCTCATCCACCCTCCATTCAAATTTAAGAATATGCCAACAATCCATCACAACTCAATCCCTCTCTTTCACTTGCTCTCACCCCAAGCATCCATGTTTGTGCATCCTACCTTTCCATGTAAGACAATTTGATCTCAATACTCCATCTAATGATTTGATTTCCCCCATCCACTTGTGTGCATCCCATTTCCCCATGAAAGTTGAGATAATCCTAGCGCTCCATTAACTAGATCTCATCCTATCCTTCCACTTTCCTTAATCCTAGCTTGTTGTACAAGCTAGTGAATCTCAACCCTTCAATCAAAGATCAAATCTGAACCCTCCATCCATTTACCCAAAAATGTATATAAACCCTATATCCAAAGGAAAATATACCATAATTGAAAGTGAAGGTACATGCTATTGAATTAGGTAATCTCTAAGAGCGATCAACCAACATAGAAATATATCAACTCAATCTCTCATCCAAGAGCACATCTTGAGGTCATGGAGGTATAATGCTTGTTTTTATTGCCACATTTTATTGATGCTAATGTCTCCATTGCTCTATTGGAGGTGTAGTTTGGTTTAGATTGGATGTTTATGTTTCTATTGCATTTCTCCTTATTTTTGGCCCAAACTTAGCTATAACAAAAATAAACAAATTTTCAAATTTATATTTCAAATCAAATTTTAATTCAAAGAAACCACTTTTCTTGAAATATAAGGTAAACGACATAATGGAAATGATTTACAATATAGAGTTTGATTTGATTATGATGTATTTAAGCCAATAAACTCATATCAATAAAATAATGGAGAATTAATATATAAGAAATCATAAAACTCATAAAATGCAAACCATTAAACTAGATATATGTTGAGAAACCCTTATGGGAAAAAACTCCACCTTAAAGAAACCCAAGCTTGTATTATTCTTAAAATATTAAGTACAATAATACAATCCACTTATCCTTATAATAGTAAATCAACTACATAACTGTACCTACAAAGAATCATTACCATCAATTATCCCATGCCTCCTATATAGGATAATTGGAAACTAGAAACCATCAAGTGGTATCCAAAACCATGTTCTATGGCAAAAATCCAAAGCCCCTATGGTCATGGTCAAGCATCTCGTAGTAGTGTGTAACTCATCTTACACCTCATACACACCCCTTAAACATCTTATATGCCATTGATTTGATCATAATGGTCAAGTTGACCTTGATCCCAATCCTAGGTACTCCATGAGGGATTGATTGGCTTATCATAACACTAAATATGAAATATGTTCTAACAACTTACAATCATGACCGGTTCTTTGTAAACTTCATATTAAATGCCTTTTTACACAATATCCTTGGTATCCCAAAGAATAAATAAATCCTATCCCTTGCATGGACATCCAAATTGGTCCCATTTCATGATGTTTGGAGACTAGACATTGTTTATCATCAACATAACTAAATTACAATTATGAGACTTAGGAATTGTAAGGTGAATGACACACCTAGTCCTAACATAATCACACTTGACATTTACATTACAAGACATAATAGAAAACTAAAAGGTAAATCAATCTCTATAAGAGGCAAGGCCCATGACCTCTCTACACCAACTAAACTTTTTTATGCCCACTAGCTTAGTGAGAGAATCTACCACGTTAACCAAAGTATCAATCTTCTATATGATGACTTTTCTACCCTCAACCATCTTGTAAAACAAGTAGTATTTAACAACAATATGCTTCATATGAATATGGTACAAGGTGATAGCACAATAGTGTCCCCTTTTTGACCTAAGTGGGCCACTCAAAATTAACATTTTCTAGCATTTTTAAAATTGTGTCAATTATACCAAACAAATGGTCAAGAATTTAAGGATGATGTAAACTAATGAGTTGATGTATTTTTATGTAGATTCATTTTGTATTTTGTTTGAATTTTTTAAGGAATTATTTCTATTATTTTTTATTTTTCAATCATTTTTTTTCCTTATAATTTTATTGAGTGACATTGTTCCATATCTCCCCTTAAAAATAAATAAATTTTTTCCATGATTTCTTAGAATCAGATCATGAACTACAATATCTAGTGTTTAGGTATTTTGATAAATTTTTATTAAATATTTAATTTATTATTAATTTTTTAATTAGTACTAACAAAAATTTTAGACCTATATTTCTTTGTAACACATTTATATTAGCATATATCAAAATTAAAATTTTCTTTTCTCATTGAAACAAGGACATCCATATCTAGAGTGCAATGCAGTTTTGAGATTTTTCTAACAATATTTAAATTATTCCTAATGTCTTGAGTAGAGAACATTATTTTTTGTAATGGACTTGCATTCATTATAAATTAAAAAAATATAATATTAAAAAACATAATACATATTATAATTTTTAGAAAGATAAACTAAGGGATACATACATACAAAATGACATTTCCAAATGACTCTATTTGATCCTCTCTATACCTGCAAACAAACCCATTACTTTGCACTCATCCAAAGCTTCACTTTATAAAAACTACAAGCTGCATGAAGAAGCCACAAAATCCAAACACCACCATCTTGGAAAACATGCATGCATGTGAATTATGGCCTCTTACATTTGTCATAAAGAATATTCCTTGCATGGGCACCTAGAGCCAAGAATAGACTCTTACATGCAATAATAACTATCATAATTTGTCATAGAATCTCTTACACCTTATGACAAGTTGTTAGGCTATCATAGACGCTCTTCCAACTTATGACAATTTTCATAACTCACTAAATTAAGCATCTCCTTAAGATAGGTGCCTAGATTCTCCAACTTACCTCATTTACTATTACCAAGATGCTTTGACTAGTAAATTTAACCCGGTAACCACTTGTTGGTAAATAATTAATTAATGTTGCTAGTAAATAATTACTGTACTAGTAAAACTAAATTACCATGTCGGTAGATTTCTCATTCCTTATGGTTGTATTAACAATTACAATATTAGGAGTAATTAAATAATCATATTTACAAGGTTAATGACACCTTAATCCTAAAATTATCTCACTTGACATCATACATTGTAAATACATCCATAGCAAAACATAAATCAACTAAGTACAAGAAACAAGGCCCATGGCCTCCCTGCACCAAGTGAACTTTTTTGTGCTCATAGGTTTGGTAAGATAATCTGCAACATTCAATTGAGTGTCAATTTTCTTCAACTCAATCTATCCATTTGCAACCATTTCTCAAACAAAGTGGTACTGAATATCCACATGCTTAGTTTGAGCATGATACATTGGATTCTTGGCCAAACAAATTGCACTCTGGCTATCACAACCGATCTAAATAGTCCTGTAATAAAAAATAATACCTATACACAATCTCTATAACCATACTGCCTCCTTAGATACATGTGTAGTAGCCATATAATTTTCTTTAGTGGTGGACAAGACAATCATGGGCTGCCTCTTACTCATTCAACTCACAACTCCAAACAAAGTAAACACATAGTCACTAGTGGACCTTCGACTATCCAAGTCACCTGCCCAATCTGCATCAACAAAACCCTGTATGTCTAATGTCTTCTCTTCATTTTTAGTACCAAAATAAACCAAAAAGTAATCAAAATTACCACACAAATATCTAAACACCTTATTTACATAATTCCAATGCTCTCTTCCAGGATTAGACATAAACTTGTTCAAAAATCCCATTGCTTGGGCAATATCTAGCCTAGTGCAAACCATTGCATACATTAAACCTCCTATAGCACTAGCATACGGCACATTAGACATATCCTCAAAATTATCTTCATACTTGGGACACATATCTAATATAAGCTTAGTGTCAATTGCAAAGGAATTCTAACTAGCTTACAATCTTGCATATTAAATCTATGCAAAATAGTATCCACATACTTTGAGATAACCAAAGCTTTCTGTTACCTTGATCTCTCCTAATTTTTATACCTAGAATGTATCTTGCTGCCCCTAGATCCTTCATCTCAAATGTACCTAAAAGTTGAGCTTTTAGCTCTCTAATCATACCCTTGGTGTTACTGAAAACAACATATCATCCACATACAAGACAACAATTAGTATACAATCATTAATACATTGAATGTAAACACAATGATCTTTGCTTCTCACAAAGCCCAAATTCAACATAAAATAATAAAAATTTTAATACCACATCTAAGGTGACTATTTCAAACCATTAAGAGATTGTTTCAATCTACAAACCAAGTGTTCTTTCCCTTTTACCTCAAAACCTTTAGGCTGTTGCATGCAAATTTCTTCTTCTAGATCTCCATGCAAAATGCAGTCTTAACATCCATTTGCTCAATTTCAAAATCATAACTAGTAGCTATAGATAAAATAAATCCAATAGAAGATAATTTAACAAAAAAAGAGAAAACTTTACCAAAATCAACTCGCTCTCTTTGGTAGTAGCACTTGGCTACTAGTATAGCCTTGTACTTCTCCAATGAACTGTTAGCTCCAAACTTATTTTTGTAGACCCACTTACAACCAATGGCCTTCCTTACTTTGGGGAAACAAAAAAGATCCCAGGTATCACAAGAGTTTAAAGCCATCATCTCTTCCTGCATGGCTAGTTGCCAAGACTCACTATCATCTATAAGAATAGCTTCCCTATAGGATCTAGGCTCATCGTCAGAACTCAATAAAGAAAATATACAATGAAATATAGTGGGCTATACTTGTCAACTAGATTCTGTTGTCTCGTGGATCTTCTCAAGAGTGGAGTAAGAGATTCTACCTCTTGTTCTTTTGTATGTTCAACTTCTTGTGTAATCATAGAGTCTTCCTCATCATAACTTTCACTTGAATCTTCTTCTTCTCTATCCTCAAATCCATCATTCTGTTCTTTCTAATGTGCATCTTCTTGCTATAAATAAAAATGCATTACCATTTTCCTTTCTTTCTCTTCTGGTTTGATAGGATCAGAAATAGATCTAAGTTCCCTGAAAATCACATCTCTTGAATGTATAATTTTCTTGGTTAGAGGATTCCAAATATTATAACCTTTAACATTATCACCACATCCAATGAAGATGCATTTTTGTGCTTTTAGATCCAACTTAGAACACTTTTATTTAGGCACATGAACAAAAGCGTCACAACCAAAAACCATTAAATGTTAAACAAAAGACTTCTTACCTATCCAAACTTCATAAGGAGTAGAATCAAGAGCCTTGCAAGGAGATCTATTTACCAAGTAACAAGCAGTGCTCACAGCTTCTGCCCAAAAGAATTTATCCAACTGTGCATCACTCAACATATTTCTGGCTCTTTCCATAAGTGTTTGGTTTATCCTTTTTGCAACACCATTATGTTGTGGTGTATATGGAGTTGTGTTTTTTCTTATGATACCTGCATGCTTGCACAACTCATCAAATTCCATAGAACAATATTCCTTTCCATTGTCAGATCTAAATACTTTTATTTTTAATCCTGATTGGTTTTCTACTAAGACTTTAAAATCCTTAAACTTAGTGAAAACTTCATATTTATGCTTCATTAAATAAATCCAAGTGAATATGAATACATCCTCAATGAAGGTAAGAAAATATCTTGACTTTCCAATTGAATCATTATCCACAGGACCAAACACATCCGTATGAATTATTTCTAATTTATCCTTTACCTTATTACTTCCTGAAGGAAATGATGCTTTGTTTTGTTTAGCAAACACATAGTGCTCACATAAATCAAAGTTCTCATCGAAATAAGAGAAACCATCCAACAAATTTTTATTGATAATAGTTTTCAAAACATTTTTACTTATGTGGCCCAATATATAGTGCCACAACATACATGTATTTTTAGATTTTTCTGTCACATAGGTGGATTTCCAAATAGTAGTGGCATCAAGCTTAAATAGAGTTCCCATTCTTGTTCCCCTCACTACCACCAAGCTTCCTCTCACCAATCTGTAACCATGCTTATTAAATGTTACATGCATTCCTGAATCATTCAACTTTGAAACACAAATAAGATTTCTAGCCAATCCAAGAATATGTAAAATACCAGGTAGGGTTTTAATCCTTCCATCACTGAAACACCACAATACCATTCCCCATTCAATGATCAAATATGTAGTGTTTTCCCTAAGGTAGACATTACGTCCATCATATTTATCATATGTAGAGAAGCATTCCTTATGTGGAGTCATATGATATGAGCATCTTGAGTCAATTAACCATTGTTCATTAGACATAATATTACATGTAGAAAGTAAAACCTCATCACCTGCATCAGAGGACTTTTCTGTGGAGGAATCCCACTGTTTCTTTTTTTTTTCTACATTCCTTCTTCACATGCCCCCTTTTACTGTAGTTCCAACACTTAACACTGTTCTTCTTTTTAGGAGTTTTAGATGGGCCTTTTGATTCTTTAGACCCTTTCTATTATCCTTTTGGTCCTCTTTCCTTAGACCTTCCCCTGCCATTAAGAGCATACATTGAGCTATCCATAGCCTTCTTCCTCATTTCTTGTGACAACAGAGTTACAAAAATAGCATCTATCTTTGGATCTTTGAGTTTAGTAGTGATACAAAGAATAAAATTCTCGCAAGACTTAGGCAAAGAACAAAGAAGCATATGACATTTATCTTCCTCATCTATCTTAACATCCACAAAAGCTAACTGACTCAAAATCAAATTAAATGAATTCAAATGCTTTGCAATAGATTCACCTTCCTTCATATTAAGAGAAAACAACTTTAATTTTAAAAATAGTTTGTTTACTAGAATCTTGGCTTGATAAATCTCACTCAACTGCTTCCATAAAGAAAATACATTATTTTCCTTAGAGACATTTAGCATAAAAGCATCTGCAAGACATAACTGGATTGTCCCCCATGCCTTTTTGTCCAATTTGTCCCACTCATCTTGACTAACATCATCGGGTTTCTTTTCTTTTGATACTGCCAACTATTGATCCCTTTCCTCAATTAGATCCTCCATTTTTATCTTCCACAGTTTGTAGTTTGAACCATTGAATTTGTCAATGTCTATCTGAGATGTAGATGCAACCATGATTTCTACACATATAAATCTATAAAATAGAACTCTCATTGCAACACAAAAAACCTTCACACTTCCACCCAATAACACAGTTGGCCAAGCTCTGATACCAAATGTTAGAAATGAAGATAACCACTACAGATGGAAATCTAAAATTTAACTTGTAAATATGAAATATAACTTGTACAAATCAAATGGAGATAAACCAAGGATCAAATAAATAACACTACTCAAGAGCCATACACATAACACTTAGATTTACAAGGAGAAAATCCTTTCGAGTAAAAAAATCAACCAGGAAAAGAGGGAAAATTTGTATTATCTTCAACAAGACTCCAAAGCTTCATTTTATAGAAATTACAAGCTTCATGAAGAGGCCACAAAATTGTTGGGATTAAGGTGCCATTAACCTTGTAAACCCTTGCATTATTTATTCCTATTATTATTGTTTGTAATTACCCATAAGGGATGAAATGGTTTCACTGGTAGTAGTAAAATATATTAAATGTCCATGGTAATTATGGAGTTATTGTACTGGTAAGTTCCAAAGTTATCGGTGGTGTTATAGGATAACATTTACTAATGGTTACTATGAAAAGATAAAGTAAATGAGGGTAAACACCACATTGGAGGAATTTACTAGTTTTCGCTTGTATGACATCCGTCATAAGGTTTGTAAGATGCTGTAAGAGAATATACGACAACTGTAAATTGTCATAAGATTCTATGACAATATGACAGCCTATGATAAGTCTTTATGAGCTATAAGTTGCCATTCTTGGCTGTGAGCATCCAAGTTTGCATGGTTGACTATTGACAAGTGGCATGGACATGTAAGAGGTCATTTAATGTTGCATGTTGGGGTTTCCAAGGAAAGAGAAAGTGGGCATCCAAGTTTGCATGGTTGACTATTGACAAGTGACATGCACATGTAAGAGGTCATTTAATATTGCATGTTGGGGTTTCCAAGGAAAGAGAAAGTGGACACCTAGTTTGAGAAGTGTAAAACCTCTATAAAATTAATGCCTTGTATGTGTTATGCATCTCATAAGTTTTGTACACAGGTTCTACTGAATTGAAGATTGCAGAGATAAAGAAAGTGCATGTGTTGTATTTCAGATTTGAAGATAATTCAACTTGAAGCCTCTTTTCTTGGTGGAGTTTTTTACCTGAAATGGTTTTCTCCATGTTACATACTGTGTTATGTGTTCATTTCTTCTATGGTGTAAATTCATGTGTTGTGGGTTTTGATTCTATTTGCTATCTCCAGTTTCCACATTATTAAAAATCATATATCTTAGTTAAATTGGATTTCCACTTGTGTAGTTGTTGTCGTCATTTCTAAAATCTGGTATAAGAGCTTGGCTAGTTGTGTTATTGGGTGGTAGTGTGAAAAATGTTTAGCTGCAATGGGAGATTTGGTTGTTTTGTGTTTTACAAATCTTGTGTAGAAAATCATGGCTGCAACTACATCCTGTTTGGACATAGAGAAGTTCAATACTATGGGCTATGATTTGTGGAAGCTAAAAATGGAGGATTTTCTTGAAGAAAGAAACCAATGGCTTTCAATAACTAAGGTAAAGAAAAACAATGATGTCTCTCAAGATGAGAGGAATAGATTGGATAAAAACTCAGGGGTACAATCCGGCTTTATCTAGCAGACTCTGTTCTATTGAATGTCATGAGTGAGAAGTTTGTATATGATTTATGGAAGTGTCTGGATGAGATTTATCAATCCAAAAGTTTGGTAAATAAACTCTACTTGAAGTGGAAGTTATTATCTTTGAAAATGAAAGAATGTGAATCTATTGTTGAGCATTTAAATTCATTTAATTTAATTTTGAGCCAACTAGCTTCTGTAGATGCTATTGTTGAGGAAGAAGATAAGTGCAGTATTCTTCTTTGTTCTTTACCTTAGTATTAGGAAAATATCATTTTGGCTATCACTGCTAACCTCACAGATCTGAAGTTCGATACTCTTGTTGCAACTTTGTTATCACAAGAATTGAGGAAGTAGAGTTCCAATAGTTCAGGTTATGCTCTCAGTGTCAGGGGAAGGTCTAAGGAAAGAGGACCAAAAGGGGATCATAAGGGGCCTAAAGACAAATCTAAGGGAAGATCTAAGACTCCTAGAAAGAACATAGTTAAGTGTTGGAATTGTGGAAAAATAGGGTATGTGAAGAAGGAATGTAGAAACCCAGAGAAATAGTGGGATTCCACTATAAAAAAGTCCTCAAATGCAGGTGATGAGGTTTCCCTTTTTGCATGTAATGTTTTTTCTCATGATCATTGATTGGTTGAATCGGGATGTTCATATCACATGACTTCGCATAAAGAATGGTTTTCCACATACGAGGAGTATGATGGAGATAATATCTACCTTGGTGACAACACTGCATATTTGATTGTTGGAAGGGGAAAGGTAATGTTGTGTTTCAGTGATGGGAGAATTAAAACTCTCCCTAGTGGTTTACATATTCCTAGATTGACTAGAAATCTTATTTCTATTTTGAATTTAAATGATTCGAGAATGCATGTAACATTTAGCAAGCATGGTTGTAGATTGGTGAGAGGAGGCTTGGTGGTAGCAAAGGGAACAAGGATGGGAACACTCTTTAAGATTGATGCCATGAATTTTTGTAACTCCACCAATATTACTGAAACTACTGAAAATACATATATGTTGTAGTACCGCAGATTGGGCCACACAAGTGAAAGTTTTTTAAAAACTATTATGAATAAAAAGTTGTTGGACAATTTTTCTTATTCTGACGAGCACTTTGATTTATGTGAGCATTGTGTGTTTGTGAAAACAAACAAGGCATCTTTTCCTTTAGGAAGTAATAGAGCAAAAAAGAAGTTATAAATTATTCACTCAGATGTGTTTGGTCCTATGGATAATGATGCCATTAGAAAATCTTGATATTTTTTTACCTTCATTGATGATGTATCTAGATTTACTTGGATTTATTTTATGAAGAACAAATATGAAGTTTTCACTAAGTTTAAGAATTTTAGAGTCTTAGTGGAAAATTAATTAGGACTTAAGATTAAAATTTTAAGATCTGACAATGGAGGTGAACATTTCTTTAAGGAATTTAATGAGTTCTATAAGCATGAAAGTATCATAAGACAAAAGACAACTCCTTATAGACAACAATAGAATGGTGTTGTAGAAAGGATGAACTGAATGATTATGGATAGACCTAGAAGTATGTTGAGTGATGTATAGTTGGACAAATGCTTTTGGGTAGAAGCCGTATGTACCCCTTATTGCTTGATTAACAAATCTCCTTGTAAGGCTCTTGATTTGACACCTTATGAAGTGTGGATAGGTAAGAAACCTTCTGTTTCA
The DNA here is from genome assembly GCA_027924645.1 of Cunninghamia lanceolata. NCBI lineage: Eukaryota > Viridiplantae > Streptophyta > Pinopsida > Cupressales > Cupressaceae > Cunninghamia > Cunninghamia lanceolata. Next base: position 1,232,705 of record BSBN01001528.1, on the reverse strand, counting down.
AATTTTAGGGTTTTTAGCTATGAGTATTTTGTTCATGTGCCTAAAGAAAAGTGATCTAAGTTGGATACAAAAACATAGAAATGCATCTTCATTGGATATGGTAAGAATGTAAAAGGTTATAAGCTTTGGAATCCTCTAACCTGAAAAGTTCTCTTTTCTAAAAATGCTATTTTTAGAGAACTTAGAGCTATTTCAGATCCTATACAACCAGAAGAGAAAGAAAAGGAAAAGAGAGTGCATTTTGATTTAAAGCAAGAAGTTGCACCTCAAGGAGAATAGAATGATGGATTAGGGGATGGGGAAGAAGAATAAGGTTTTTGTGAAAGTTCAGATGAGGAAGACTCTATTATAACAAAATAAATTGAACATATAAAAGAACTTGAAGGACCTCTTAGTCCACCCTTAAGAAGATCCACAAGACAACAAAATCTAGTTGACAGGTATAGCCCACCAGATTTCCATTGTATATTTTCTTTATTGAATACCGATAATGAACATAGATCCTCTAGGGAAGCTATTCATGTAGATGATAGTGAGTCTTGGAAGCTAGCCATTCAAGAGGAGATGATGGCTTTAGAATCATGTACCACCTAGGATCTTGTTCCTTTTCCCAAAGGAAGAAAGGCCATAGGTTGTAAGTGGGTCTTCAAGAAGAAGTTTGTAGTAGATGGTTCATTGTAGAAGTACAAGGCTCGACTAGTAGCCAAGGGCTACTCCCAGAGAGAGGGAGTTGATTTTGGTGAAATTTTCTATCCTGTTGATAAGTTATCTTCTATTAGATTCCTTTTATCTATTACTACTTCTTTTGATTGGGAAATAGAGAAAATGGATGATAAAATTGCCTTTTTGAATGGGGATCTTGAGGGGGAGATTTATATGCAGCAACCTATAGGTTTTGAGGTGAAAGGAAATGAACAATGGGTATGTGGGTTAAAATGATCTCTTTATGGTCTAAAATAGTCTCTCAAAATGTGGTATCGGAAAGTTGAATCATTTGTTTTGAAATTGGGATTTGTTAGAAGTGAGGAAGATCATTGTGTTTTCATTCGATGTATTGATGATGCTATTTTGATTATTGCCTTGTATGTGGATTATATGTTATTTTTCAACAATACTAAGGGTATGATCAATGAGTTGAAATCTCAACTTTTAGGTGAATTTGATATGAAGGATCTTGGAGCTTTCGGGTATATTTTGGGAATGGAGATCAAAAGGGATAGTGGTATTTATGAAAGCTTTGGTTATCTCAAAGTATATGAATACTACTTTGTAGAGATTTATCATGCAAGATTGCAATCCAGTTAGAATTCCTTTGCCTGTTGGTACTAAGATATCATTAGACACGTGTCCTAAGAATGATGATGATTTAGAGGATATGTCTAATGTGCCATATGCTATTTCCATAGGAAGTTTGATGTATGCAATGATTTGCACTAGGCTAGATATTACCCAAGTAGTGGGATTTTCAAGCAGGTTTATGTCTAACCCTGGTAGACAACATTAGAATTATGTGAAGAGGGTGTTTAGATATTTGTGGAGGTACCTCAGATTAGTTTTTGGTTTATTCTAGTACTAACAGTGTTGATAAGACCTTGGACATACAAGGATTTGTTGATGTAGATTGGGCAGGTGACTTGGATAGTCGAAGGTCCACTAGTGGCTATGTGTTTACTTTGTTTAGAGGAGCTGTGAGTTGGATGAGTAAAAGGCAGCCCATGGTTTCTATTTCCACCATCAAAGCAGAGTATATGGCTACTACACATGTATCTAAGGAGGCAGTTTGGTTACGAAGATTGTGTATGGGTATTGGTTTTGATTGCAGGATCATTCATATTAGCTATGATAGCCAGAGTGCTATATGTTCAGCTAAGAATCCTATGTATCATGCTAAAAAAAAATGTTGATGTTTAGTATCACTTTGTTTGAGAAATTGTTGCAAATGGACAGACTAAAATAAAAAAAGTTGACACTTAGGAGAATGTTGCAGATTCTCTTACTAAACATGTGAGCACATAAACATTTATGTGGTGCAGGGAGGCCATGGGCCTTGGTCCTAGTACTTAGTTATTTCATGTGTTTCCTATGGGTAGATTTACAATGTATAATGTCAAGTGGGAGAATGTTGGGATTAAGGTGCCATTAACCTTGTAAATCCATGTATTATTTATTCCCATTATTATTGTTTGTAATCACACATAAGGGATGAAATAGTTTCACTGATAGTAGTAAAATATATTAACTATCCATGGTAATTATGGAGTTACTGTATTGGTAAGTTTTAGAGTTACTGGTGGTAGTTACAGGATAACATTTACTGATGGTTCAAAAGATAAAGTAAATGAGGGTAGGCACCACATTGGAGGAATCTACTATTTTTGTCTTGTATGACATCCATCATAAGGTTGGTAAGATGTTGTAAGAGAATCTATGGCAACTATAAGTTTTCATAAGATTCTATGACAATTATAAGTTGTCATAAGATTCTATAACAATATGACAGCCTATGACAAGTATTTATGAGTTGTAAGTTGCCTTGGCCTTGGGCTTCCAAGTTTGCATAGTTGACTATTGACAAGTAGCATGGACATGTAAGAGGTCATTTAATGTTGCATGTTGGGGTTTCCAAAGAGAGATAAAGTGGACGCCTAGTTTGAGGAGCGTAAAAGCTCTATAAAATCAGTGCCTTGTATGTGTTATGCATCTCATAAGTTTTGTACACTGGTTCTACTAGATTGAAGATTAAAGAGACAGAGGAAGTGCATGTATTGTATTTTAGATTTGAAGATAATACAACTTGAATCTTGTTTTCTTGGTGGATTTTTTTACCCAAAAGCATTTTCTCCATGTCATTGTGGGTTTTGATTCTTTTTGCTATTTCCATAGTTTCTACATTGTTAAAGATCATAACTCTTAGTTATATCAGATTTCCACTTGTGTAGTTGTTATCTTCATTTATAACAAAAATCCAAATGCACCCATCTTGGGAAACATGTATGCATGCTAATTATGGCCTCTTACACACCTCTTATAGCTATCATAAAGCATCTTCCTAGCATGGGTGCCTAGGGCCAAGAATAGACTCTCACATGCAATAATAGCTATCATAATTTGTCATAAAATTTCTTACACCTTATGATAGGTTTTTATGATGTAATAGATGCTCTTACAACTTATGATAGTTGTCATAACTCACTAAATTAAGCATCTCCTCAAGATAGGCACTTAGATTCTCCATCTCACCTCATTTACTATTACTAAGATGCTTTGACTAGTAAATGTAACCCGGTAACTACCCGCTGGTAAATAATTAATTAATGTTGCCAATAAATAATTAATTACCATACTAGTAAAAATAAATTACCATGTCAGTGGATTTCTCATCCCTTATGGTTGCATTAACAATTACAATATTAGGAGTAATTAAATAATCAAATTTACAAGGTTGATGGCACATTAATCCTAACAACATTAGTTAATGAGTAGAATAGGCTAATATTGTTTTAGTTTGTTCTTTTTTATGCTCACTTTCTATTGTATACACATGTCCTTATTTATCATATTTTTAACATTTTACTCCACTCTTACTAGATATTTTAGAGCATCCTTTTGTCTTAGACCTCTTCTTGTCCCCTCTTTCCTTACCGTTTTCTCCATGGGTCTACCTCATACATGTAGTGCATCTTTGGAATCCTCATCCATGGATTTTGATTACATTTCCTCATCAAGAAAATAGCAACAAGATCATTCTTCTTAGGCTCTATAATACACTGTTGATTGCTACTATTAGATTCTCTTAGGACTTAGGTAACAAGCATAATAGTAAAATACATTTATCCTCTTCATTGAACTTAACATGAATGCTTCCTAACTGACTCAAAATAAGATTAAATCTGTTTAAATGCTTAACTATAGAGTATTAAATAGATTAACTATAGAGTATTATTCATTTTTAAGGAGTACAATTTTCTTTTTAAATAAATCTTGTTTATCAAACTCTTTTTTTGATAAACCTCATTAATACTTTTCTGTAGACTATGTGCACTAATCTCCTTGGAGACCTTTAGAAGGATTGAATTATAGAGACATAGTCATATTGTCTGTTGAGTCTTTTTGTCCATCTTTATCTAATCTACATTTAACATATCTATAGGATTATCCTTCTGTGTCACAACTCTTTGTTGATCTCTCTCCTCCAAGAGATCCTACATTTTTAGTTTTCACAACTTGTATCTAGAGCCATTGAAGTTTTTAATTTTGATCATGGTTTGTTTTCCATGGATTCTCTAACCATGCTAGGATCTACAAAACCACTAAAAAAGTACTCCCACTACAACCAAAAAAGACCAAACAACACTGCAAAAGACCAAATAACACTACAAGAAAGGCACCCCCTTCTACAATCTAGTTGGATTCTAATACCAAATGTTGAAATATAGGGTAAATGACACAATGTAAATAGTGAATAATATAATCTGATTACAATGTGATTAAGTCAATAAATGTATATCAATGAAATAATAGAGAAACAATATATCAAATCGAGAAACTCATAAAATGCAAACCATTACACTGGATGTACATGGAGAAACCCTTGTTGGAGAAAACTCCGCCGCAAAGAGGCTAAAACTTATCTTATTCTAAAAAGATGAAGTACAATAATACAGTCAACTTATCCCTTCGATAGTATACAAGATTAATAAAAGTACCTACAAATAACCATTACAATCCTCTATCCCATGCCTCTAATATATAAGAAAATCTAAAACTAGAAACCATCAAGCGATATCTAAAATCATGAGTCAAAACCATGAGAAATGGAAAATATTAATTTCCCCTATGGTCATGGGCAATAATTTTGGAACAACAACTCCTCTTACACCCCCTTACACATCATAAATGTCATAGATTTTCTCATAACAATCAAATTGATTGAGATCCTAATCCTAGGTGCTCCATGATGGTATTGATTGCTTTTTCATAGCACCAAATATGAAAGATCTTCTTACAACTTGCAATCTTGACTCATTCTTTATAACTTCCTTATTAAAATCTTTTACAAAATTTCTAAAGTGTCTTGGAGAAAATAAATAATAAATAAATTCCCTCCCTCACATGGGCATCCAACTTGGCGTCATTCCAAGATGTTTGGAGGCTAGACATTATTTATCGTTAATATAATTAAATTACAATTACAAGAGTTAGGACTTGCAAGGTGAATGGAGCACATAGTCCTAATATTCTCTCACTTAACATTTACATTGCAAGACATAATGGGAAACTGAAAAGTAAATTAATCTTTAGAAGAGGCAAGACCTATCACCTCTCTACAACAATTGAACTTCTTTGTGCTCATCGGTTTAGTGAGAAAATTTGCAACACTAACCAGAGTATCAACCTTCTATTTCATGAATTTGCCACCCTTGACCATCTCATGGACAAATTTATACTAAAAATAAATATACTTCATACAAGCATGGTACATCAAGTTCTTTGCCAAATAAATGACACTCTGACTATCACATCCAATCCTAACCTATTTACACTCAAAGATGATACTTGAACATAATATCTAAAAGCACATTGCCTTGTTATAGGCATGTTTCATGGCCATGCAGTTTTATTTTGAAGTGGACAACACAATTATAGGCTTCCACTTACTCGTCCAACTGAGGCTCCTCCAAACAAAGTGAACACATAATTGCTAATGGACATCTTGTGATCTGAATCACCAACTTAGTTTGAATCAATAAAGTCTTGCATATCAATCATCTTACCCACACCATCAATCCCATGATAATAAATACAATAACCAAAAGTACCTCACAAATATCTAAAACCCCTTTTCACATAATTTTAATATTCTCTAATAGGGTCAGACATAAACTTGTTAAGAACTTCCACTACTTGGGCAATGCATAGTCTTGTATAAAACATAGAATAAATTAGGGATCATATGACACTAGCATAAGGAACATTAAACATATCTTATAAATCACTATTTGACTCATGACACTAATCCAAAGATAACTTAGTACTAATAGGTACAAAAATATTAACTAGCTTACAATCATGCATCATGGATCTTTGCAAAATAGTCTAAACATACTTACTCTAACTAAGCCAAATATTTTTTCTAATCGAATCCATACTGATCTCCATACCCAAAATGTACTTCCTAACCCCTAAATCCTTAATATCAATGGCACTAGATAACTAAGTTTTGAGATCTTTAATCATTTTGTTATTGTTTTCAATGAACAACATGTCATCAACATACATGACAATGATCAACAACTAATCATTAATTAACTTAAAATAAACACAAAGATCACATTTACTTCTAATAAACCCAAGGTTGAATGTGGAAGCAATGAGCTTATGATACCACATTTGCAATGACTATTTTAGACTTTACAATGACCATTTCAACCTATAGACTAATTTCTTGTTCCCTTTTTATCACAAAACCATTAGGTTGTTTCATATAAATTTCTTCATCAAGATCCCCATGAAGGAAAGTTGTTTTAACATCCATTTTCTCTACTTCTAGATTGTAAACAAAAATAATAAAAATTAGGAATCTAATAAAAGTTAGTTTTGGAACATGAGAAAATTTTACCAAAGTCAACTCTTTCCACTTAGGAGTACCCTTTTGCCGCTAGTCTTGTCTTGTATGTAAGGCCGGCCCTTTTACATTAGATAGATACTTTATATGCTCTTATGACTTTATACTTTGAGGACTATATTATTTTATTATTATGATGATACTATTATGCATAGAATAGGGGACTATGGTATATGTGGATTGGACATTATTTATGTGTTATGTTGTGTTGGTGATAATTAGACATATGTTGACTTGAAAAATGGAATGTTAGAGTAATTATATGATTCAGTGAATCAATTTAATTTAAATATTTATATTGAGTTGTGAAAGTTAGTGTTGTTTTAATTAAATTGATATTTTATGAGAAATGATTAGTCAATATTTTAATTGTATGATTACTTTAATGTTGCTTCGACTATTTCTTCCAGGACATTCTAATATTTGAAATTTGAGTTTTGTAGGGGGTGGCCAAGGCAATAGATTTCAGAGATCTTTCCAAGAGCATTGTTATGTGTTAAACCTGTTATCCTAATCCTATTCTACATATAGGAATATTGGCTTATGTGTGTGTGTGTGTGTGTGTGTGTGTGTTGTAAATGTGTTGAGTTAATTTTATTTATTATTTATTTAATTTTAAATATTTTGGTGATTTAAATTAATATTATTAATTTTGGATATGCATGGATTAATTTCTTGGTGGATAAATTGATTTATTTTAAAAAGATTATTCTTTTGTTTTTAAATTCATTTATGGCAAAGCTTTATTTTGTTTTAATGGACTATTTTAAAACTTGAATTGTTTTATTGGATCATATTAAAACTTTATTTTGTTTTAATTATTTTATTTTGTTTTTAATGAACTATTTTTGGAAGAAAAAAGTCCTTTTGGGGATTATTATTTATTGATTTAGAATTTTGTGAAGAAGGGGATTTTCACCTTGGTTGCATCTTTTCTTCAATTTTGATTTTATTTTGGGTATTCATGGGATTTTGGTGAAGAAAGTGGGAGAAAGAATAATTTGGGCAAGAGAATGGGTTTGGATTGGAAAGAGGATTGCTAGCACAAAAATTTTGAAACATGATTTTTATCAATTTTGAGCTTCTTCTAACTTGGAGAGCAGAAGGTTGGATCTTTACCATTTATTTTGTAAATTGTGTTTGATGTATTTTTTTATGAATTAAAATTTATACTTGTCTTGAATACTTGTGGTTTTCTTTGTGGGTTGGGTCGTTTGGGAGATATTCTTCCATGAGGGGTGAGAGCCTCCTATATGTTGGGGTTGAGAGAGATGTGGAGCCTCTCTTGGGGGACCTTTTTGGTTGTGAGGTTTTGTTGATTTTGGAGTTGTTATGATATGGATAGTTAGTTGATGTTTTATGATGTTTTGTGATTTGGGAGGAAAAAGGAGAATTGTGTATTGTGTTTTGGGAGGAAAAATGAGATTTGTGTATTGTTATTTGGGAGTAAAAAGGGGTTTTGTGTGAAGATGTGGAAGGAAAATTGTTGTTGTGGTGGTGATGTGGAGATGGTAGTGTGTTGTGTTGATATTGAAGAAGAAACTTATGAAAGGAATTTTCTATTTGTCCCCCAAGAGGGATGATCATCCTTTCTTTCCCCATTTTGAAGAATCCATCTAGATTCATAGTTTGTGAGTCATATTATGGGATTGTTGCAATTTTTTTTTTGTAAGTTTGTTGTCAAGTTGAATGGTTGTATGTAAAACCTATGTTCTTGGAAGATCTACTACCTCAGGGGTGGGTTGGTTATCCAATCCTACAGTAGAGAGGAGAGCATGCTTGGCCATCTATGTTTGGGTGATGTGTGCCAGATATTAGCAAAATTTTTGAGGAGACTTGTGTGGTCATATTTCGACATGTCAAGAGCTTGAATCTCTTCCTTGTGAAACTTTTTGTAAAGTTGAGGATTATGGATTCTAAATCCATCTATTAAATTTTTTTAGTAAAATGGATGTTTTGTATATGTATAATTTTATTTTGAACAATTTATGGTATATGAAATATACAGTTGGATAAGAAAAGAAAAAAATATGAATATTTTGTGTAATTTCTTAGTTTACATGAAAGAATTAAAAATTAGTTTGTAAATGATTACATACATTTTGTGTTTTAAAACCTCTTTTTATTATTTCTGAATTTACTTTGAATTTGAGTAATCTAAATGTCCTATATTTTTATATATAAATAAATACGTAGAGAAAGTGAATATAATGTGAACATGACAATTATTGTAGCACATTGTATATAACTCTAATAAAAAAATTTAGATCCAAATGGTTGTGTTATGGAGTAAAAAGTGCCCACATGCTTTTTTGCCTCCTAGTTTAGCTCCTAGGTCTTGTTTGCTTCCTTACACTTACTTTTACATTATAATTGATCATCCTGAAAGAAACTTCATGACACCCAAGACATTTTGGGACCCCTGGTACCTATTTTAACTTATCCTTGACCCAATTTAAGCCCCTAGACTTAGGCACCAACCACCCAAGTCTCTCCTAATTGGTCAGGGCTAACTTTTGGTATGTCAGCTTGGGCCCTTCCAAAATATTTGTCCTTGTAGGCTCTTGTGATTTAAATTCATAAATTTTAGTAGGAAAGCATATATACATGAGTTTATGACTTCATTTTACACTTAGATGGATAAGGCAAACTTATGATATTGGAGCAAAGAGCATTCAAGGAATTTATTGTGTATTTGTTGTAGATTTGTGTTAGTATTTGTGTTTTTTGTAGATATGGCTTCATCATCCATCTCCTTGTGAGTTGAAGAGATTTCATCCTCCCAAGGACTTCACCTCCAAGGTGACATCATTACTATTTGAATCATTTGAATAATTTTATCATTTGGATTATCTTTGGCCTCTACTCTGTAAGAGAACACCCTCTCATTAACAATAGTGTTGGGAAAGATTGAATGCTAACTTGGGGCTCGACTTGTCATCTTATGTGCATGTTATGTTACAAATATGTGCTAATCAGTGTTGTCATTGATGTCAACATGTTTGTGTTGTCATTGGTGTCAACTGTGTCTTCTACTGCTACTATTGTTATTTGATTAAGTTATTGAGTTAATGATGATATGATTGCCTTGAAGAAGTACTAAAGGTGTTAAGAATATGTTCCTCTTGCTAGGTTTTCAAGTGCTTTTGAGAAAATTTGATTAATATTGGAAATAGTGTGTTGAATAAGTCTTCTAGCTCATTGAATGTTGTTTGAGCTTTTGCTTTGCATTTCTTCTGTGTTGGACATATGAGTGTGTGGTTTGGATATGTTGTTGAGAAGCTTTTGAAGATGCTAAATGTAGAATTTGGTACTCTGAATCACTATGCAGTGAAAGTTATGTTCACCAGTTTGAAGACAGTGTCTGACAATATTTGTAGTGTGTCTATGAGAAAGTATTTTGCTTTGCATTTCTCTACAGAATGGTTTCAGGTGTTACAGGTTTGGATATATGCTTATGAGGTTCTTATATATCTTCTATCTAGAAGGTTTGTGATTTGGTGCTTTGAAAAGTAATTTCTTGTGTAGCAGAGTTTGATAGTGTTGTTTGTAAGAAGATTGTGAACTTCCTTTGGGTGAAAGTTGTTGTGGCTGAATTTGTTGGTTTCCAGGTGACTTCAAGTTGTTTGTGTATGTTTCTAGATTATGTTAAAGCTTTGTGAGAGGTTTGTAAGGTGTGTTTATCTTTGAGGAAGCGTGTGCTTAAAAGTTCTTGGTGTTAACACAAGTTTGGCCTTCATTAATTCTGATTATGCTTTGGTGATTGTGAAAGCATGATGAAGCATGTAAGAGTGGATTTAGGTTCATACTAAGGTGTGGTGTGGTTTGAATTCATTCCTTTCCTCTATGGGAATGTTTAGCTCCAGACCTAATTTGAATTTTATGAGCTAAGATGTGTTGCCGACCTTAGAGATTGATTTCAAGGCTGATGATGGTATAAATAAGTGTCAAGAGTTTGTGTGCAAGTGCGAAGGTGGGGGATATGATGTGAGTGATGTGAATGTGATTAGGGAAACAAGAGATTTCATGTGTTAGGCTACTAGATGCAGTGAGCAAAAGGTGTCTATAATTTTTGGTGATGCTATGAAGTTGTTGTATATGTTGTGGTGTATATTGAGCTTCATTGGAATTGAACTCCATGCATAGGTTAGATGCAATTATATCAGTTCAAATGCTCATAGTGAGCCATCCACTTCTTTATTTCTTTCCCAGTGGGCAATGAGTCCACTTGGACAGTGAATCCACCTACAGTGAGCATTCTCTCTTTTGGGCAGTGAGCCTTTGTAATTTGATATTGTTACTACATTATATTGTGAGCTAATTCTCACTGTGGTTTTTCCCTTTTAGGATTTTCCTCATAAAATCTGGCGTTCTCTTGTGTATGGTGTTGATGTGTTTAAGTTTCTATTATTTTCTTCCCATGTTTAATCATCATAACAAATTAAGGGTTTAAGTGAATTGATGTGGATGTGAATATGCTTGTGACGGTTTAAAATTTTTGATACAACTGATTCACCTCCCCTCTTAGTTATCTTGTGCATTCAATAAGTTATAGGTACATCTTTCAGGAAAAGTAGAGCTACAGGGAAGTAGTGCAGACATTATAGTTTTGGGATCCAGAAATAGTGCTAGAATATTCTTCTAATTGGACTTGGGTGGTTGGCACCCTAGTCTATAGGGACTTAAGCTTATGGATCTAAGTTTTAGGCATCATTTGTAGCATTTCATTAGTTTTGACCTCTGAAAGATTCAACATCTAGACTTGGGCAATTGCCAAATTTGTCCTCAGACACCTCTACTTTTGAGAGATAAGTTTCGACATCTTACTAATCCTCCATGTACTTTTGGTTTCCAGATTTTTGTTGTCGATGATTTGTTTCAAGCTGATTATCTTACAACTAGAGTTTCTCTCATACTTGGCCTAAGGTTTGATAAAATCTTGGTTGAATCTTATCTTTCCTTAACAAAAAAGAGCTCAAAGATCTATAGTTGACCCCTCTTCCATTTTGTAGTGGCTTGATTCAATCTTTGTCCTTGAATGTTAGAGTGAAAGGTGGGTTTGATCTAGAGAATCCATACATTCCTTTATCCCCCCTTTTTACCTCTTAACAACTTGTGACAAAAAAACAACAAAAGGTGACAACATAGGCATACCTTCCTAAGGCAGAGCGAAGTAAAGGATCAATCAAAATTGAATTCACAGATGATAATAACTCTGTGATGGAGTGAACCCTACTAGAAAGATTATGTGGACATCACTTTTCAAGACAACAAATCAAAGATTGGATTGTGCAAGCGTGGCCAAATAGTGTGCCACCTTCCTTTCTTCAGAAAGGTTTTTTATGCATGTCTTTTAAAAGTGAAGCAATCCGTAATGAAATTATTTCAAGTGGCCCATAGAAGATGGAAAATACCATTCTGTAATGTGAAAAATTTGCCCAAATTTCAATCCTCTAGATTGTTGCCCTACATCTGTTCCAATATGAATTAGGTTGTATAATTTTCCATTGGAGTATTGGAATCATGATTGCCTAAGGAAGATCAGAGACAATATGGGGATAACCCTAGAAATTGATGAATTAGAAACAAAATCCTTTGTATACCCAAGAATTCAAATTGCATTCATTACGGCAATACTGCACAAAATTTGGCTCTCCACATTGGCGGGGGTCTAGAAGCAACAAGTGGAGGTGGAATCCTTTAAAGCCTATTGAATTTCAAGTAAAAGAAAACAACATATGGAGAAGAACTACCCTAGGATGATAGAACCTTGAGAGGAAACAAGGTGGGTGGATAAGAAAAAGATGGAACTAGATGGAACAAATCCAAATAATGAGATTGATCACAAGAAAGAAACTTAAGCAATGGATGCCCCACTGAACAATCCTTTAGAAGTCTCAACACCAATAAATATAACTTTGGCAATTATCCCATATGAATATCATCCCCCAATAGAATTGTAGGACGAAGAAGAAGAGGACTGGTTGGACTTAGAAAATGATTATGTGGAAGAATTTGGATCATCTGACATTCAAACAATAGGTCAATCACCATCATAGATTTGGAAAGTAGAAATTGGGTTGGAGAAAAGGAAGGGCCGTAAGGCAAATAAGAAGAAGCGAGAGGAGACAACAATGACCAAGGGACAATTATCAATAAGCACCTACCTTCTAAGATCTAAGGGAGGAAACCTCTCCCTTAGTAAGTAATGAGGATCATTGCCTGGAATGTTAGGGGCCTTAATGCCCCTAACAAAAGACGTGTGATCAAACGATAATTTGATTGCATGAAAGGTGACATAATTTTACTATAGGAAACAAAAATGAAGTCTGAAGATGCAAATTTGTTTAAATCTCATTGTAAAGACTGGGATGGCTAATTTGTTGATGCTATTGGAGTGACTAATGAACTGGGCATTTTATGGTTGGTGAACAAATTCATCATTGACATCATGCATTCCACTCAATTCTTGATGGCATGCTAGGTAAGATACCTTCTCACAAATCTTGAATTTGTGTTGATCATTGTTTATGGACCCACTAGGACAAATAAGAAAGCAATTCTTTGGAATGAGCTTCTCAATTTTATATCCCAAACACAATATGAAAATATTATAATTGGAGAAGATTTTAATGTGGTTCTTGTAAGAGTTGGCTATGAAGGTAGCCACCCAAGATCTAGGATCTTCATGAAAGCACAAGAGAGACCAAATGAGAGAATAATCCTATTCTAACAATGAATGAAAAAAATGTTACATAATGTACATGATATGCCTTGCTTATAAAGGAAAGGATGAGATGTAGGATGAAGTAGTCTTATGCCAAGTGTCTTAGTTATATGACATGAGACAACTAGAGGATAAGATGCCAACTAGTTGATAAGATCACATGTGTAGGATAAGATCACATGACAACCTAGAAAATCTAGACTTATCCTAAGTAAACTTAATAGGTGAACATGTGTAAATAGGACTAACTATTGACTAGTTAGATAATGTGCCTAGTTCACACTACAAAGGGGAAACCAGTTAGGTAATATCCCTTTTCACACCAACACCCCCCTTAAGTGCAACTTAGGGAGAAGTAGGCAAATGCAAAGATGCAAGATGGGTCCCAGCTACTAGGCCATGTTAGGTACCCATGTACAAATAATCTCTCACAAATAGAGTAAAGGAGAAAAACCCATATGAAAAAGCCCCTCTCCAAAAGAGAGAAAAGAACAAACAAATATGTACAAATGATGGAATGATGGAAGGAGGACTCAACATCAATACCCCCTAAGTACTACATCCATCATGAATATACAATCAAAAGCCCCCATAGGAGGGAAAGAGTGAGACTAGATATCCCCCCATAATAAAGTAGCTCCTTGGCCAATCGTGAATGCTCAAAGACAAAAGAGTATCCAATGCATACAAACAACATTTCTCCCCTTAGGAAGAAACCAAGCCATTGGTGTATGTAGAAGAAACTCCAACTCCAAAACAAGAGAAGAGGGAAGAAGTTTCAAGAAGTAGGATGCCTCTGAAAACTATTCAAGTGTCCACATGTTGAATTTGAAAGATGCCACAACCAAATCAAGAGTCCCAGTTCTCCTTGAAGAATGTGACAATCCAGAACAATAGGAAAAGTCAAGATCATCAATCTCCAAAGACAAAGATGCGGTGACAACAACTATGTTATGACTAGCATCAAAGAGGAGAGTTAACCTCTCAAGTGTGTCCTCCAAATTTGAAATGTGAGACTCCACAAACAAGGATGGTATGTATGCAAGATAAGAGTTCCAATGAGGTGGATCTGAAAAATAATAAACATCTTGCTGATTAGGATCAAGGGAAGTATCAATCAATAAATGTGAAGGCTCAACAAGTGTCTCTATAGGAGGAGAAGGAGTGGAAACCTCATCATCCTTATCATCATAATGTATGAAGCGTTCCAAAGAAATAAAATCCTCTTTTGTATCATAGTCATATGGTATATTATCTAAATCATCAAGAGTTACATGACAATCTGAAATAGGATAATCTAGGAATGGTAGAATATCATGATCACCATATAGCTCCCAAATTTTTGTCCACATAACATGAGGACATTCAATGTACAAAAGGGAACTCCAAGTGTTATCATCAACATGGTAACCAATCACTCCTATAACATGATCTCTTTTGGAATTCCAAACAAAATTTTTCCAATAAGTACCTAGTTGAGGAACAAGACCATATAGATGTGGCGAAAGATGAAGCCAATGCAAGTGTTTCAAAATGCCATCTCTCCATTGTTTATAGTTCCCCTTTTTCAAGATGATTAGAGAAGGATGAAATGAAAAACGCATTATGACTAAGATAGATCTCCAAGTTTACAAAGACATGAAATCCTCAATTGAAATTATGAACTCCCCAACATATCAATATTGAAATTGAAGCCCCTCCAGAAAAATATGATCATGGTAGTTTAAACTTAGTGCAATTACAATTACCACAAGCCAAAAATAACAAAGTGGTCTTTTGATCTTAGTACATGCAGATGCAAAAATTAGTCTATAACTGAAAGTATAATTTCTAAGCAAAAAAATCAAACTAATTGTAGATCTGGAAAGTAATAAAAAAATTATGTACTTTCAAAAAAAAATTCACCAAAAAATATTACCTTATGAGCTCGAATGAAGCCTTTGAAGTTTTGAAAATGGGAACTGCACAACAACAGTGATGAAAAACTACAATTTCTAGACAAACCAAGTATCAAAATAAAAAAAAAAACTATTGTGCCACAACGAAGCCTACAAAATTCTAGCCGAAATTAAAAAAATTCTTGAAAATGGAGCAAAACTGAGCAAGATACAGACATTTGAAGTTGGATCACCAAACTAAAAATACCAATGGAAGGAGGGCAAAATAGGGCCAAGGCCTGATGACGTCAATAGATAGATTACTAGTGTCAGCAAAATGTGGTGAAAAAATCTTCAAAATTTGTCAGAATATTCCCAAAGATTCCCTAGAATGCTGATGTCACTGGTCAAAATGTTGGCGTCAACAATTGGTTGACAAAAGATGACGTTAGCCTGGTAAATGATGATGTCAGTAGTTTTAGTTGATGGAATATTCTAAGGATTCTAGATTATTTGTTGTATGACTATTGGTTTATGAATTCATGATGCCATCATTAGTCACAAAAATGAAATCGTCAGAATATTCTTTGAATTGTTGGAATATGCCGAAATCGCTGCCCATTCTCAAAAAACTTCCCTTTGACTATCAAAACCATCGATTGAATGTCTAAATCTGCCTATTTCTTGACGTGAAATCACTTTTGAGAATGAAGGTTCATTTTTTTACAAATGGGATGGAATATTCCTTGATGCATGTGGTAAGCGAAATGTCGGCTGGGATTTGAATATGTTGTCGGGCGGTTTGGACCAAAGTCGACAACTTTGTCAATGCCACCGGTGCCTACAAATGCTGCCAGATAAACTTTAAATGTCATCATTATTTTTAGCATTAGTGGGGTGTGGCATGCCCCCCCAACCATGTGGCACCTTGTAATAGGTGCAGTACCTTGCAGACTCTTATAACCTGCGCAAGGTCTGCGCAGGATACTTCGTACCCTGAAATAAATTAAAATCCTTAGAAAAATTTAATTAACCTACAAACAATAAATTTGATTGGAGAATAAAGACCAGCGCCTATTCTTATGGTGCCAGCAATGGGTCTTGCCTGTGCATGCAAGGAATATTCCCCTACGTAGAGGGAATATTCTCTACGACAATTCCGTATGATTAGGGAATTTTTTTTGCCTTTTCAGACAATTGCTTGGATTTTGATGATTTTCTAGTTGATCTATATGTTTTTGGGTATTCTAGATGTGATGGAAGGGTCAAATTTGACCCAAAATGCTCCAAAATTATAGCTACCTCCTAGATCAGACAACCACCTCCCAAATTGAAAACCTCGTAGATTTGGCCTCCAATGTTTGATTTAGACAAAGCAAAAGGCTAAACTAACTATCTTGAACACCCTAAACATAATGGTGTGCTCAGATTTGCACTAGCATGCTCCAAAATAGATCTACAATATAAATCCACAAGAAGGGAACCCTCCAAATCTAGTTTTTCTTTCAAGTCTTTCTGATTCTCTAGGTCAACATTCGATGAAAGAGAAGAACATACTTAACTATTCAAGATCTCCCAAAAAATTGACTAACAAGAAGAAATCATCCTAGCTCTAATACCATGTAAGAGTTGGTTATGAAGGTAGCCACCCAATATCTAGGATCTTCATGAAAGCACAAGAGAGACCAAATGAGAGAATAATCCCATTCTATTAGTGAATGCAACAATTGTTACATAACGTACATGATATGCCTTGCTTATAAAGGAAAGGATGAGACGTAGGATGAAGTAGTCTTATGACAAGTATCTTAATCCTATGACATGAGACAACTAGAGGATACGATGCCAACTAGTTGATAAGATCACATGACAACCTAGAAACATCTATACTTATCCTAAGTAAACTTAACATGTGAACATGTGTGAATAGGACTAACTAATGACTAGTTAGATAATGTGCCTAGTTCACACTACAAAGGGGAAACCGGTTAGGTAATGTCCCTATTCACACAAACAGTTCTGGCTTGTGAAGAGAAGTGCAGGGGCTCCAACACCCTGTCCCAATCACAACTTATGTTCCATAAATTTATATCAAGCACAACCATGTCTGACATTGTCCAAAATGTAGCCCAATTTATCTGGACTAACATGAGAGATTGCTTCACCAGTATTTTCAAGCGACTGGATAGATTTCTCTACTCCACAAAATGGCTTAGCACAAGTATTCTATTGGAATCAGAAATCCTCCCTATGTCTAGCTTTGACCACTTTCCAATTTTACTCTCCATGATTGAGGATAATCGTCCCAAGCTTTCCCCTTTCAAATTTGAAAGGATGTGGTTACGTAGTGAGGAGTTACTGGATTTGATAAAATATGGTGGATTGAAGTGGTAGTTCAAAATGGATCTAAGATGTTTAGAATAACTAAGAAGTTGGGATACATAAAATTGAAACTGAAGGAATGGAACTGAAATGTATTCAAAGGTATCTTTGAAGAAGAAAATCTTGTCGAAGAGGAGCTAGAGGAATTGAACAGAACAGTAATTGCCAACAACATGTTCCAAAATGACTATCTAAAGAAGAAGGAATTAATGGCTAAGCACACAAAAATTATAGATAGAGAAGAAATCTACTGGAGATTGAATTCCAGTGAAACTTGGTTGGCTGAAGGGGATTCCAACACAATGTTTTTCCATAATTCAACCATGTTTTTCCATAATTCAACCAATGTTTGAAGTAGAAATCACATCATGTCTATCAAGTGAGCAGATGGATCTCTGACTATGGATTTAATAGAAGTCCAATAGATAGTTATCTCCCATTTCCAAAATCTTTTAGCAAAGGATGGAGCTCTATACATATTGGATATGAATAAGCTGTTGTCCAATACTCCTCACCTGGTCAATATTGAATGTAACCAAATGCTCATGGAATCAGTCTCTAAAAAAGAGGTCAAGAATGCAATTTTTAATTAGGTAAGGCCCCTGGGCCTGTTGGATTCCCCACGTTATTCTATCATAAGTTTTGAGACAACATTGGTCACAATGTCTGGAAGGTGGTTGAGGACTCCCAAAATTTGAAGAAAATCCTAAGGGATTTAAATAGAACAAACATTGCACTCATCCTAAAGAAGATAGATTGCCTCTCTTTTGTTGACTACTGGCCCATATCTTTATGCAGTAATATTTACAAGATCATCTCCAAAGTAATGGTCAACTGATTGAAAGAAGTAATTCCATGCATAATTTCACACGGACAAAGAAGATTCACTCCTGGTAGATCTATAACAAATGACATCATTATAGCACATGAGGCAATTCATTCTATTATGTCCACCCACTAGAGATGTATGATCACCAAACTGGACATAAATAAAGCCTATGACTGGGTATGCTGGCTTCTTCTAATGCGGGTGCTTAAAGCCTTTGGCTTTGAGAAAGATTAGATGGAATGGATTTTTGCAAGCATATTCACTGTTTGTTATTCAATTCTAATAAATGACACTCCATGTAGCTTCTTCAAAGCATTAAGATGCCTAAAATAGGGGGACCCGCTCTCATTGTTTCTATTTGTAATATTGGTTGAGCCCTTTAGGAGACTAATTAAGAAGATGGTCACTATTGGGTATTGGGTGGGGGTTTAAGTAGCTAAAGGACTAGACCCCATAACTCACTAGTAATTTCTAGATGACACATTATTGTACAACACAACAAATATGGAGATGGAGTCCTCCATCATGTATGCACTAGATACCTACTCTACATCTTCTGGCCAAGTAATCAATAAAGAAAAATATAGCATCTACTTCTTCAATGTGAAGTAGGTGATGCAGAGAAGAATTGCACTCTCTTGGATTCAAAATCAAACAACTCCTTGGGAAATATATTGGTGTCCCTCTCTTTAAAGGAGAAAACATGACATCTCTATGATATATGATGTCTTGCATCTCCCTCACAAAGAGGGCTGCACAATATATGAATAGAGCAATGAAATAATTTTGTGGAACAGAGCAAATGAAATCCATAGAATACCACTACTTAGTTGGGATATAGCCATAAAACATAGAGATGGGGGTGGTGTAGGCATAAAGTGCATTAAGAAACATAATGTTTCTCTAGGTGCAAAGCTGATATGACACTTGTCAAAAAAATTGAATGCACTATGGTGTCAAGTATTACAAAAGAAATACCTAGACAACACCAAAGTATATAGGATACTCACCATCGTTGACCCCCCTAGTGAATCACATATTTGGTAATTCATGATGTTTTGTCACCATATTTTAACTGATCACATATCATGGAACATTCAAAATAGGTGAGCAACTTGCTTTTGGATGGATTTGTGGAATGGGGAGAAAATCCTAGAGGCATACCTAAAGCTAAATGGATGAAAGGACATAATGATAGATGTCTAGGGGGACAAAGTGGTAGATTATATTAAGTGTAAGCTAGACAATATGGGTTGGCAATGGCACAACTTTAGTATGGTGCCATTACCCAAAAGGGTAAAAGAAAAAAATCAACGAGCTCTTGTAAAAAAGAGCAATTAAATTAACCCAAGAGAATGATAAGATCATATGGATTGGAGTGAAGTCTGACAAATATATGTTTAAGCTAGGATATGTCATGGAAGAGAATAGAACTGGGAACACAAAATGGCCTTCAAACTTGTGTTGGGGAAAGAAAGTCCTTCCTAAGGCCGGAGCGTTCGCATGGACTACGCTTCACAAAAGAATCCTCATAGAAGATTGGTTGAAAACTATTGGAATCCTTGGCCCTTCATGATGTCTACTTTGTATGATGGAAGAAGAATCTGTAACCCACGTATTGTTCAATTGTAACTTTGCTCACAATGACTAGAATTGGCTAGTGGAGAAAATTGGTTGGCAAGGTCCAATGCAAAATGATTTGTTGGAGCTATTCAGGGGCTATCCATGGTTGAAGAAAAATTCCATGTGGGGGGCTATCTGGATGGTGGCTCCATCCATGACCATATGGCACATATGGAAAGAATGTAATTGAAGGATCTTCAATGAACACTCCCTATCGCCAAGAGATGTCTGCAAAAAAATCAAGAGTGGTATATGTGAATTTCTCAATTCACATATCCTCTCCTTCCCCACTTGCGACTTTACAACATGGGATGACTTTATAAAAAAAATTGGAGTCTATTGAAGATCCCAAAAGGAATTTGAAATAACTAGAGAAAAACCAAAAGGGAGATAAGGAAGACAGTGAAATGGATGACCCCTCCTTGAGGAAGATTAAAGCTAAATTTGGACGGGGCCTCTTGAGGTAATCCCGAGATCACAAGAATTGGATGCATAATAAGAAATGAACATGGAATCCTCATTTGGGATTCTTCAAAACATATACAACATGGGACCGACAACAAAGCAGAGCTTGAAGCTCTCCATGATGGATTGAATCTATGCCTTTTGAAGAAGCTGGACCACATCAACATCGAAGGTGACTCAATGTTGTGCTTAAACGCCATCAAATCCAAGAAAGCACATAATTGGAAGTTGCAAATAAGGTAGACACCATTTGTGGTAAACTCATCACTCCATGATTACACCTATAGGCATGTGTACCACAAGGCAAATATGGCGACAAATCTTTTAGTAAATTATGGATGTGACCAAATTGATGCCGTCAAAATTGCTAATCAAGTAGAGAGTTGGGAAGGCCTGCAACAATTACCAATTAAAGGAGTACCGAGAGAGGATGGAATGTGACATTTGTAGGATGGATCGAGGATGGACTTTAGAGATAGACTGAATCACCTCACCAGTATAGGATGATTTCTCTTGACTTATGAAATTAGCTATGGCTATCAGGGCATGCAAAAAGCAACAACCTAAGGAAGGAAATGCAAGAAATGGAGAACATAATCAAGTTAGAGTGGGAAGACAAGTGCAAGGAGGAAGATGTCAAAACACAGATTAAGAGATGCTTTAGATCTGAGCATGAGGAGGTGGTTGAAGCCATCATGAAAGTAATCGGGAAAGATTTCTTCCATGAGGAACAAATCCATGATGGCATCCTCTATGAATAATTCTTGACCAATGTGATATTGATCATGGGAAAGAAAATCTGAGGAAAGTTGTTGGCATAGGATTTCATACCAATGATTTTGAAGGAGTGGTTGAAGAGAGCGATGCCCATATTCATCAAGTGCCTGAAGGAAGGCTATCTGGGTGGTGTTTTTGATGCTAGTGTAGTTAGCAAGGACAAGGTAACGACTCAAGCACTGACATTGTTTAGGGAGAGCCTGCAATATAATAATTTAGAGACATTTGAGTTTTACATCAACAACTACGTTGATCTCCTATCCCCTAAGCAACTAGAAAGAGTTTGTGAGTTGGTTGAAGGCCTTAGGGTGCTACTGCACTTTCCTAGGCCAAATAACTAACTTATTGTATACAAAGAATGTAATTTGGTATGCTCCATTTGGAGCCATGCAATGGATATTTCTATTTTTTGTTTTTATTTAGAAGGGAGCTACCCCCTAGGTAGCACTTCTCTATAAAAAAATAAAATATATATAATTTTATACATGGCTGTTATACTTAAGTAACCATGAAAATTCTTTACACAAAAATTATCTCTGTGTCTAAATCTATTTTGTGAAAGTTTTATATATATATATATATAATTAAATACATATCTATTTTGAAGTTGTGAATTAGAAAAGAAAATATAAAATATTACTAGCAGTATATGTTTAGGCGTTGCTCTCATGGACAGGCCGTAGGCCTATAAAGGCCATGGGAGTCACGACTCCCCATAGGTGTATGCCTATGAGTGTCATCGAAGCCCACGAATCTCTTAGGTAGAGGTCGTAGCCTCCCATAGGCTGCAGGCCCATAAAATTTATTTCCTTTATTTAAACTTTATTACATTCTTTATATCTATCAGTTGAAACTTGCATACTGCAAACTATTTAATCTTGGATGATTATTTTGCCACTGTTTGGTGACTCTCTGATCCATCATTATGTTTGTAACAAATAAATCTCTCTCTCTCTCTATATATATATATATACATTCTTCTAGGACTGAGCTAAATTTATATTCTTCAGATGAAACCTGTAAACCTACACATTGGTAACATAGGATCAATTGGTAAACTCTTATTGCATAAATAGGAAAACTTGTGCCAAAGCAATTTAGATGAAAAGAGATGTATAGGAAAAACATGAATAAGGAAAACAAAGAAAAGCAAAAAGAATTATTTAAAAATTAAAAATATAGAAAAAGATTGTTTTATTTAATTATCATTTTAATTAAATTAATTTAGTTGTCTTATTTTAATTAATAATTAAATCAATTTATTTATTCTTTTTCATATTTTTAATTATGAATTATCTTTGGAGAAGAAATAACTAGTTTGCTTAATTTATTTTATCAAATCTACTTAAATTTCTAAATGAATATTTAAATCTATTTAGTTAATATTTAATTGATTTTTAAAATTGATTTAGTTTTTAAATTGTGATTAGGAATTAATAATGCAAATTAAGACCTTTAAACTATTCTTGCATTAAAATATTTAAACTATTCTTGCATTAAACTATGGATTAGTAGTGAGACCATGCTTAATTAACTTATTCAATTTATTAGTTAGTTTTAACCATGAATGATGCAGGAGCATCCAGTGGTGTAAGGGCAATCTTGCATCACCCCAAAAAAGATGTGTTTCAAAATTGTTGATGCTCTTTCCATTTCTTTTCAAAATTGTTGATGCACTTTCCTTTTCTTTTCAAAATTTGTGGTTCTGGTTCCATAATCGCCTGAATAATGATGCAGAACTTTCACTTTTTCCAAACTGCTAAAAATAGCAACCTGCTATTTTTAGAAAGTTTGCATTTGGGCACGGATTGAATTGAAAATTTACAGGAAGCTTCATAACAAAAAAATAAGACCTTTGGCGAAGGAATCACACAAAGATCATTTGCGAGCTGAAAGATATTAAAGTTTTCATTTCCTAAAAAATGCCTGAAAATTATTCAAACTCAGGTTTGAGGCACTAAACAGCTCCGTACGGGCCTGAAAATGGTCAGAACTGGCAAAGCGGGTTCTTAGCGCATAGAGCATTTCATGAGCTTTTCGACGCATAAAACAGTTCGTCAATCGGAGACCCATATCAAAAGTTATGGCTCTCGGAACTTGACCTATTTTTGGAGGGAGAGGAAAATTTTGAAATTAGGTTGTTGGCCACTAATAAAGCTATTAATAACCATTTTTGGGAACCCTGAGTAGTAGTAGAGTTAAGGGGGAAAGTGTAGAGTCAAGAATAGGTAGGAAAATAGAAACCCTAGCTGATTTGGGGTTATAGAAGGTAGATGATTCCAGAGTCTTGTGAGAGGAAGCTGTAGTGTGTTGTAGCTTGTGGAGGGTTGATTCCTCTAATTGTATTTGAGCTTCTATAATGTAATAAGTTGTCCAAATCAATAAAGAAAGTTCTATTTTCTATGTGTAATTTTTGTTGTTGTGTGTTTTATGATTTACCCTCTTCATCAAGTGGTATCAGAGCAAGGGTTCCTGATTTTGTAGACAGATCGCCGACCGTGAGGCAGTTTGTACCAAGACTCGAGGTTGTGGGTTTTCTGCAGAGATCAAGATGCCTCCATGAAGAAATCATATTGGGAGGAATGCTTTGATGAAATAGGGTTTTAGAGCCCTGCAAAGGCAAATCGATGCATTGCAAGAGGAGCTACGAAGAGGGTTTGATCTGAGAACAAGAGAAGAAAGCGAAGATGAAGTTGAAGAAGAGTTATCTGAAGAAGAATAAGAAGCTATAGGAGATCCTATAGAGGTTAGGTTGTTGAGGGCCATTTCGAAGATTAGAAAGAGGCCCAGGATCAAAGTTTCTACCTATTCTGGAGATTTGAATCCAGAACAGCTTATTGATTGGATCAATGACATGGAGGAGTATTTCAAGTATGAAGATGTGGAGGACCCAGATCGGATCAAGTTTGCAAAAACAAAGTTGAAAGGCCATGCCAGTATTTGGTGGAAGGAGGTCCAATTAGAGAGGAATAGAAGAGGAAAAGGAAAGATCACCAGATGGGATCTGATGGTGGAGAAATTGAAGAAGTAGTTCATTCCTGTGGACTATGAGATGGAGTTGATAAAGAAGCCACAAGGATTGAAGCAAGCCAACAAGTTTGTTAAGGAGTATATAGAAGAGTTTTATAAAATTACTATCAGGACAGGTCATGCAGAGCCCAACAAGGAGAAGCTAGCCCATTACATTAATGGGTTGAAGCTGAGTATTCAAGAGGAGCTGAGCCTGGTCAAAATAACCACCATAGAAGATGCATACCAGTTTTCCCCGAAAGTGGAAGAGAAGCTGAATAAAAGATTTGATAGCAAGCAAAGGGGAAGAGGTCAAGGCAGAAAGATTGGTGGAAGACCCTATGGGGGCCGAAATGAAGATTCAAAGAAAAGTGAAGAAGCCAACACCAGTCAAAATTAGAGAGGGGATAATGCCTGCCACCCTCGTGACCAGAACAATGGCAAGCAAAGAGGAAGAGGCAGACTTGGGCAAGGACTTGGATGAGGAGGTTTCAGAGGAACATGTTTCCAATGTGGAGAAGAAGGGGATCGAGCATACGAGTGTCCGCAACATCAAGGAAGGATGAATAGAAGAATTGAAGGTAATGCACAAGTTGCACATGTAGATGAAGTTGCGTAGTCTAAGCATTCTGAAGATGCTGAAAGGGGAGAAACCCTAGTTGTCAGAAGAACTTTGCTGAATGAGGAGAAATAACCAAATCAAAGGAAGAGTTTATTTTGCACAAGGTACAAATGTGAAGGTAAGTGTTGTGATATTATTATTGATAGTGGGAGCACTGACAATCTTGTTTCAGAGATGGTTGACAAGTTGAAGTTGGTGAGAAGAAAGCACCCACATCCATATCAGATTGCATGGTTGCAGAAGGACCACAAAGCTTTGGTCAATGAGCAGTGTTTAGTGAAGTTCAAGATTAGGGACTACCATGATGAGGTGTTGTGTGATATCATACTGATGGATGCATGTCATATGCTGTTGGGGAGGCCGTGGTAGTATGATAGGAGTGCTATCCATGATGGTCGTGCAAACACATAATCCCTAGCAAAGGATGGAGTTCATCATAAGTTGAAGCCCTTGAAGGAGGTGGAAGAAAAGGTATGTAGTACTGCTAGAATTTGCTTGGTAGATGGTAGAAAATTTTTGGAGGGTATGAAGCATGAGCGTCATTACTTTGCATTGATTCCTAAGATTAGTCAAGTGAAATGTGAAGATGTACCAGCAGAAGTTTCAAATATGTTGGAAGAATTTTAGGATATTATCTCTGATAATGTACCTAAAGGTTTACCACTGGTGAGGAAGATAAGTCACCAAATGGATTTGATACTAGGAGCCACAGAATGACTCCTGCAGAGAGTGAAGAGCTAAACAGACAAGTTCAAGAGCTGTTAAGGAAGGGAATGATAAGGGAGACCCTAAGTCTATATGTGGTACCTGCAATACTAGCACCAAAGAAAGATGGAGAATGGAGAATGTGTACAGATTCTCGGGCCATCAATAAGATCATGATCAAGTATAGGTTTCCATTGCCAAGAATGAATGAGATAATGGATTGTTTGAGTGGAGCCAAGTACTTCATGAAGATTGATCTGAATAGTGGGTATCACCAGATCTAAATCAGAGAAGGAGATGAATGGAAGACAACCTTCAAGACAAAGAAGGGTTTGTATGAGTGGTTATCATGCCATTTGGGCTAACCAATGCACCGAGCACATTCATGCGGCTCATGAATGAGGCACTGAAAGATTTTTTGTGAAGTTTTGTTATTGTCTATTTAGATGATATTTTGATTTTTAGTAAAACTTGGGATGAGCATCTGATGCATATCAGAAGAATTTTAGAGAAGTTGAGGGAGGAGAAGTTGCTAATTAATTTGAAGAAATGTAGTTTTGTAAAGGAGTTGGTATACCTGGGATTTGTTGTCTCAGAGGAAGGTCTTAAGATGGACCCAGAGAAGGTAAGGGCTATCATTGAATAGCCTACTCCAAGGAGTGCTTCCAAGGTAAGATCTTTTCATGGTTTGGCAAGTTTTTATAGAAAGTTTATCAGGAATTTTAGTAGCATTTATGCACCCCTAATTGAGACAATGAGAGGGGATAGAAAAGAGTTTAAATGGACTAAAGGAGTAGACAAAATCTTTGATACATTGAAGTAGAAAGTCATAGAGCAACCTATTTTGGCACTTCCAGATTTCAATAAGGTATTTTAGGTAGATTGTGATGCAAGTGGTAGTACTATAGGAGCTGTTTTGAGTCAAGAAGGCAAGCCCATTGCCTATTTTAGTGAGAAGCTTAATGATGCTAAGAAAAAATATTTTGTTTATGATTAGGAGTTTTATGCAATAGTTCTGGTTTTGAGGAGTTTGTTTTATATACTGATCATCATGCTTTGCAGTATCTTAATAGTCAAGGAAAGTTGAAGTAGAGGCACTTAAAATGGGTTGAGTTTTTGTAGAGCTATACTTTTGTTTTGAAGCATAGGAGTGGAAAGTCCAATAGAGTTGCAGATGCCTTGAGTAGAAGGCAAAATTTGTTGATAGAAATGAAGATAGAGGTTGTTGGGTTTGATGAACTCAAAAGTTTGTATTCTGAAGATCCAGATTTTGTAGAGGATTGGAAAGCTTGTTTGGAACCTGTTACTTTGGACAGGACAAAATGGTTGGATTTCATAATCCAAGATGGCATGTTATTTAGAGGAAGCTAGTTGTGCATTCCAAGGAGTTCCATAAGAGAGAACTTGATTAAGGAGAAGCATAGAGGAGGATTGGCTGGACACTTTGGTTGAGATAAGACCATTGCTATTGTTGGTGAAAATTATTATTGGCCACAGTTGGAGCAGGATGTGAGGAAATTTGTACAGAGTCACAGAGTATGTCAGATGGCGAAAGGAGCAAGTTAGAACATAGGTCTATATCAGCCACTTCCTATACCAGAGAAGCCATGGGATGATATTAGTATGGATTTTGTTCTTGGTTTACCAAGGACACATAGAGGACATGATTCTATTTTTGTGGTGGTGGACAAATTCTCGTTGATGGCACATTTTATTCCTTGCAAGAAGACTAATGATGCTATTCATATTACAGAGTTATTTTTTAAGGAGGTGGTGAGATTACATGGTCTATCAAAGAGCATAGTTTTAGATCGAGATACCAAGTTTGTTGGTTATTTCTGGAGGACATTGTGGAAGAAGTTGAAAATAGATTTGAAGTTCAGTTCTGCACACCATCCATAGATTGATGGACAGACATAAGTGGTGAATAGGAGTTTGGGTAACCTACTATGATGCTTAGTAGGAGATAAGCCCAAGGGATGGGATTTGATTTTACCACAGGTAGAATTTGCTTATAATAATTCTGTCAATAGGAGTACTGTAAATCACCATTCTAGATTGTATATGGGAATAGTCCAAGAAATGCTTCAGAGTTAACGAATCTAGACAAAGGAGAAAAGACAAGTGCCAAGGTTGAAGACTTTGCAGAACACATGAAGAATTTGCATGAAGAGGTGAGAAAGCACATTAATAAGATGAATATTCAGTACAAGGCTAAGGCAGATTAGAAGAGGAGATATAAGGAATTCTAGGTAGGAGATGAAGTCAAGGTTCACTTGAGAAAAGAAAGGTTCCCAATTGGAACATACAATAAGATGAAAATGAAGAAATTTGGACCATGCAAAATTTTGAAGAAACATAATTCAGGAAATGCATATGAGGTAGAGCTGTCAAGTGGGATCAACATTTCCCCTATTTTCAACATTGCTGATTTATTAGAATATCATGAAGGTGGAATAGAGGATGGACCAATAGAAGAACAGTGGAGTATTCCAGCATCTACTTCAACAGAGGAGATAGAAGAAATCTTGGATATCCATGTGGGAAGAAGTACTCAGAACAGGGAATACGAAGAATATCTGGTGAAATGGAAAGGAAGGCCTGTTGAAGATTCTTCTTGGTTGTCTAAGGTAGAGGTTGACCATTTGGGTTTCCCTCACACAAACACCTGAGATGTGATAGGGTCACTTCTCAAATTACCCTGGGTGTCTGATGCAGGAGCATCCAGTGGTGTAAGGGCAATCTTGCATCACCCCAAAAAAGATGTGTTTCAAAATTGTTGATGCTCTTTCCATTTATTTTCAAAATTGTTGATGCTCTTTCCATTTATTTTCAAAATTGTTGATGCTTTTTCCAATTCTTTTCAAAATTTGTGGTTCTGGCTCCATAATCACCTGAATAATGATGTAGAACTTTCAGTTTTTCCAAACTGCTAAAAATAGCAACTTGCTATTTTTATAAAATTTGCATTTGGGCACAGATTGAAGTGAAAATTTACATGAAGCTTCATAATGGAAAAATAAGACCTTTGGCAAAGGAATCACATAAATATCATTTGCAAGTTGAAAGATATTAAAGTTTTTGTTTCCTAAAAAATGCCTAAAAATTATTCAAACTCAGGTTTGTGGCACTAAACGGCCCCGTACGGGCCCAAAAATGTCTAGAACTAGTAGAGTGGATTCTTAGCATGTAGAGCACTCTGCGAGATTTCTGATGCATAAAACGGTTTGTCAATTGGACACCCAGATCAAAAGTTATGGCTCCTAGAAGTTGACCTATTTTTGGAGGGAGATGCAAATTTTGAAATTAGGTTGTTGGCCACCAAAAAGGCTATTAACAACCATTTTTGGGAACACTGGGTAGTAGTAGATTTAAGGGGGAAAGTGTAGAGTCAAAAATAGGCGGGAAAACAAAAACCCTAGCTGATTTGGGGTTATAGAAGGCAGATGATTCCAGAGTCTTGTGAGAGGAAGTTGTAATGTGTTGCATCCTGTGGAGGATTGATTCCTCTGATTGTATTTGAGCTTCTATTTTCTGTGTGTAATTTATGTTGTGTGTTTTATGATTTACCCCCTTCATCAATGAATCTAAACTTAGTTTTACCGTAAACCAATTAGACTCATGATTTAACATTAGAAAATGTAGAATAAAACATGTGTGAGTTTAGGATCCTATTTAAACTTTTGCTCACTTTGACTTGTCAATTATGAATGTAGTTCATTCATGAGGAGTCATCCACTAGGCCTTATTTCTAGTAGCTTGTGGTCACAAAAAACTATTTTAGGTAAACTTGTTGTTCTATGTCTTTACACTTAGTTCTTTAAAAAAATTTGCATACATGTGCCCATTTATACACGTGTGTACAGGTGGGCATTACATTGTACCTTTCCAACTATATATCTACTCCAAATTTCTTCTTAAACACTCACTTGCAACCAATAATTCCCTCAAATAGCTCAACTAGATCCTATGTCTCTCATTTATCTAAGGCCATCATCTCATCCTACATGGCCTCCTTAAAAGAAAGAGTTTCCTTCATAGATCTAAGTTCATCTTTATTAGAAGATACAGTAAATACACAATAGAAATCTGGTGGGCTATACCTATCAACTAGTTTTTTTTTCCTTGTAGAATTGTGAAAGGGTGTAGTAAGAGGTTCTTATTCTTCCTTCAGATTTTCTAAATTTAAACCTTCTTCTTCCTCTACATCCTCCTATCAAACTTATTATTCTTCCACTTGTGTATTTTCTTGCTTATCACTTTGGTTTCAAAATACACAATTTTCTTTTCCTTTTCTTTTGATTGTACCTAATCAAGTTTAACTCTAAATTCTCTAAAAATTACATCTTTGGAATATAACATTTTTAAGGTTAGAGGATTCCAAAGTTTACAACCCTTAGCATTATTTCCATAAACAAAAAAAACATATTTGTTAGCTTTGAAATCTAAATTAGAACATATTTTAGGCACATGAACAAATGTCTCTTAGCCAAATGCTCTAATGTTTGAAATAGAGGCTTTCTTACTAGTCCACACTTTATACAATGTTTTTATCAACTAAAGTAGAACATGGTGTTCTATTGATTGAAAATAATAGGTAGTACTTCTAGCCTCAACCCAAAAACATTGATGTAACTAAGCACTAATTGACATGCTTCTAGCTTTGTCCATTAATGTCATGTTCATCCTCTCTGGGGTGCTATTTTGTTATGGCATATATAGATTTATTCTCTACCTAACAATACCTACATGTCTACAAAATTCATCAAATTCTCTAGAACAATATTCCCCTATATTATCTAACATTAATACTTTTATTTTTGATACATTTTATTTTTAACAAGAACTTTAAAATTCTTATACTTGCTAAAAACTTCAAGTTTATACCTTATAAAATAAATCCAAGTATAACATGAGTATTCATCAATAAATGAAACATAATTGCGAGATTTTCAAATAGAAACAAAATCCAAGGCCCAAATACATCACTTGAATTACTTCCATTAATCATTTTGCTCTAATGCTACTAGAATTAAACTTCACTCTACTTTGTTTATCAAACACATAGTGCTCACAAAAATTAAAATCCATAGAATATCCAAACAAACCATCCACCATATTTGTATTAACAATGGTCTTAAGCCCCTTTTCACCAACAAGACCCATCCTATGGTGTCACAACATACATGAATCTACGTTTTCAATTACATAGGTAGAGTTAAAATACATAGATGCATCAATATTAAACAAAGTCACACATTGGGATCATTTAGATTGTTAGACTTAGGGCCCACAACTGAGAGGGAGGGGGGGTGAATCAGTTGTGCAAAACTTTCTTTCTATTAAACACTTAATTCCACTTTGCAATTGAGTAGCTTAATAATAAATCAATCATGGAAACATAATGCAACAAATCAAGAGCAGAAACACATCAATGCATGAGACACCAAGATTTTGATGTGGAAAACCTGGCAAAGGGAAAAACCACAGGGTGATTAACCCAAGAATGTATTCTCTGTTAGAAGAATAGAAAGAACAAAATGGCACATGCCAATTAGGGCTCACTGCTTGAGCACACTGCTCACAAGAGGCTCATTGCCTACAAGAGACACACTGTCTACAAAGAAATAAGTATCACCTACTTGAACTAGAAAATAGCATCTTCACCATGCTTGAATCAGTTCCATTAAGCTCAATACTTCTGCCTTGCCTTTTGCTCTCCTCTTTGCTACCACACACTCATCTCTATAAGGACAACTTCAAAATGACTTTGCAATGCCTTATTTATACAAGGCATCAACTTAGGAATGATCATCTAAGTTGGCAAACATCCACAATAACATCCGCAAGATGTATAACTCATCTGGTTGGCCTGTTTTAGGAAGAACACCATCATCCGAAAGTTGTTCTTCAAAAGTGAACTCCAACTTCAATGTAGACCACCAATATGAACTGGACACGATTCAAAGACTACCACAAGCTTTCTTGAATCACCAATAACATCCATACTTCATCTACTTACTTGAATCCTTCTCTCCTTCATCCGGAACCTCAAGAACACAGTCTGTCATCACTGTCACAAAGGGATAGATGCTTGCAGACTTTGAAACCATGAACCAATCTAGTTGACACTCCACAAAGACTTCCTTAGCACTCCCTCAAATCCTTAGAACATTATAATGCAATTCTGGATCTCACCGGACCTATCTGTCTCACTCTGTCACCACTGAACACCTACCGGAACCAGTTTTACTTGAATAGCCACAACTTCTTCAGATCTTCATGCAGACCTCTAAAAACTCTACTAGACTACCTTAAGACACATATCTACAAACCCTTTAAACCGCATCCTTTGATCCTCATCCTATCATGGACTTTTACCTTACTATCTTCCCCGTTCTTCTCTGTTCCTGATTAAGACTAATTTTCTCAATATCTTCAGCACACAGCTCATCCAATCCTTATTATTAATGCAACAGGAGTATGTTGACATCAATGACAACACCGGTTAGGCCCATACTTGCAACATTAGATATCACCAAATTCCCTCTCTCCAATCTCCAACCACTCCTATCAAATGTGACATGCACTCCATGATTTATTTTAGAAATAAAAAGTAAAATTTGTGCTAATCTTTGAACATATGATGCATCAATGAGAGATCTAACTCTTCCATCACTAAACATGAGTTTTACCTTTCATTTACCAATAATTCATTGTGAACTATTGTCACCAAGGAACACCTCACCACTATCATATGCTTTGTATGAGGAAATCCACTCCTTGTGAGGAGTCATGTGATATGAGGCACTTAATTCAACAATCCATGAGTCATCACTAATAATTTTAGCACAAATAATCAAAGCATCATTTTCATCATCAAAGGATTTATAATTAGAGGCATCTTTAGAAGGATTCTCCTTGTTTCTACATTCCTTATTTACATTTCCCCATTTACCACAATTCTAACATTTTATTCTACTTTTACTAGGGGTTTTAGATCATCCTTTGGACTTAGACCTTTGCTTGTCCCCCATTTTCCCTTGGGTCTACTCTATACATGT